>CM065778.1:81571530-81956530 GCA_033296515.1 Macrochelys suwanniensis | reverse complement strand
TCACCACTCTCTGAACCTAGGACAGGGCTTGCTACTGCCAAAGGTACACTCTACTGGCATTTGAGCACCTGTGTCCCTTGCTAGCAATAGCAGGAATACTTACAGCAGAGATGGGCATCTGGTGACCTGGGGCCCTACCAGATCATTTTATTGAGCCCCACACAGCCCAGCTCCAGGCAGGTGAACCAGCGGCACCAGGGATAAGAAGGGCCCGGGGTGGGGTGTCATGGGGAGAGGTCCCCACCTGTGCGTGTATGTGCACGCCACCTGACACAGTGGTGAGAACCAATGGGCTGGAGCAGGGAGCCCCAGGGCAGGAGCCACCACTGCAGGGTGAGCGTGGGGCAGGATCCCTCCCCAAACTCTGCCCCCAAAGGGTAGAGTCCGACCACCTCTCCCATGTCTCACCCTTTGGGGCAGGACCTGACCATCTCCTCCACCCTCTGCATCACACTTCCCAGGCTGCCAAAAGGTTTTATTGTGGCCCTCTACTACCTAAAAGCTGTCCATCCCTGATACAGAGACTGCACCTTTCCCTGCTGCTGCCAGCCACTCAGGGAACACCCACTCTCTCCCCACACCAATCTGGTAGGCTGCTCACACACCAAACCTTCCACATCAGATACGGAGACAACTGGTAATCAGGCCTGTCCACCTTAAAAACACAAACAGGACCCACTCCCTAACTAGCCACCCCCATGCTCCACAGGGGATTCACTTCCCAACCCAGCCAATATCCTATGGCCAGAGTCTAAAGGATCACCTGCCTACTACCACCACTGACAGGAGGAGCAAGACACTCAATCTGCTACCACCATTTCTGCTATGGAGAAGAGCTGCCAGGTGGCAGAACCATCTCAAGAGCCACCCTGAGGGTGAGAGTGTTGGTGTGGCAAGATGGTGGATCTGGGTAGGAAGATGGTAGAAGGATACACAATCGGGGAGTGGAAAGAATGGAACTGATAGATGTTTGGCCAGGAAGAGTACCTAACTAGCCAATATTATATTTATTTATGTTATATTTATTTCCAACCGAGGCAGCCATTTCGGAGGGAGCCCATTGCAAAGTGGCTGCAGAAAAGATACATGGGGTTCAGGAAAAATCCCATTCAGGAACTCTCATATACTATCTCACCCATTAAATCCAACCCACTGTCACTAAGGTAAGCCAGGACTCCAAAGTTTATTTTTTAATATATTTTAAAGCAAACTCTTTTTTTAGGCTATAGGAGACATTGCTTTTTAGTGATTATATACCTTAAAAAGGGCTTCATTTATTAACATTTACTTTGCTGATAATTAGTACATTTATTATTCAATGGCATTGAGGTTTAAAATGCAACCCCAGCTCACGTATAACTACAGTTTTCACAAGGATTTTTATAATATATTCATTGGTATTATGGATCTATCATACAACATGCAGATATGTATGTATTTAATACCCCTTCACAGCAGGCATTGTAGTACCTGCAAGGGAGCCATTACAATGTGGCCTTCTAATTCATATTAGGATTAGGAAACAAAAATTGGCTGATTCTTAACATATCAAATAAACTCAGATGCAGAAAAAAATTTGGAGCCCATAAAAATATCTTGGCATATTTCCCTCTAAAAAATATTTTAAAAATCAAGCGCACCCACAAATGAATTACTGTCCATCTTAAAAATGACATTGCTGAGTCCATTTATGATAATACTGCTCCAAGACTATATAACTGTACTAGTGTGGTGTAAAAAGAGGCTTATTGGACTGAGTGCTATAATAAAACACAATCAAATTCTGAGGCTGGAACTTTGTTCTGTGCAAACGACGGGCGCAGCCATTCCTAGACACAATAGGTTGTGTTCAAGAGAAAATTTGCAAAATCTGAACCTCCTTATATTTACTGGTTTCCTTCAGACCCTCAAATCATCAATAGATTATCTAAATAATATTTATATTGATCCATGTTTCTTGAATAGTGAGGACGGCCTCCTTGAGAAGGATCCTACCTTTTCCAAGGTAACACAGGAGGAAATAAATATTAGGACTTTTTTTTGGTTTAGGATTTGACAACAGCAAAACCAAGTATAGAATGCTAAGGCTCAGCTCAGTCCTAAAGGCTACAATAAATAAAAGGTCTCTTGCTCATGAAACCCATTATGGAGATTACCCAGCAAGAAAAAGAAAGTAAACAGGCTGCCTTGTCCATATGTTTAAATTAGACTTCCAAAGACAGATATTTTCCATCTCCTCCTCCTCCCCTATCCTCAATGAAGGCCTTTTGCTGCCCTTGTGAGGCTTGCAATGGCAAAATTTGCAAAAACCCAATAGTGATAAACACAAACCCAATTTAATCCACAGAGTTAATCCAAAACTTCTCCAAGGCTCAGCACCTTATTTTTGATGCAGGAAGTTAACCATTTAAAATCATATTTTTCATTATAAAATGACACGGCACAGAAAGCAGCATAACCGTGTCTTTGTTCTTTTCAGTTTATAAATCTCACTTTGAAGCCATCTTCCTTTGCCCTATTCACAAAACCATAAACCTCCCAAGCTCGGTATCCTGGCCACTTGCCTCCCCGCCCCCAGTAGAAGGTCCCTCCTGGATATCCCAAAAGAGAAAAATGTGCCTGGGAAGTGGGAGAGGTCAAACATGAGCACAGCTATTTATTACATATACTGCAACCAGATGGAAGTAACTCATCCATCAAGGAACTCGTCATCCTCATCACATTAGCTTCTTATAAAAAGCCTCCTGCTCCTTTCTCTGATCCACATAGTTCAGCTTCCTCTCTTCTGTACACTTTTGGAAAATGAACCCTCTCTAACCCCATTGCCTTGTTCTCCTTAAATCATTGCTACCTATCACTTCATGGTTATTTTTAAACTTTACTTTTATCAATACTCATCCTGTAGCTCTGGAAGATATTAAAAGTGTACCAGGGCAAGGAAGGGCGTTTCTGACACTTGCTCCCTCATTCATCAGCTCCTCATAGGCCCGTTGGTGACAATGAAAAGATTTCACAATACCGTGCGGCAGAAACTCATTCTCCCACTCATCCATCATGCTCAACCTAGCAGCAGTTCTACTGACCTAATCTGTAATGCCTCGGTGCTCACTGGAGATTTCTTAAAGGCACCCTTCATTGCTGTTAGTTACAAAGAATAAGCATGTGCTATAAGATAAGGAGGCTAAATGATGCAAGGATTAATGCAGTATTCTTTCATCACCAAGTCCCAAAGACTGCAGGGCTAGAGTAACAAAGTCTGTTTTCAATCTGAGTTTTGTTGAAGATCACCCCAAAAGCAAGAGTATGACATTTTTAACCCACTTTCATGTGTAAATAAAAATTAAAGGCCCAAGGGAGATGCACTGTTACTAATTTATCACCTTTGACAGTTGCAGGCTTACAGATGACAGTTACTTTACAGTAAAAATAAAAACAAAGTATGTTCTTCAGCAAAGGACAGTCACAACTAAGGCAAAGTTGAATGCTTTGATAGAGCAGACTTTTTTTTTCCTCTCTAAAGGGAGGAATCCACACAGAATCTGTGTGAACAGTAAAGATAAAAATGTAGGACACAATGAGAAATTTAGCACAGATTTTATAAGAAGGGAAATAAAACTGACAGCTGGATGTATGATTTTATCACATTGACATAACCATAAAAGAACAATGACAGCACATATAGTAACTGGTAAAAAACATAACTTTACTGTATAAAATCGTGATTTGGTAAGAGTTCAGAGCTTATTTTGTCATTCACTGAACTGTGTTACTATTATTGGTGATAATGTAATGGATGAACCATTCACAGATAAGCACACAACAGTGGAAGTATCAATATCAATCAATGTATTTGGAATATAAAATGGTAAATATGCACACTTCACCCATCACACAGATTTCTAAAAAAAAATGGCTTTACATTTAAAAATGACGAAATCTAAACTAATTCTCTAAAATATTCACATAATTAATATGAGGCTTACAGGCAGCAGCACTAAACGGTTAATGCATCACTTGGCATGTAGGTGCAGACAGGTACTGATTTGTAATGACACCATTTCTTTGGGTCATAGTAGCCCTAAACTGAAGTGAGAATTAGCAAGTGGTCTGAAAAACGGAATGTCATATTATATGGTGTCATATTATTTGTGTTACAATAGCATCTATAGGGCCACCAATTGTGCTAGGTACTGTAAGAAAAAGTCCCTGACCCAAATTGCTTACTGTCTAAATATAAGAAACTGACAAAGGAGAAAGAGAATGTATTACCATCCACATTTCATAGGTGGGAGACTGCGGCACAGAGAGATTAAGTGACCTGCCCAAGGTTACACTTGAAACCTGAAGCTGAGACTGGAAATGAACTCAACTCACCTAAATCTTACTTCAGTCCCCTACACACAAAACTATCCTTCTATCTTCAATCTCACCCAGTCCTGCCAGTCACATCTTTTAGCATAAAGAACGTTTTATTCAGGATCCTCAGATGTAAAGTACTACTTTACAACTGCAAAGTAACACTTTATTTTAAGTGCAGTGTGCGCAATACTGTACAAGAGGGATGATGACCTGGCTCCTACCTATGCTGGTTATCAAAATGTTACTGTGACCATGAAGCCGCACACAATGGAACACGGAAGTATTTTTACATAGTATACACTGATCTGAGCACGGCAAGTTTTCTTCACTCTAGATCTCAAACAACAGTTCAGCAGAACGGAGTTTCCAGTCCAACATGGCTTCATACCAAATGTAGGAGTAAGGTCACATCTTTTCAGGGGTCTGTGGGAAATTAATTCTCCTGTTGGCACAACATTTTTAGTCCATATGTCCTTTTTAAACCAAGTTGTATACCCAACAGTAAGTGGCAATTTGACCCAAGTTTGTGGGATTCTAACTAGACAATACCAGGTATTAGCAAGTATACCGCAGGGAACAATGGCAGCAGATGGACCACATAATTCAATACGTCTTTTCCATCTGAAATGTCTATGATTTAAGAATCACTAAATCATCATCTTACCTTCACTTCTCTCCCCCTAACCGAGGGCCAAATCCTGCAAGACACAGGACACTCTCCGTTCTCACAGAGGTCATCTCTCAGGAAGTTCTCAACACCTTGCAGATCAACAGACCAACACAGCAACATGTAGGAAGTAACTCATATAAATGATGTTCATTAACCTAAGTGTATGTATTGTGCTACTAAATCAGCTGTCAGAGAGCAGAGGGGGCCACCCATTTCTTCAACAGGACGCATAACAGGGGTTTCATCCATCATCACCTTATGCAGGCTAACTTGGTGGCCGCAGTGTCTCACTTCAGCAAGAGTACTCTATACCAGAGAGGACAACTTAACACTGGGTTTCCTCTACTAGAAAGCTTCTGGTTGGATTGATTTATATGGGGCTCAGTGCTCTTACTAAAGCTTACTCACTTATTATTCACACAGCACACAGACCTCTTGCATTACTGTTTTGAGGTGTCCAGAATACATAGCTTTTCTAGAACATCTGCAGAAGTCAGAATGGTTAACCATTCTTTAAGTGATGCCGAAGAAACAAAAGGCTTAGAGACAGCTTCTTTCATAGATAACGAATTCCGGGTGTGTTGTACAGAAACCACTTCCCAGGAGCATGTTAGTCAGCATATTCTGCAGTACAATAAACTATATTAGCTTTTCTAGAAGGAAAAGAAACTTTCATATCTATGCATTCTGAAGGAGTTGCCTTCTGAAAGATTCTGTGCCAGAATCTATTACTCTATTATTTAATAGAGGACCAGTCCTCCATGATACTGAGCACTGTCAGCTCCCACTGACTTAAGTGAGACTTGAAGTCACTGAGCATCTCATAGGATCAGACCCCAGAAAGCAATTACTTTTAGATTGTGCATGTTAATCACTGATCCCTAGAGATCTCATCTGAAACGTGCCTAATCAGTAATAACCAAGATGTCACACTCTAAGATGACGACATTTCCCAGAATAGCCATGACTGTGCCAGGGATCAAGATTCATTGTCTCTGTCCTGAACAATTAAGGTCAGGATACTCCAATGTTCAGGTTAGTACTGTTTCACTCTGATGTCAGGACTCTGGCACAAAGCTTCTCTGCATCTTGCAAGCAGAATGAACAATTTTGTTTGGAGCGAGACACCCTACCCCTTCCTACTTGGAACTCAGTGGGGGACCAATTCAGGAACAATTTCCTTGTCCTAAGCTGATAAGTTTAAATTTTTATTAGAAAAAAGTAATATTACAGCTCAAATGATAGCTCAGATGAATGGATGGATGAAAGGAAGGCAATGCAACAAAGGCACACACACCGACCTATAATTTGGACATCACAAATCATAATTAAAATGTAAAATCCTCAATATAATGAACATATGGCTAATCTAATATGCTTCTAAAATATACAGGCTTTTCCATCTTCTGCTGTAATTAAAGAATATTCACATTTTATTTCTATCACAATAGCTTTTTGTTTTGTTTTGTTTTTTTAAATAACATTCACCTTTTTTGTGATAACAAAAGGCAATATCTTATATCAGCAAATGTTATTTAACACACCGATGTGCTGAGGGTGGAAACCCTGTGACCTAGGACAAGCTATTACTGCTAAATAGTCCCCAAACCCCACTGCTGTGCTTTGTGCCAGTTTATTTATTTATTTATTTAGTCTATAACTGTCCTAATTCTGCCTTAGCTTAGACTGTCTGATCCCTGCTCTTCTCTTAAATGACTGTTCACTTAGAAGACTGATTGTTCACTTAGGGAAACATGTTTCATCACACACACACACACACACACACACACACACACACACACACACACACACACACACACACACACACACACACACACACACACACACACACACACACACACTACCCCTCTACTTTGTTTTAGTAAAAATTCATCTGATGTGTAAATACTGTATAAAAGCTTTCCAATACATAGTAATCTATATACCCCAGGAGTGCTCAATTACATCATTATAGTGCTAAACACAAAAGAATAAGGCTATTCTGCTCAAAAAATAAATAAGTATAAACTACACATCACTCTCTTTCCTTCATAAATAATATTCTGTGTTTATGTAGTGCATTTGAACCTGAAGCACTTACCAAACAGTACACACATGGCCTTGCAAAATTCCACTCAACAGAACTAGTAGGGTTTGATGGGCAAGTGCAATCTCTTTAGTTTGTTCATTATCACTCTTCTCAGTAAAGGGTGAAACTACATTTTGTGCCCAGGCTGGCATATTTTCTCGGTTACAACTTAAAAGTCTGGGATCTTCCAGTACCAGAAGCTAAGATTCTCCTCTTTCCAATGGCTTACTTCAGACAAAATCAAATCAAAAGTGATGATGGTGGTGAATTGGAAGTAGCAACTGGAAGACTTGGAGAGGATCACATCTGCAATCTAGGTTGAGTGAAACTATTGAGAGTTAAGTGCACCCAGATTCTTGCAAAATAACCCTGGCCCCCAAAAAAGAATGTGCTAAAGGACGGATTCAGAGAATTAGGCACACAAGTCCCACTAACTTTCATTGAAAGTCTGTTGTATTTGGGAAGCCAATGAGATTTGTGTACCCACAACTCCCTGAAGCACTTTTGAAAATTCCACTGCAAGGAGACAAAGTTAAATTTATATGAAAATGATAAAGCAACATTTTGCAGAAGAAATTCATTGCCAGTTATTATTTGAATCTTAACACACTTCAACTTTTTCTGAGGTTCAACTGCCCAAAATAGATACACCTAATGCATCCAAGATAAAATATATGAATGAAGATTTTTTCAAGTGAAAGAAGCCTTACACACATGCATATGTTGAAAAAAAATGGTGATTTTCAGCCTTAGCCCTCTCCAAAACTAAACACCTGAGATCCAGAGTACCCAAAGATCAGGGCCTGGTCTACACTAAAAATGCATATCCACAAAGCTACGTCAGTCAAGGATGTGAAAAAACCACACTACCGAGTGACTTGGCTATGCGGACAAAACCCACAATGTAAACACAGCAATACCAACAGAAGAATGTTTCTATTGTCATTTTGGGAGGTGTTCTTCCTAAACTACCAAAACACTCCTGTCGGTGTATACTACACATCTACACTAGGGGACTATGCCAACATAGCAGTGCCAGCATCGGCTATGTCTACATTACAGAGCCTAAGGCTTTCCAAAGCTTTGAACAGGGTTCCTACAAATACAATAGGTTTATGACAGCTACCAAGGGTAATCTACCAAAAATGTTTATCAGCCAGGTATTCGTTGGATATTCTTTTTTAATCTGACCTTTATATATATATATATATATATATATATATATATATATATATATATATATATATATATATATATATATATATGGAGAAAATCACTGCAGAATTTTTTCTTCAACACTTATCTCAAAAATGGCCCATTTGATTCATGAACATCTCTAATGTATATCATCAGTGACTGAAGGAGTTTTTTTATATGATTTTTGACAATTTAACAAGTCCTCCTGACAAATTAAATGGTTGTGTTGACAACTTAACTGTACTGCCAATCAATATTTTCAATTACTTTCATTGTCATTCAGAAAAAATACAACACGAGGTCACACAGTGGTAAAACCAAGTAAAGAAAATAAAATGATGCACGATCAGTGGGGGGAGAATAAAAACCTTAAAAACTTTGAGGCACAACATACAATTTAAACATGGTTTGATTTTTGGGGGTGGGGGGGTGAGAATTAGGTATCTGAGAACAAATTTTCTAATTTTATATCTTAGTGACATCTCTGAGACAATATATTTTAAAGGTAATTCTCTCATTATTGCATTACTTTCCACTCTACCTTGCACATTCTTAGCCACTAAACCAGCCCTAGACAAGGTGGGTTACATTTTTGGAATTGCAGTATACTGTAATGGTCAGTTTGAGAAATTTAAGTCATATACTGTTCGGTCAGAGATTGATCGACTCAGACTTTTCAAAGGGGTAGCAGCCAATCAATATTTTCAAACATTTCTGTCATGTGGAAGAGATGCTGCATTACAAAATGAATTACAATGCTGAAATATCCTGCTTCACCTTTTCTTTTATGGTGCCTATGCTGACAAAATAGTGGTTATTTAATGTACAGCATTAACCAGACTATATGGGAACAGAACACATTCAACAGACTTGACCTAAAGAAGAAACTTGAGAGATGGTCAAGCAATATCCAAATAATTTGACAAATTTCACCATTTATTTTTTGAATTAGTCTACTAATTTTATTATTTTCCCAGATTATAAAGCTGGGTACGTAAATCATTAAAATTGCTGGAATATTAATTTCACATTTTCCCCAAAAATAAAACATTTGCAAATATTTTTCACCGTTAATTGGCCAGGTCTGAAATTTCCATTTTATTACATGTGATCTCGGCAAGTCTTATGTGCAAAACATATCCTGAGATCATCTACGGCAGAGATTCTCCAAGTGGGGAACAACAGACTCCCGAAAGCCAGCAACAATTTGCTAAGGGGCTGTGCAGCTCTCTCCCCTAGCAATTGACTTAAGCACAGACTATAAATGTGGTCAGTGGCTCCCTGTCTTGGGAAGAGATAAGCAAGCTCTGCCTCCTCCTACTCCACAAGATAAATTAAATGCAGGTAGGAAATAGAACTAAGATTATGGTGATTCCTAGCAACGCACATTCCCTTCTCCCTCTAATGTGGCCAATCAACCCTAGGCATACAGAAGCAAACTGGCTGCCATTACAGGCTCCTGGACCTGCAATGAACTGAGCCCTAGCAGGTTTGCAGAACAGATTCCAAGAGAGAGTGTGAGTGTGCAGACCCAGGAGTGAAAGAGAGGACAGGATAAGAGAACAAGACTCAGAGGGATGAGTATTTGTGGATAGAAAGACTTTGGGACATGGATTAAGGAGAGAGTCTGAGGAAATAGGTTAGAAATTAGGAGAGAGAGAGAGAGAGAGAGAGAGAGAGAGAGAGAGAGAGAGAGAGAATAAGGATGAGGGAAAGGAGTAGTGTGATGTTTGTGAATTAGACAATAAAAAAAGGGAAGGAGAGAAAGGGCATAGGAGAAGATTGAAAGATTGTAGGAGTGAAGGTGAGAATACAGTGCTCTGTAAGGGGGCTGATTTTCACAGAGTGCTGAGCACCCACCAATTATAGTTGGGCACCCCAAATCACTATTCATTGTAAAAAACTCTTGCCATGATATATTTTTATGTGGGCATACGTGTCCGCGCGCGCGCGCGCACACACACACACACACACACACACACACACACACACACACACACACACACACACACACACACACACGTCTTTTCTCCCTAGTTCTTCCCAGAAGCACAAAAGTTAAATCAGTCTTTGGAACTATCTCAGAAATCCAGTCTAGGAATACCGATGACGAACTGATTCCTGCAGTGATATCCCTGGACACAACACATATGGGTTTCAGTCCCCCTCTTGTTTATTATGAAGTATTTTGTACAATAAAGGGTGGACAAAAAGTAATTGTTCAGGCTATTTTACATCTGCAAGTCCAGACTCAGGGGGTGGGGTGCAGAAGCTTATGCCCCCACATCATCAGCAGCAAAAAACTGAAGGAAGGCAGGAAGAAAAGTCTACTTCGATTAAAATTAATGAAATTTGGTAGGGAGGTTAATATTTAAAACAAAATAAAAAACTTGAGAACCACTGAGGAAACTCAAGAAAACATTTAAAACACAAACTCTGAGACTTGGTCATAATGTATGCCAACATCTTCTAGCATACTAGCATTATTTACATTTTTTAAAAAATCTGGGTCTTAAAGCTCTCAGCTCTGTGTCAACTTAATATTTGAAGTGTATGTTAATAAAAAATATGGGTTTCATCAGTTCTGATTTAATTTTTAAGTCCTGTTCTACTAATTCTAACTACTTCATTGGATGGCATAGCAGACAGCTCTTGATCCTACATGTTTACTGTTTATATTTATATATTTTATCTTATTTAGTGAAGGGGATCTGCAAAATTGAGCCCCTTCCTTGTTAAAGGAACTTTCCCAACTGTTAAAAAAAAAAAAAAAAAAAAAAAAAAGGAAACAGATATAACCAGTACACTATGACATAAATGATGCTACATCATACAGTCTTTGATGTAATAAAACACTTCCCAGTTACTCAGATCAATAAGCCTTCATTGTTAATGACAACAGACAATTCAGGGTAATGTAAAATAAAATTTGTCTTACGGAATACCTGCCTACAGAAGTTTATATGAAAAAACCCTCACTTCTTGAAGCATATTCCATTGCTTGTGTTGCTACAAAACCCATGGATTCTGCACAGTTCTGTTAACCATCAGCAATTATCTTCCTGTCAAAGCTAAAGGTAACAAATTTCCCCATATCCAGCAAGGCTATATCATCAACCGGACACCAACATCATTTGACGGAAACTAAATCACTACACCAGCCAAGAGCTCTGACAGACAAATGTGCTGCCTCTGAAAATCTAGGCCTATCACTCAGAGGGGGAAAAAGGTTCTCTCAGATGGTCTTTCTGAAAAGAGATTAAATGTTGTAGATTCTGTAAGTACAGTACAGAGCAAATCCTAAATATGAGAATTATTAATGGACTTTACCACTGGTCTTTTTAATCTGTTGCCAACATATGCTCATCTATTTTACCTTGGACTGTCTTGTTTCCTGATGGACATAAAAGGCAGGAACTGTGCATTATCCTAGCCTTAATCAGAGCCAGCAGCATAAGAACAACATACCGTCCTCTACCTACCATGGATAGGATAACATTTTAACACTAGCTGTTCTTTTATAATGAAGACTGTGTAATAAAAGATACCACTAATATGTCCTATTCTTGTACTTAACAATAACATTCATTTTATGATATGCTACATAATGGGGATATCAATTCTTAGTCTGCTCAGTAACAAAGTACTGCATTATCACAATGCAATTGCAGTTTGGCTGGAATTTTCTGATAATCTGGGGTTGCCACTTGCATTTCCCCCCCAAAGGGACACAGACTACAGTAGATCAGCCTGCAACTGCAAAACTATCATTTGAGTACAGCTGTCTTTAACCCATGTAATACTCAAGTTATAAAAAATGTGATGCTTGTCAAGGGGTGCTATATATTGTTAAATACAAATCAAAGAACTTCCACTGACATACCAGTGCAATATTTTTCTTAAAAGATCTGATGTCACGTTACATGAAATCACAAACACAATTGATCAGGTGGAAGTTCTAGTGAAAAGCACTGGAGGGGGAACTGGATCTCAGGGGATTGATAGTAGCAGAAAAAAAGCCTTTCACCTTTAGGTCAAATGTGAACCAAGTTGGTAGTGACCTAAAGTCGTTACCTTTTGACAGCTGTTTGGTGACCTATGTGTATGACTTAGTAATCTTAGACCAGTACCTATTGGAAAGATGTCCACTTCACAAAAATAACGTTACCACAACAGGCATCAATTAGCATCATTTCTGGAAATGTCAGAGAGCCAGAACTGAATGAGCATGGAGAACCGTGACTTGCAGAAGAGACTGCTTCAGGTGGGGTTGTGGTACATGAGTGGCATGTTTTGGAAAGATTGCATTGTCATATACCTGTTCTGTAGACTGGCAAATTTTTAAAAACTCACACTGTTTTCCACTACAGTGAATCCAGCACTAAATTCACATAAATTAAAAAATGCTGTGGAATGTATTAATTAAATCAAACTCTAGATGTTTTATTACAGGAGCACTGTATTTATAAGAGCTTACATTAAAGAAAAGCTTCCATTTTACTTGCATAATTTAATTATCACTTAAAATGTTTTGCTGAATTTGGCAGCATTTATGTAAAATATAAGAACAGAAGGGAATGAGAGCAGGAGCTAAACGAGAAACAGAATGCAATAAAGGGAAAAGACAAAAGAGCACCTCATCAGCTTTACTCTGACCCCTATAATTTTAAGGCCAAGTCTTCAGGACCTTTGAACGTAGGTCTCTGATGAAAGAAGTGGGAGTTCTACACAGGGAGTGGCTCCAAAACATAGCTCAAATGTTTCTCCCTCTGAACAAAGGTCCCAGGGTGTACCACGAAGTTATGGCATGGAGCCAGTTATCTTTTTCTCTCCCCATCTGCAAGGTTGCCAGGTGATCATTTTCCCTCAAAACAAAGAATAGGACAAATATGGAAAAAATAGCATGAAATTTCACCTGCCAAAAGAAAATTCCAAAAATTCAGCCTTTTTCCAAATCTATGAATCGTGTATAGTGTTTTTCATCGCTCTCTGTATATATATTAAATCTGGCAATTTCTGGCATAAAGGTAAGCATACTGCCATAAAAGACCACAGAAAAACTATTCACTCAAGTTTAGCTTGCATGGTGGACTTCATATTCTTTAGAATTTAACAAACATAGTTCAACGATATGATGATACTTAAGATATTTACTCAAAATTCTTACCCCATTCAAATCACCTTTGTAACCAAAATTTATGATGCAACCAAAGATACTTAGACTAAGTAAATGCTGATATAGCACATAAGGCTGCACAGTTTAAGCAGAAATAGATCAATTTCAGCTAGCTTTGATCGAGATAGCTTGCTAAAAATAGTGAAGGGCTAACCACCTGAGTACATACCAGGGTCGCTGGTGTGCTTATAATAGAGTGGTTGTAATAGTAGCTCCCAGTGTCATTGTAGACATACCCTAAGTTACTCATTTGTATGTTTTTATCCTCTCTACTGTATTGTGAACAGTTCATTAATTCGGTATTACTGTAGGTATATAAGCCAATGAAAATTCTATTCAGGATAAACTAAAGACAGACCCTTAAGCTTAACTACATTTTTAGCCTTTATGTCATGCTCAAATGTGACAGACTGGAGGACTTAACTAGTCAGTGTCAACGTTTTGCTGCTGAAACGCTGTTTTTAATGTGATCTATATAATATGCACTAAAAGAGACTATTTAAATGGCAGACACAATTAAAGCACATCATGCTGAATCATCTTCATGTATATCACAATACACAAGTGCCATGACATTGTTGCTACAGGCTACTGAGTGTTACAGAGGGAGGACATATTTACCTACCAGCAGGAAATTTCATCCAAGAGCACTTCAAACTCTAGCTGTCCACATATGTCTAAACCAATCCCATTAACATACTTGTTACTCTGCTTGTTCTAAAAAAGGACCCAGACAGGTAGCCTCAAAGTGCAGCAAATAAATATTTCTAATTTCACATATTAATTGGTGAAAAAATCATAATTTAATGTCAGGAAACAATCACATTTTCCATCCTGTCACAGCATTGCAACTGAAATATGCTATATCTATTTTTCCCCTTTATAAATTAATATTTCTGTTACAAACCATTGAATGGCATTTATTATGCCAATAACACCTGAGAAATCAGTCACTATTGTAGTTAATGACTGGTTTGGTAGACTGTTAACTGCCCTTAACTCCCCATGAGTAGTTAACTAACAAACCAGTCATTACCTACTTCATGGGGATTAGAGGTTAAGCATAAACTTGATTACAAGCTATAAATGTGAGTAATTTGAAATGTTATTGGTTATTACAAAAATATATGGTAATAATTTCCTCTTTAATGAAAGGGAGCATGTTTTTAGTAGTCCCTAGTTTCTTGTTTAGGCTTAGGAAAGGAGATCAGTATATGATTAACAGCTACACTCTTATGATGGGCATCTGGGGCTAGGTGGCACAAATGAATACTCACCACTTAGCTGGGTCGTAAAAATGCAAAAATATCATCACATTTGTATGATAAACACAAAATTTATAGGCGGTGTCCTTTATTTACTGCTTTAAAATGCGCGTGGCTCAGTAGATACAGTATTTTTTGCCTGTATGCAAGAAAATCACAGATTTGAAGGATTCAAATATATCTCCATAATAATCCAATATAATCTTTCCAGTGTTGTTGTAGACTTATTCCTGGGTTGCTTTGAATGTATGTTTCTTAAGAGATAATCAAAAGTTTAAACCTATAGCAAAAGTTATAGAAATATTTAGTTAGGATACCTCTACTTGGAAAGAATGATTGATTTAAAAACTCAGCTCTAGCGTTTTCAAAAACTTCCCCATTTTTATGCAATAGTTATGTTATTCTTCTACAGCACCATTATTCAATGTTTCCTGGTAGAAAAAACATGAAGTTCTCTCATTGAAGATCTTCCCAAAAGGTAACTAAAAAAAAATGCAGGCAAATATGGTGCTGTGTTATGAAGGAATATGAAAGATTGTTTCTAAAATGATAAAATATCAAAATGATCAAATAGTAGCAGTTAGGGAACCCTCAAGATGTGCATTAAAAGATTCTTGACATTCAACTAACTAAACTTGTTCAAATCAGACTTTATAGTAACCCATAGGAATAGATAAGAAATATCTTCTAAATAAACCATTACCCGCTAAAAGATTAGCACTCTAGCTATACATTTCTTTTATTAATACAATAATGTGCAATGCACACATCTTACGAATATCTCTATGATAATATAAGCATTAAAAAGGGATACAAAATGGTCAGTCAGTACTGGCCTCCAATAGTAGACAGCACCTCTCTTTCCCCCCTAGCATTCAATTCCTGCTGACGTAGTTAAGAAAAACTTGTTAAACAGTTAAGTTTTGAATTGCATCTTCAACTTTACTAAAATTGGGTATTGACAGATTATAAGAAGGAATGAGGGGTCCAGAGATGGCAGTTCTTAATCACAAATCGTTTTATTTGGGGCAAGACCTGGAGGCAAGCTAGCATGGAACGTAACTGGCTACTTAAATCAAGTTCCTGCTGCTTAACCCCCAGAGTTCAAAGACAGAGGCAAAGGCAGAGAAGCAGTGTTGAAGAGAACTGGGTTCCAGTTCACTTGGGTTCCAGAGACAGATATCTTGAAATGCACCCAAAGGCAGAAAGAATGCCAATGCTGAGCTGAAAGAAATGGTGTTTTATCCTTACTTGGCTGCTTAAGTCAAACTTGCCAGGCAACTTACAACGGCCTTCAACTTTAGCCTAGGATTGTCAACTCTCTCTGACTGAAGCTATTCTGGGAGATGTTTTGCCCCCAACATAACATAATGTCATTTTCTTAAAATATCCTATTAAAATCTACCGGATTGCTTTTATTGTCATTGGGAGATCAATGCTGATTTCGGGAGACTCCAGGCCAATCCTGAAGGACTGGCAATGGCAACCCTGCTTTAGCCCTACATAAAACTCTTTGTGGCATTACAGCCCAGAGGGACGAAGGCCTAGGTAATATGGGAAATTCAGCATCACTAAGGAAGGATCATAGATATCGGCCTAGCTGAATACATTGTGAAGCATTTCTAGTCACCTGCAGAAATAGATCAGCAAGAGACAGGCTGCAAATCACCAAATCCAAGGGTGAGCATATCCAATAATTCTTCTCTTTACAACCAAAATAGAAACCCCAGAAATTCACTACAGGAACTTCTATTGGCTTGCTACTCAAGTGCTGATTGATTCAGAAGGTCATATGACCCAATGATTTTTGAAACAGAAGTCTAGCCAAGAGTAACTGAAATTGCTGTACATGCAAGGCAAATAAATATTTTTAAAAGTATGACATTATGTATAGACTGGAGTTTTTAAGTTCATAAGGAGAACTATTGTTCCTTAGGTAGAAAAGGTTTGACTCTAGCAGAAATAAAGCCCTCAGCTTGCAGCTTCAAGTATTACAGCCAACTGTAAGTCAATTTTCTAAGCCATGGGCCAATCACATCACATTTGAATGTGCAATGGTATGAGTACCATAAAGGTGTGTGTACTATAAAGTGTTTACTGCCTCAAATTTGGGATGACCACATTACTCATAAATGGTGGAGTCACAAGTTTACCTACCCAAACAAGCGGCAATAAAACCTTTATATCACCCGTTCCTCCATCTCAAACTGTGTTTATATAGCTTCTTTTTAGTTTCATCTTCTCTTTTCCCTCCCATTAAGGCCTTCTTGATAACTGGATCCATTGCTGAAAATGGTTGCCAGGCACCCATTTCCCCTTTCCCTCAGTCCTCAACACCCTTAAATTGCTGTTAAAAAAGGTTTCAATGCTAGAGTAGACAGGACAAAAACCTATGATACCAAAACAGAACACAGGTCTGAGACCTAAAGAAACATGATCTCAATCACGCTTTACATAACACCGCTGAAAATGGATTTGTCCTTTCTACACTAGCAGCTAAAATATTTTCAACACCACAGAGGACAACTAAACATGTATCCCCGCCCCCGCGGCCAAACCTGACTGCACAACTCAGTTTTTTATGCAGGATTTCTCCCAATATATAAATTATGGCAGTGGTGGTGGTAGCAAATCCAGGGAACAATACATACTACCCGGCAACAATGGAAATGTCAATTAAATAAATATTTTAAGGTAAAAGTAATTTGACTATATATGTCACTTCAGTGGTGGATAATGCAGTAATCTTGTGAAATATTTCTCCTATAGGGTGTAACTAGCCTTATGCCAGTAAATAATAATAATATGTCCTGTAAAAAAAATGCAGTGTAGTCCACCACATAGAGCACTGGACTGGGAGTCTGCAAACCTGTGAAACTGGGCAAGTCACTTCCCTGCTCTGTGCCTCGGTTTCCCCTCCTGCTCTTTGTCTGTCTTATCTATTTAGACTGCAAGCTCTTCAGGGCAGGGACTTTCTTACTATGCATCTGTACCATGCCTAGCACAATGGGGTGGGAGGCAGTGTCGGATGCACATCTAGGCTCTGCTATAATACAAATAATAAAATAATAATGCATTTCTCTGATACACATGCACACAATGTGGCACCAACTTCACTCTGAAGAAAGAAAATCACAGGACCTAATGGAGTAGGTATATTACTGAAAAATAAATAAGTAACATTAAACAGAACAGAATTTAGAGTAAAAATGGATAACGTTTCAGGTACACATATGTAATATAAAACCCCCACAGCCTTTTAAAACTGCCTCAGAACCATTTATTTAGACATTTGATCATAGCTAATGAATGAGTTAATTTTAGACAAAGGTTCAGTAAATGTTGCCAAAAATATTCTCAGCTATTTTGAAATGTCTTTCTTCCTCCCTTTTGTTTTTGAGAAAAAAACAAAAACAGTACAGCTATACCTGCCTACAGCATTTTAATAACTGAAAATAAGGGCTTTAGAGAAATATGGTTTTAGGGCTAAAAGGATAATTGATACAAAAAGGTAACCTAGCATGATTTTGGGGGCTACATCTAAAAACCCTAATCATTGATAATTCACAATTTGTGAGCCTGGTGGGATTTCATGCAGAGCACTAGCTTCACTAAGGTAATTGCTGCTATTGAAACAACACTGGCTCAGCAGCATGCTGCTTTCTTCCTCGCCTCTGGGCACAGGAAGGATCAATATTTGTTAGGATTGCTTCTTGTTCCAACAATGTAAGATTTACAATACTTGCTAGAATTCTCACTTTGTCTTCACACAACTCATCAGTGGAACCCAATTACTAACCTCAGACAAACAACATTAACATGAGCCTCTATGCTTCTTTATTGCCCTTCATCCAAGTCTCATTTCAGGGTCTTCAGGCAGTGCCACTATAACAGATACTACACTTTAAAGTGTGCTCCAAGGAATAAATTTTCAGTCTTTCATTACTCGTACCTTGATTTACTTCATATCATCTTGCCGCTATAGACAAAGATAACACACTGTAAATTACAGCCATCCTGTCTTGTAGTTTCAGAGGTAGGGGGAAGGCAGGGAGTGATGCTTTTCCTCTACAATTAGCACTGGACACCAGCACTACCTCTGTAATAACACTGGTGACTACTATTTGTTTATCATGGCTATTTGAAGATGTTTTTTATATAAATTAGTTTCTCAAAGTGCTTTGTATCTATTTTGCACTCCTGATAAATGAGAAACTTTATAGAGGCATAAAAATACATAATTTTATATTGTTTATTACATTAATTTAGACTGAGTAATCTTATTTAACTTCACTCACGGGGCTGTTTCTGCAGATTTTTCAGTCCTGAAGTTTTAATAATGCAATGGCCTTTGATACTTCAATGTTCATTATGATCTAATTCAAGCTTAATACACAGAAGCAAAACCTCAAACTGGATAATTCTAACTGTGCCTAACATTTTAACTATTAGTGCATTGTTGGCAATTGAAGCCTTGGGAAACAGTCATTGGAAAAATTCCTTCATGTTAGCTGTTGCAGTACCCCCTTATTTGTCCTACAATTTCCTCCATCCTCCATCCTATTCCAGTGGCTGATAACTAAGAACATTAGTTTTATGCGACTTGTCAAGCTCAAATGAAAAGAGAGCTAACTTTAATGACACTGCAATTAATCGCCCCAATAGACAGACAGCTAAAAGACAAGATATTGACTTCATTAAGGATAATGTATTATGTCATTAAGTTGGTAGGGTCACCTTGTGTATCATATATGCCTGCTAATATATTGGCATTTTCCTCAAATAAGATAAATTCAGATATGAGTGATAAAGCTGATTAGAAAATGTTTAATCTAAAGAGGCTAGTTTCTTTATATGCCTGCTTTACAGCCCCGGGTGTAAATGGAGTTGTGAGAAGGCATTATAGATCCAAGATTATCTCAAATAACAGGTCCTAGCCATTTGTAACCTTGCTTTTTTTGCTCAATTTCTAAAGTTTAGAAGGTGTCTTAACTGATGACGCCTAGACATCATTTGACAACACTGCATTTAAGATTTGTTTTTAAAATGTGTGATCTGTTTTTACTGCATGTAAGGTCGAAATTACAACCAGTGTGTGTTACATTAGTACCAGCACAAGAAGGGTTAACTCTTTAAGCCTCAAGATTCTGAAATCAATTTAAATTGAAAAAGGTACTCTGATAATGAGCTGTTATAAAGCTGATCATTCCTTCTAATTAGATAACTTCTCTTTTTAGCGCTAACTAAAAGGAGTTTTGTTGGCTAAAGATGGAATAATTTTTCATTGATAGAAGGGAATATTTGCAAATTAAGATACATTTACAAGGCAATTCATGCTACTTACTATTGCCTAATTTTATTTATTGTTATTCATTGCTTTCCTACTCATTTTTTAGGATCTACAATGGGTTCACATTTTGCTTGCTAACACTATTTTCTCAGCCCCCCATGTGAGCAGAGACCTAAGCAGCTCATTACACCAATGACCAGAAATGACAAATCAGACAATGCTTGGAAACATTTTTTTCCTGCACACTCGAATTTTGAAAATTACATAATGATTTGGGGGTCACAATACACTCTAGAAGAAAATTCCCTTTATTTATGTAGGGTGTTCATTTGACAAATATTGCTTGAATAAGCTGAAAACAAAAACAAAGGTTGCACAGCAATTTCCTATACTATTGAAAATATTTTAAAACAGTTCTGCTGCATGAGTATGCTTGTGTGTGTGTGTGTATTTGCATCTACTAAACTACAAGAGTTTTCTCAGATATGAGACTTATTTTCCAGATCTGACCTAATAGTCTGTCTCCTCTGCATTCTTATTTCCTAGCATTCTCATGGTGTTTTTTTTAAATTAAATAATAATTTTAAGACCAGAGGAAAACGTGCACAACTGCTTTATTTAGTCAACAACCACAGGGATAGTTACAAATGAGTACAAGTTTGTTTTCCTGTTGCTGATATTAATTTGTTTTATTTCAGCAGTTCCACAAGAAGCAAAGATTCACTGGAGGATTCCCAGAGTCTGTTAATGGTCAGTTTGCCTTAGCAGTATCGTTGGTAACACACATGACCTCCCTTTAAAGAACAGACTCTAATTAGCATCACCTACAATCCCTTAGTCCAAACCATACCTTTTAACCTGTACCCCATCTTTTCCAATATTTCCATTAGGGCTGTCAAAAGCAGAAGTTTGGGAACCTTTCCCTATGACCTTGGCATTTCTTCTCAGGCTTAACGTATTGGCATTTTTTCCTGTGACTGCATCGCTTCTCATTTGTCATGATTATTGTTGAATTTTTCAACTGTCATTCCCGAACGTAAATCAATGGTTGTCGACTTCCCCTTTGTCATATCTGCACTGCCAACAGCCTTTCCCTTCTAAATGAGGCTTCCTTCTTTTCCATCCATTAAAAAGGGCCTGTCTTTTGGAGAAGTCAATCCTTTGTTAGGTCACTCCATTTATCATTCTTCCAATCAGTACCTGACATACTTATTCAGCCAGGTCTTCAACCACACAATCATTGTTCATTTAAAAAAAAATTTATTTATGCATGGTGTTTTTTGCCATCCATCTTGGCTAGTTTTAAATTTTTCAATGCCCTTGTATCTTTAGGGCTCTCATTTGCTTGAGAGAAAAACCAAGTTCAAAGAAGGGGTGTACGTGTGAGAGGTTTTGCTGGGGGTGCGGGGGGTAGGAAGGAGGTGAGAAGAGGAATATCTAAAGAAACTGGACAAGGCAGAGCCTCCTAGCAGCCCAAATTTAGTTACTCTGGGGCTCTGGAAGAGTTACTCTTATGTTTAAAAAAAGCATATAACTGGAACAGAAATAGTAATAAATTGCTTGACCTTTTTGACAAGGTATAAGTAATATAAAGTTATATTACAATAAAAACAGTTTCCAAGCAGAATATTGGTTCAGAGTGACTTACAGAAGCCTTCAGGACATGACTTGTTCAATAAAGAAGAGGAAGTTACTTTCGCTATTTTATGTGGCTATATAGCCATATTTAAGTGAATGGAAGCACTTGGGCTTCAGTCCCCAATACCAACATTTCAGACAGGCCCTCAAATGACATTCATAAGTTGCTTTTGTCATTATCAGATGATGTTGTGAAAAATGTAAAGTTTATCAGCAATCTCCACACAAGGCAACTAGTGTTTCTTTTCAATAATACTTTCTTTCCATTATAACTTGCTGTTTTACAGTAGAGATGGGCAAAACGCAAACTTTGCAGGCCATTACTGCCACTATAACAAATGAAACCAGAACCCCTGTTCTGAGCATCCCTGAACTATGAGAAAATTTGGACCTAAATCATTTGCAGTTCGGCTCTTTCGAGATAATTACTGTTTTTCACTAGTGAAAATGAATGCCACAAGAAAACAACAAAATGCTGTGTTGTTATGCTTCAGACAAGCATGGTCTTCTAAAATGAAAAGGGGCGGGAGATACACAAGCTGTAGTGGTGCAAATTCTGACCATCACAGAATACTTTATACAAGGTCGGATATACAAGTGAGACCCTAGGCAGGGGAAGTTAATATAAAGCGCACTTCCAAGACAGAAAACCCCACATTTTATAAACCATTGCTAGGTCACAAGCCCACCTTCCTCTACTTGATAGCTTTACACACAGTGCAAATCTCCTTCCCATTAACATTTGATGGACCTGTCTTCCCCCTCTTGTATCCAACTTCCTTAATATAAAGAAACGTCAGATCTAATTCTATGCACTTTCTCCCACATTTTTCTTACATTGGCTTTGGGAGGTAATCTACGCTCTTATTCAGCACTGCTGCCTGTTGTGTACTGAAAACTGTATTAAAATTGTGATATATCACTTGCAATTTTCAGGTGGTTTTCCTGGTCCTGCTTGCAGACTAAGGCACTTTGCAGGGAAGCCTGCGATCAGAGCCGAGCAGCAGTAAGTCTGGAGACAGACAACCTAAGGTTAAGGCAGAGTGAATTGTATCTCTGTTTTAGGGAGCAGCCTGCAATGGGTCGCTCTGTTTTGGGGTTCTTGTGTGTTATCATTCTGAATTCTAAGAAATAAAAAAACAGTATTCCGTCACAACCTTCCAGCAAGAGTATTTCTTTTTTATCTAACTTCCCTGTGTGTATGCCATGAGCATAACACCTTCTATTATAAGAACCCTCAAAACGCTGTGTTACATGATTCTGAAGCACTAATTTTCTTTCCACCTGTGCAAGATATGGCTTTTCCTTCTTGTTATGAGAGGACAAAGAGGATGGAATTATAAGCAGTAAATTAATAGGAAGACTCAGGGCCATCAATGGTCTACCCACCGTAGTTGCAGCTAATTTTTCATGAGGCCCTACTCTCGCCTTTGTCTTTTAGAATGTTCTCTGCTCATTATGTCACACAAAGCACAAGCTCCCCAACTCTACAGCTAGGAAGAAAATTGCTTTTAAATCCCAAATGTGTTGACTAGTTCAAATCTCTTCATGTGGCTAAAGATGACCTAACTTAAATGCTTATGCTTATTTGCATCTCTAAGTTACTGTCCCTTTTGTCTTGAGCCCTGATAAGGTAGATTTTTCCCCAATAATTCTGGGAGCAGAAAATTCCAAATGTTAATGGCCTTCTGAAAAAAAGTAGTGCTATTAACATAAGTAAACATTCCCATTTGGCTGATTGTCTGCAACTGCAGGCTCATGGATTTCTGTAGACCTCTTTTCTCTGTGTATTCTATTTACCAATTAAGCTACCTTAAAAACTAAGGGATTATCACATTCTGGGGTGCAATTCAGACAAGTGAGAGTTGTGTCACCACTTACCCTGTAACCCTGGGTGCTCTGCTGCTGTAGTTCCCTTTCTGGATGCTCCCAACCAGCATACAAGCATGCACAGAATGTCTGTGCCTTGAGCAGCTCTGGTTCAGCAACTCTGACTCCAGCAGCTCGCATGTTACACCCCTGCCACTCTCACTGGTCTCCACCAGCCCTGGTTACTACTAGCCAACACCCACCGAGCCCCAAATTTTTCCAGAACTGCTTGTCCTGAAATGTCCAGCTCACTCCTGGAACATTCAGAGAAGTAATGAGGTCCACTGTTCCTTTAAAGAGACAAAAACACAAAAGCTTGTTTTAACTGGAGTTAATAGTCACTTCAATTCTAACAGAGCACTGGGTTGCTTTAGAACAAAAGTAAAACAAGTTTATTGAATCAAAAAGAGAGGATTTCAGTGAGTTCATATGTAAGGGATAAATTCAGAAATAGTTGCAACAAAAGTGAAAATGCTTTCTAGTGACTAAGTCCTAACATAACCAGGGCCGTTTTTAGCGGGTGTGGGGCCCCACATGAATAACGACGACGGGGCCCCGCCAACTTTGTCGGAGCAAAACAAAAAAACACCCCGCCGCCGATTGGGGGAGCAACCCCCCCCCAAAACCGGCCAGAGTGGGGCCCCCTTGGGCGCGGGGCCTGATTCCGGGGAATCGGCAGAATCGGCTTAAGGCCGGCCCTGAACATAACTACAGTCTTGGTTCAAGGTAAGATTCATACCACACCTCCTTCCACCAAGGTGGGTGACTACTCTCTTGGTCAGGATCATGCACAATGTACAAAGTACTTGTTTGTCCTCTTAGGTGGAAAATAACTTGGGGTTCTTTGCCCCTCTCTTTTATAGCCCAGTGACCTTTTAAAATGTATCCTTTTCAAAAACTAGTGCTCCTTCTGTGAGGAAAGGTACCTTGGAGTCTGATGGGAAGAAAACACCATGGGAACTTTTCCCACTGCTGCTTTCTACAATACAAATTGATCTGTCCCTGTGACTTCTGAAATGCCAATATATGGTCACTTAATTGTGGTTGCCGATTGTCTCTGATAGCACCTGGATGGAGGTGTTGGCCTTTTCTTTGTCTGGAAAAAAAAACTTTTTTACCTATTCCCCAGACGTGGCTGGTTCAAACACATTTTAGTCCCATATTTCCTTCACGTGTACAGTCCTTTGGGCATTTACCATGCATGGATATTAACAATAAGTGTGTTACTGGTTTTCTAATGATACCTCACAGAATCCTATTAGATACAAATTATGACACAATTGAATTGGGGTACACTGAATCGGCCAGGCCACCTGAAACTCACCACCTCATCATACACTCAACTGGCTAAGCCAGATGAAACTCACTACCCCATGCCGGTGAGCCCCTTGTCTTCTGGCATTGGTTTGCTCTTAGGGTCACAGATATGTTTTCCTGCTATGCAGCTGATATACATTACAACTGACAGCATAAGTAGCATTGGTAGCAAAGAGACCTACTGAACCTTAAGAGGTTACGGAAAAATCCTGGCTTTTATATAGAAAGTAATTATATTGTTCTAAGTAGTCCCAAGGGGGTTGGTAGAAAAAAATACAGATTATCCAGCACAATCTCTCAACGTGAAGAAATTCTGAAAACAGAAGTTCTGAAATTCTTGAAATATCCCATTTCAACATTTCTGAAATAAAACCAATCATTTTCTGGTTTGAAATGACTGTTTTTGACATTTAAGCTAATTATGGTACAACTTTTTTTTTTTAAAACGAAAATGGTCAAAATCCAAATGAAGTGTTTTGACTGACCTGAACCAAAACTAATGAAAGGTAATAAGGGTAGGAAAGAGTCTAGTGGATAGAGCACTGGATTGGGACTCAAGCAATCTAGGTTAAATTCCTGGCTTAGACACAGATTTCTTGTGTGACCTTAGGCATGTCACTTACTCTTCCATTTCTTATCTGTAAAATGGTGATGGGTACTTCCCTAACCAAAAAGCATGCTGTGAGGATAAAACCATCAATGATTATGAGATGCCCTCATAGTATGGTGATGGGGGCCCTATAAGTACCCACATAGCCTCTCAGCAAAGCATGGCCTTTTAAACCAGAGGGAGGTGCAGGGTGTAGTGTGGAGGCACTGGGTAAAAATACCAATGCATGAGCCCCATGAAAATCCCAGGTGTCCTGTGGGTACAAGAGACCAGCTCTCTGCCCATTCCATGGGGGCAAATCATGCTCCGTCTCCTCAAAAAGATTATCTCACTGTTACTCTGTTCATTGACATTTGGATTTTCCTCCCCTTTATGTGGGATTTTCGTGCAGAAGAGATAATTTGGCCTAGAAATAAGTTTATTTCACAACAGGCTGAGAATGAATCCTACATTTCCACCCAATAAATATTTCAGACATCAGTTCTATAGAATACTAACTGAAGTCTACACTCAGGTTTCTGGCTGGTTGACACTCAGCCTGTGATATGTGCCCACCTAGTTTGGGATATGCTGATTAAGAGTAGGCAGACTGAACACATGTCCAGTCATGCCAACAAAGTCTAATGGATTAAATAAATATTTTTTTCAGTTTATTCTGATGGTCGATAACACTGTAGACAATAAACCCCTCCTTCATGCCCCACCACACCTTTACATGTTGTACAGTTATGTCGTTTTTGAGGCCAAAGTCAATTTTACGTCTGATTAATATGGTCTAAAATCTGAGAAAAGCATTTAATTGTCATGCTGTTTTGGAAGCCAGCATTTCTGAGTTACCAAAATACAGCCATCTAAATATCAGCATTTATATTAAGCATTAAATCCATTTTGCTAAACAGCAACTATCCACACTATCTATGATACTCCAAGCTTTAGATGTCAACTAATTTGACTTACTCTCCCTTACATACCCTTTATATCTTACTTAATAAGACATTTTATTCAGATACTGCTGAGGTAATAAAGGCAGAAGCTTTGTTGCCAAATGCAGTAGTCTTTTTTTAATTTATTTTTAGCTGTACTAGGTAAGGGATTATTTTCCTGTGAAAATAAAATACAGCTGCTAGTCTTTTAAATTGTATCATGTAATCCCATGCAAAAGATTTACTGATAGCAGCAATCTTACTTACATGTAAAAAACCAGTGACCCTTCTGGAACCACAAAGTGACACACAGAGGTATTATTTGCAAACCAAAAAGCCTATTAATCTACAAAATACTATATTCTAAACAATAGTAAGGCTGCGTTTTGAACATCCAGAAGCAAGGAAATAGGAGTGAAGGTTGAAATTCTACCCCTTAAGATACCCCTTTGTGCCTAGCAAATATAGCACATACTGCTGCACTGATTCATTCACATTCAGGCCTTCTGCAGACTAAAGAAAGGCAAGAATAAGGCATCTTATTTGGCAGGTGAATGCAGCTATTCTAACTCTCCAGGAATGGGTTTTTTCATACTACCCAAGTGGAAAGCATTATCATTTGTGCATTTGTTTAGTGTATAAATATTGCAATGCATCCAAGAGCACCAGCATTGAACATGACAGAAACATTGTGTGGATAAAGATATATTATCTTTGAGATCATCTCTCATTTGGAAACTCCAACAATATCTAGGTGCAAATACGAGTTAGGTTGCAATATTTTCCCTATTGCTTTTATTTTTATGGTCTTATATCAGACACTAACAGTAGATGAAAAGGAAAGTTTTTTGTAATTTAATTTCTTGAATATTTCCTTTTAAGATACTACTTAATAAAATGCTCTTATGGATCAAGTTGTTACCTCTTTAAATGCTTTGGTGCTAGGATCCATCAGGCCACTATCATAAATGTATTAACAATAGTATTTTTAAATGCAATTTTAAAAAATTAGATTCCAAAACTCAGAAACAGAGGCCAGTTTTCAAATGCTGAAAGCATTATTTTAAATAAATAATAAGTATAAAATATGACTACAATATTTTTAATAAGAGTATAACTAACTTCCTACTAGTGTACTTTCAATTTTCTAATGTTACTTTAGTTGAAGGACGAGTAACAAAAACAGTGAAGGTGTGTAGATTTATTATTTGGCTGTCTTTTCTATTTAGAGTGTAAAGTCTCTTAGGCAAGAACAGTCTACTCTGATCTATCTAGCAGAATTATTGGGCACTTGATATATAGGTAGCATTTTGGGGTACTGTAAAGAACAAAAACGATATGAAAGCAACTGATTTATGTGAATGTCTGTCCTTTTGATATCTGGATAGTGGTATAATTATTTCTTTTTTATTATTACATTACAAATATGCTTGCAGGTGGAGAACACTTCTTCTAACTTAGTGCTCAGAGAGAATGAGGGCAAGAAAAACATAACCACGTGAAAACAAGGCTAGAGAATGAAAACATTACAAGTCCGTAACTGCAGTGGCATGCCACTGTAATCCAAAGTAAATATTGTCAGAAAGACTCGGAAGCATCTATAATCCTAAATTATAATCTTTTTCCTTTCCACTCCCTTCCATTTGACACTTCAGAACCACACACTTTGGTTCCATTCTAAACAAAGAGTGAGTGCTACATGAAAGCAGTCTTCATTCCCAGGATTAGTTCAGTGGATCAAACCTCCAAAAACAAAACTGCACTAAAAAAATCTCAAGCACATAATTATAAAGTTTGCGCCAAATCCCGCAAACTCCTTCTGTACCCTACTGCACTCCCTCAGCTGCTATTGAAGTCAGTGGGACTCAAGGATGTTTACAGGATCAGGCCTTATTTCAGAATACCTTTTAACATGCAGTCTACATCTTTTGCACATACATAATATGCACAGAAAGATTTATCTGACTTTTTATTTGCATATTTATAATATACTCCATTCTTCAGAGTTAAAAGTTAAAGCAACACACTGAAATCTTACACAGTGCACTTTGTATTCTATTTCTAATGCCATTCTTACCTGAAACCTGTTTAGCAATACTATTAATGTTATCACATACCAATATAAATGATATGAACCACCATCTTACAACAATATATTTTTCTTAAAGTGACTAATCTATTCGAATCTGTTCATTTTCACATTATAATATGTATCTTTTCACTTAAAATGGATATATTTTGTGACAAGTGATTACAGACATGTTTATCTGGAAAATACTTGATTTTTTATTTAAAACCCCCGCCATGTGACAGTTGCTAAAAATTATTCTTACCACTTTAATGAGGTAAATAATCGTTGTATTTCAACTTTTCTGCTACTAAAGGGAAAATTTATGGAAAATCCTTGGAATCTAACTTCAAATCGATGTTATTAATTGTGTGACATTGTAATAAAACTGAATATAAGTGTTAATGTTCAAGGAAAGAACGCAGAATGACTAAACTAACCTCAATACTGTAAGAATTTTATTGAAAAAAACAAACAAACCAAAACCAACATTGTGGTGGAACTGATTAATTTATAAGCCAAACTCTGACATAGCCAAAAAAGAGAACTTTAAAACAATTAATTTTGGTTTATACGTAAAGTCATGCAAATGTTTGCTGTAGCTAAAAGTGGTAACGTACTAAGCTATTCCCTTAACGAATCTATGTCTGCATTGCATAGTAGAGATGGTCCAATACAGTTACACACAATGGAAGCAAGGCTATGTGGTACATTTAAACATGCCAGAAAGAGACACCGTCCTATGTTCCTTTTTCAGAAGGCCTCTAATCAATTCTAAAATTTCTTAGACATTGTTTATTTGTATGTTGTTTATATTTACATTACTTGTAAAAAGCTTAGTTTAGTCAAAAGCGAACACATACCTAAAATGTGTCATTTGTCTAGTTTTTAAAAAAAACAACTCCCCCCACCCCTGCTTTCCCTGGCCTCTCTTTTTTTCCCGTTTAATGTCTCTAACTTTATGCCATGTTCTTTTCCTCTTTCAGCACGGCTGAGCAAGGCTGACAGGCGGATTCCTTTGCTTTTCAGGGTATTAAAGCCACTTTCCCGCTCTGACAGCCTGTTCTACTCTGCCACCTTATAGCTCTGGCTTCACACTTCTCTGGGCAGCCACTGCTTCTTGACAGACCACTGTCACTTCCCATCATCCTCTCTGTATATCCTGTTCTCTCCCCCTCAGCACGCATCCCGACTTTCCAACCAATGCAATTATTTTTTTTGACAAGCCATCCATCAGCTTTAACTTTAAAAGCACTTTCCGCTGATATCCATTGTTAAATCCCTTGCTTTTTATGGAGCTTGCATGAGAGAATATGATATCAGACATTCAAACTACCAAACCATGTAAATTTACTTTGTTCTCAGCTATGTTTCCAATTTCACGTCCAATTTTTCGGTACATTATGCGTAGTTGTTGTGCTTAATATGATGTTGTCAAATCCCATTAAAGTTCACTGCATTGCACGGCTTTAAAAACAGGTTACAATTTGCATTCTATAAAGAAAGGAAGGAGTGCAGTCTGAAGTCAAGCTGAATCTTATTAAAATTATCTGTTCAATTGTTACATTTGTAGATGGAGTAATTTTGAGGCATTAGCTGAGACACATATGAAAATGTCAGTGTGCCAACTAATGACAATGAAAGCAAAAGGAATATATCTGTGAAACTCAATAAAGCTCCTTTGCTGGTGACATAAATTTGATGATAATCCGAGGAAATGAATAAGGGACCATCCAGTTTGAATAGGAATTACCTTTTCTATTAAATCACTTTGGTGTATTTCCACTTGGCCTACATCTTGGTCCTATGCCACAATGAGTATCTCTCAGTGGACTAAAAAAAAATCCCTACAGGAATAACGCTCTCTTGAGGAATATCATTCATGTAAGATTCATATAAAATTTCAAATGGATACCATTAAAAAAACCAAAGAATTAGGCTCTCTCTCTTCCTCTATCCACATATGATTCCCCCAATTTATCCTTCTTGCCACTATGCTTTCTACCCAACTACTCAATTTTTAAATGAATTCTTCCTAAAGGCATGGTTAAAAAGAATGGTTGTACCTTTTCCTCTTACACAGCATACGTAACATGACAAAAACCCACCAAGGATCCCATAAATGCTCCAGTATAGTCTATGTATATTATTTGCCACAGCATAAACTGGTCACTCCCAAGGATGCAAAAGGATGTATTTAGTCATGTATTGCATTTGTTGACAATCTTGACATTGTTTTGCCATTTCTTCTATTTATGTATCAATCTCTGTCCTCCACACAAAACTCAAATAGTATAGATTGCCAACTATATTTAAAAAGCTGGAAAGATAAGAAACCTAAGGCTAAGATAGTCTGTTCTTTGTGGTTCTACAGAGGTGCAGATTTGGAATCCTTAATTTTAAGTTATGATCCTGGGGCCTATATTTTGTACAATTCAAGATTGCAAAGCACATCAGGCCATGCCCATTTGGTCCAACCAGAAAGCCATATTTTAAGTACATCATGCATGAATATTAAACTTAATCCACAGCAGATAACCAAATAGCCATTTGTAGACCCTGCCACTAAAATCTGAAAGAAGTGAGGGAAAAATACTACACTGAATTTTGTTTTCTTTTTTTACTTCCATAAATAATGGCCATCTTCAAACATACAAACAAAAACACAAACCTCCACCACTACCAGGTATTAGAGCAAAGAATACTCTGTATCATAAGATACTGTTTGATGTCCAAAAGGACACCGTTCAGTGTAGGAAAATCTCCACTGGACTCTTGCATGAGCAGATGCATTCTAATGGAAAACATCATGGATCTGTGTGTAACCCAAACAGTCCATTAGGATTATGAACTGACAATTACCCTATATAACTGCATTTCCTCAAGAACTTAACCATTATCTAAACATACATTAAGCATTTAATATAACGCAAACACAGATACTTTTTTCCCCATAATTTATTTGTCATGGACTTACCTGAGATATCTACAATTTGGCAAGCCCTATCCTACTACATATATTAACATCTACATTCGAAAATGGTGTCCATTCAACCTCTTTTCTATAAGAATACTTCAAAACTGTATCAGCATTATGACTATTTTAAAATTACACAGTGACATACATACATACATACATACACATGGTTCATGTAGTATGAAATAGTTAGTTTAGGGTCGTGTTTGTTGTTGTTATAAGGATTAAAAAAATCATTTCCCCCACCCTCAAACTGAGACTGCCTTTTTTCTTCCTATTTTATCCTATTTTCTAGCAGTTAAAAAGAAATACAGAGACTTTTTCAGAGCCAGCAGTTTTGCTTAACTCACTTAAGCATAAAGATTCAAGGCTCTGAGCCTCTGCCCTCAACACCATCAATTCTAGTCCCACCTGAAAATCAAACTACTAAAGTGATTGTGGTGAATTTCTGGGAGTCAATCTTTCTGGCTGAATGGTTGTCTTCTTGATGGAGAAGGGCAGTTGTCCCTGAGGAGGAGGGTAATGGTAGGATTTTGTGTTCTCCTTTAAATCAGAGTATCCATGTACTGCTGAGTCAGCCATACAAACAAACAGATAACAATCACAGCTTGCTCAAGTCTAGATTTCTCAAGAGCACTGCCAGAAGTAAAGTACCAGGTAATGCCACTAAAGTGATGTTCTAGGTTGAATATATTCGGACCATAGCCCTGCAAGACTTCTGAACTTTTATCGTATCTGAAAAGCTTTAGTGCTTAAAGTGAAAAAATGGGAGCGGTTACTTAAGCATTAGTAACAAATAGAAATAAATATTATATAACCCATACAAGCGCGCGCGCGCACACACACACACACACAGAGTAATCAATAGAAATTTAAAGTACCACAGTATTTGTTGCGTGGTACCCTGGTAGTCTACATTTGAGATTCAGAAATGCTGTGAATACCACTGAGAAGTCAGTTACCATTTTCAGGTAAAATGATCACAGGCACGCACATGCATATTTATATAGATCTTTGATCACAAAATGAAACAGAGAGAGAGAGAGAGAGAGAAATTAAATTCTAAATACACACACACACAAACCCTCCCCTACTGAACTAATGGGTTGCATGGATTATGTATAACTTTTCTGTACATTAAGTATCAACTTTGCAATAAGCTAATTCTCTTGTTTAGAAGACAAGCTCATGAAATATACAGTATCAATAAATATTGACTGTTGCTAGGTTTACATAACTGCCATAGCAACTGCTACCATAATATGGAAAGCTTCCCAAAGAGGTGACTTTACATAAGGTCAACAAGTCCCCTGACAAAAATTTTATATACTACTCCAACTTGGAAATACAGCCAAATCTTTGTTCTCTTCATAACCCTTAGGCTAAGAAAGCTAATGAGAATCACAGACAACATATTAAATGATGGTCTTTTCAGGGCAGCTGGGATTTCATTCTATAAATAATTTTAAAACTATTACCCAATAATGTATTGCAATAAAAAGCTGACAAGGTCTTGCTCAACTAGCAATCACTTGTATGCTGTTGCAACAACAGATTGAGAACTTTCTTATATGCCTATGGTGATTTTGGTGATTTTCCATAAAACTGTTGCTATTATTTACCATCACTGGGGTACTTCTTTTTGCTGTACATTAAAATTAAGGAAAATTTATTTTAAAGATTTAGAAAAGCAGAATAGACTTTAGTCACTGCTTCTACATTGTACAGTATTTTATACAGAAGAGGTGGATTTGTTTCCCTCAAACATGGCACACCTTAAGTGACAGAAAACAGTGGCATTTTGAAATAAAATAGGTTTGTTCTCAAACCCATTAAACACTGTTTATTGAAAACTCTATTGGCCAAGAGGTATTTATTCCCACACAGATTATTCTAATTTCCCACACATAACCTATGTAAATTGCTACATTAGCCTGATTCAGCTGATTCACCAATGCATAACCATGCAAAAAAAAGTTCACAGTCTTCTTTTTATGAGAAGAAACAGAACTGACATAATGAGGGAGAAAAAAATCATTCACACCCCCAAAGATTAAGTCTGCATGGAATCTGAGAGGGCACACCCCAATTTGATGCAAGAGAAGATACAAACCTTGTTTCGCAACATTTTCTAAAATATTTTGCATTATTTGATTGGGAAAGCCTCACCTACCACTTTGTCTATCATCTGTTCAACAGCATGTTGAATAGACAAAAGTTTCACTCTACTCTGAACAGTAAAAAAACGTAAAAAGGGGCGCACTCTTGTCACACCCCAAGGGCCCCCTCCCTCAAGTCCCCTGGGGAGGCAGATCAGCATTGTCCGTTGCTAATGCTGTTGCAGGCATCACAAAGCATTTTGGGAAAAGTTAAAGGTGTGAATGGGAATGGAAGTTTCCTTTGCAGGTTATGAGAGGCCAAGAGATGGGGGAGAAGAAGAAAAGAGCAGAGAACGGGTTAATTTGAAAAGTCATCACGGCCTTGAGATAAAGAGAAAGCTGCTCTGCGTTCAAGGTAAAGAATCGAGACAGACCTACTCTTTGCATGCCAAGCACCAAAAAACCACTTTCAGCCCCAGCTGGCTGTGAAAAATAAAGATACAAGCAAAACAAGTTGCAGGACTGAGATTACACATTTGCAAAGGTTGGCCGCCCAGTGAGACTCAACAGTCTGACTTTCCGACCCTGGAGCCAGTGTGTTTTGGGAAAAGCTGAAAAAGGCACGGAAGGCCAGTCTGGACTAGAATACTGAGCATGGGGAACAAAGGTCTCTGAAGGGGACACCCCCAAGAGACCCTAGGGCATAAAACCCTCCCAAGAGCAGAAGCAAGTGGGAGATTTTTGGCAGCGGACCCCTGGACAACCTGTGCACGGGATAACCTCCTGTCCACCCCCTCTCTCTCTCTGTCTCTCCTACGTCCGGGCCTGGCCAGCCCGGGGCAGCATGTCTGTGAGTATGAAAGTGGGTCAGGGTTTGAGCACTAACGCTTCTTTCTTCCTTTGAGTGACGTGGAAGCAGTTCCCGCACTCATCACTGTCTTTTTATTATTTTCTTAATAAAGCTTTAAAATTCAGACACATGGTGTGTTCTCTTCATCTCTGCCCCCACGATCCTGTGGTCTTAGCCTGATCAACTGAGGCCCAGGCACATTGGTAACAGAAATCTGTCACACACTTGCTCAGTCAACAGGCCTGATACTTGTGTGTATTCCAAGTCAAATCTTCTTTCCTTGCTTAGGAAGATATCATACCAACTACTTCTATTAACATTGCATAACCCACACATCTCAGGAAGAGAGATGGATTGTCATTATTTATATTGCAGCAACACACATATGCTAGGCACTTTCCAAACACAATAGATGGCCTGGCCCCTGTCCTGAAAAGCATATTTTAATCTGGCTCATTCTTTATCCACAGAATTAACTGCAAGTTAGATGAATTGCACAGGGGAAGGGCAGAAACAGGCCAGGAGATTCTTTACCACCATTGATGATGCATAAGGAGGAGAGAACTGAACCCGACATTCAGATGCTAGGTTAAACTTGCAGTGATAGCAATTCATCTGACATTTGCTGACAACAAACACGGGAATGCACAAAGGTATTTTTAGTGTCTCATTTTAATAACAGAACTGCACCTTAAACAAGAACTGTTTCAGGAGGCATTTAATACAGGTAGGTTCTTCACAGAAAACTGTGGGTTATTCAGAAAGCATCCAATATCACCAGCCAAATGAACTCACATTTGGAAGGGAAACAAACAGGGTATACAGAGTACATTGGTTGTAAGATGCTATCTGTGAGTTTAGGTCTGTGAGAACCAATTTTGACAACACTTGTACAAAATTCTTTTTAAAAAAAAAAATCTTTTCACTTGAAAATGGGAACACTTGAAGTCTTCTATGAGGGAATCAAATTGAAGTTTGGGTGCTAAAAATATGTTTACACAAATTATAATTCATAAAAATACAAATCTAGGCATCTTGACAAAAGTTGTCCATAATGATCCCTATATATAATGTCTGGGCAGAATTAATGTAAGTATATATTTAAGCATTTGGTCAAATGAAGCATTTGAAAAAAAAAACCCCGTTCATAATAAAACTAGTTATATTCAACTGCTAGAAACCAAAAAACAGCAGTAATGAAATAACCTGCCAGATTATATTCTAGTGTTCTGTATTCTTACTCTAAACATTGATTGAAGTTGGTTTTGACTATAACATAGTATTAGAATAGCAGAAAAAAGCTTATACAAGCTTAGTCAGTTACTTCAAAAATTCTCCATTTAAAAAAAATCTAAGTTTAAACACATTTTTATCTTGAAATATGCGCACCTAAATCCACCTCATCCCCACTCAGATACTGGCTTTGATTCTTCCAGCAACTAGGCAAGCATCCAAATAGTTTGTCAAGAGACGGGTTTAAATCAAAGTAAAAAAAGAAGCACTTAGATAATACAAGAATGGACTTTATAATGATAGACAAAGAAAGACCGGAGGTAAACATACAAAGGGGATACAAGACCCTTTATTAACTTTAAAAGTAGAGCTAACAAAGAGAAATAGCTGAGTTTATAAGACATGCATAATCAATTCCTGTATAGATGTAAAATTATGCACAACTGCTATAAGCATAGCTATTATGCACTAACGCCAAAAACCCAGCTCTGGAGTTGAACACTCCTGGTCAAACTCTGTTCTGGAGCTGAACAAACCTTTTCAAGAGTTGTGTCCTGCCTGGCTTTTTAAAATTTAGAGATAATAATTTACATGATGTATATATAAGCTGAAATAAAAGTGTTGCAGAAGCACTTATTTTGTAAACTACACCGCGTCGCAAAGTACACAGCATTTATTTGGAACGGTGCAAAATATCTGTGTAATGAATGGGGCTAACAATTTAATTGGACAGTCTTCTTTGATAGTGAAACGTATAAGAAAAAATGTAAATATTTATTATTAATGAGAAGATGAGCCTGAGAGCTTAAATTCATAACTCTGCAAAATTCTAAAAATTATAGATTTAACAGACATACTGACTTTGACTCATAACAAATTTGTAATCCAGTAGCCCTCTTTTGTCCACTGACTGCAGAAGTGTTAATTGCCCATACCATCTTAAATGGTCTCCTGCAACATGGGGGGGAAGGGGGGGGGCGGGCTACACTAAACCATCTATCCCACCTTGTATTTGCTGTGACACACTGACCTTTTCCAAGCCTGAAGAAGAGCTCTATGTACCTCAAAAGCTTGTCTTTCACCAACAGAAGGTGGTCCAGTGAAAGATATTACCTCACTCACCTTGTCTCTCTCAATAATTTTTATGGCATTTGTATTGCACACAATCTACATAAATATCATACTCTGCAACCTAATAGGGCATGCTAAACTAAAACGGAAACATTATTTGAAAACAACTGCCTATGACTAAATTCAGCCTTTCCATCAGTCACCAGTTTCTGGTCCTATGTGTATATTCCACAGGGTTTTTTTCCACCCACGACCCTGAAACAATCAACTTAATGCAATCAAAGTAACTCTGCACAACTGCAGAAAACAGGTTACTTTCATTTTCAAACCAGATGTTTCACAATTAAAATAAAATAAAACAAAAATAAAGCCAGCTATTCCAGGGAGGGTATCAGGAGATTTCCATCACCACTGTAAGGTTTTCCCCTTTAAATTTTATCAGCATATTCCAATTTCCTGATCTGAAATCCTGTTCCACCACTACACTTCTCAAGTTCTGCTTCTCATCTGAACCTAAGGTAGCAGCTAGCACACTGCCTAAAGATATGCAACACCAACTCTGTAACCTTGTAGGCTACACCACCAAAAGCAGTCAGCATTATGAATAGGCTTGTCAGAAGGCCTTCACTGCCACCATGCTAGCTCACAAGAAAGAAGGCAGTCAGCTGCAAGGGTAACCTGTTGGTTGACTAGGCATAAGCTGTGCCAAGGAAAATAACATGAAGCTGTATTGGCTAGTAGTAATGGTGATTTGCCAGTTATTGAGCAACACAAACATTTTAGTGTGTTTAATGTTCAAATTGGGGCAGTGCATCAGAGTGCTCTTTTTTCACATTTATGATTTGTTAGTGTAAAACGCCCCTTACTCCAGGAGAGAGGTAATGTATGGTCAGTGCTTAATTAAGAAGCGAAGCTCTCAAAGTGCTTATTGAAAATGGAAACATTTCCTCTTGTACCCTGTTCAGTATTAAGAAATACTGAAAGATACACTGCTCTACAGCCAAAATGCTTCTGAAATAAATGTAGTCAAACTTTACTAATTCTGGGTCACTGAGAACAAAAATGATGCTTAAAATTGTTGATTGGCTCTAGTTTTCAAGACATGCTATCGGGTCAGTATATACGACCCTTGACTTGGGAATGGCGGAGGATAAGTGAGTTATAAAGGGAAGGGATCTCAATTTAAACCAGAAATGACTAAAATACATCTTTGACTGGATCTATGAATAAATCGATGACTGGGTTTGGACAGTACTTGCTTTTTAGGCAAAACAATGAACGATGCAATCTGAAGCTGGTATTGGGTCGTACATGATATGAATTGCATCATGTTATTCCTAGATGTCATGGATGATGCAATCATAACGAAGCTTACATCACTCTGCTGAACAAATTGCCCTATATCAGCTCTGGAAATCATACAGTGTCGTGCTCTCTTATTTGTCAGTGTTTGATTTTGCAAAGGGACACATTTCTGTTTAGCCAAAGTGAGCAGAGATGCCTCGTACTTGTGTGAACAGTGCAGATAACTTCTGCTATGTTTGTGGTGAAGTGACTTTTGCATCACAAAAGCGCAGTATAACCACTATGGTTAATAAAGCCTATCATCTTTATTTTGGCTGCAAAATTGGAGATCAGGACAAGAGGTGGGCCCCACACATATGCTGCAACACTTGTGCAACAAATCTTCGCCAGTGGTTGAACAGGAAAAGGAAATCTATGCCTTTTGCAGTGCCAATGATATGGAGAGAGCCAACAGATCATACCAGCAATTGTTACTTCTGCATGGTGCCTCCAGTTGGGAAAGGTGTGTCAAAGAAGAAAAAGTGGACTGTGCATTAGCCAAACATTCCATCAGCTATACGCCCAGTACCCCACGGAGAAGGACTGCCGGTTCCTGATGCACCAGAATCATTCTCACTTGAGTCAGACGAGGAAGAGGAAGAGGATGAAACTTCTGGTCCTGAACCATCAATGTCACAAAACCCACATTTTCTCCCATCCTCCTCCTCTGAACCACACCTCATAACACAAGGTGAACTGAATGACCTCGTCAGGGATTTGGAACTACCCAAGAGTAAGGCAGAGCTTTTGGGCTCCAGACTACAGCAGTGGAATCTCCTGACAGGTGATGGTAGGGTTTCCATGTTCCATGACCGTCAAAAGGATCTTGTCCCATTCTTCTTCATGGAAGGTGATCTTGTAGCCTGCAACAACATCGATGGTGTGATGGCAGCCCTCAACATCGTTCACGATCCAGAGGAGTGGAGACTGTTCATTGATTCATCGAAGACGAGTCTTAAAGCTGTTTGACTGCATAATGGCAATGTTTTGCCATCAATTCCAGTTGGTCATGCAGTCCATATGAAGGCAACCTATGACAACATGAAACACCTTTTGAGGTGCATAAACTATGACCAACATCAGTGGCAGCTTTGTGGCGATTTGAAGGTTGTTGCTCTCTTGCTTGGTCTGCAGACTGGATACACAAAGTACTGCTGTTTTCTCTGCGAATGGGATAGTCGTGCAAGAGATTCCCACTACATCAAGAAAGATTGGCCACTCCGACAGTCATTGGAGCCTAGGAGGAAAAGTGTTCAGCATCCACCACTTGTTGAATCAAGGAAGATTTTGTTACCACCCTTACACATCAAGCTGGGTCTGATGAAGAACTTTGTCAAGGGCATTGACAAAACACAAGCAGCTTTCAAGTACCTCCGTGGAAAATTTCCAAGGTTAAGTGAAGCTAAGATAAAGGAAGGTGTCTTTGTTGGTCCTCAGATTCGTGAACTTCTTTGAGATGATGCATTTGACCATGCACTGCGTGGCAAGGAAAAAAAGGCATGGAAAGCCTTCCAGTTAGTGGCAATAAATTATCTCGGAAACAAGAAGGCAGACAACTACAGGTTGTTGGTGGAAAACCTCCTCAAGGCATACAAAAGCCTTGGTTGCAACATGTCACTAAAGAGACATTTTTTGCACTCTCATCTAGATTTTTTTCCACTGAATTGCGGAGCAGTGAGCGACGAGCACGGCGAGCGATTTCACCAGGACATTGCAACAATGGAGAAACGCTATCAGGGCAAATGGAGCCCATCAATGCTTGCAGACTATTGCTGGACAGTGACAAGAGATGCTCCATTTAATGAATACAAGAGACAAGCCAAGAAGCGCCGAGTAGACACTGAATAGGACTAAACTATGTAAATAATAGTTTTTTGCCTTTTATTTTATTTATATAACCCCTTTGCTGATTTTTAAAGTGTTACATAAACAGGGCAGGTGAACTAGTATCATGTAAAGCAACCATAAACACATGAAAAGACCTAGGTTTACAATTTATGATTAAAACTCTACTATCTACACAATATACATAGACATAAAATGTAAAAACTTAAATATCTTAGAAACAGTAGCCAATCAGTTGTTTTAATTGTCATATTTGAATTCAGCACATCAAAATACATACTAAATAGCACACTTTATCTCTGAAGCAGACGACTTCTCAAAAATTGTAGACCAGTGATAGGAGAGAGCTGGCCAAATGGAAAGAAACAGCAGAACAATATTTTTTGGAGGGAATAAAGAAATAGAGGGAGCTCTCTGAAGCCCCACACTCTAACCCTAGGTCTTCACTACCCGCCGGATTGGAGGGTACAGATCAATCTTTCGGGGATCGATTTATCACATCTCATCTAGACACGATAAATCGATCCCTGAAAGTGCTCCCCATCGACTCCAGTACTCCAGCTTGCGAGAGGTGCAAGCAGAGTTGATGGGGGAGTGACAGCGGTCAACTCCCTGGCGTGAGGATGGCCAGATTAGTCGATCTAAGATACGCCAAGTTAAGCTACGCTATTCATGTAGCTGAAGTTGCGTATCTTAGATCGACCCCCCCTCCCCGCTAGTGTAGACCAGGGCTAATACTTCTGGTCACTCACCTAGGCCAGCCAACTTTCTGTTGGTTAGTGTAAATAAGTGCTGTTATTGCCATGTTACAAATGGGGAAGGTGAACCATAGAGAGGTGAAGTGATTTGCTACAGGTTTCGCAGCCCATAAGTGGCAGAGCCAATAACAGAACATGGGAACTATGGGACCATGCTCTATCCACTAGACCACTCACATTAAGAATAAGAAGAATTTATATAGTATTAAATATGAAGGAATAAAGGTCATGCGTGTTCCTTATTTCTTACAAAAACTAAGGGAGAGCCTGTCTTGCACTCAACCCTGCCTCCTGCCCAGAGGAGGTTACTCCACCTTGGCTATGGCAGATACAGCTGCTGAATGCAGATGTATCCTGCTTCCCAAACTCCATAGGGGAGAAATCTCCACATCTCAATCAAGAGAAGATTGAATAGGTCAACACAACTGAAGTGAATGGTCCCAGCTGACAGCTCCAGATGGAGCCTTGTTCTGGGGAGGCGGGACAGAGGCCCATCGGGAGGGGGGAGAATTAATAAACACACAACTCCAATGAAGATCAGAAGGGGGAGAGAACTTCCTCCCCCCCCCATGCCTAAGAATTCCCTACGCATGCTCTGTACTATTGATTTGTGTTCACATTAACGAAACAATGATAAGAATGGATCATACATCTTGCAATCAGACTTTGCAAAGCTATTCTGTTCTTTTCTTAAACAGTCATTATACCTTGAATATTTTCAGACAAAATATCTAGTCATTTTGAATTTTTAAGTTGCTAAATCCATTGCATCCTTGACTAATCTACAGTTACTTCACTTTAAGATCAGAGACATCCAAAACAAAGCTCTCGCTCAAAGAAATGTATGCTCCTTCTCCCTCCCTGCCGAAGAATCAGTCAGTTATGATGCAATGACCTGATCCTCTCTCTAAACTATTTGATGCAGCATGTTAATCATCAATACCCAAATTACTCAGCGTTGGCCAATACTACCAACATAACATCACTCTTGAGAGTATCAGCCAAGTTCCAAACATACCATAGCAGGCTGGGTATTATACTTCATTATACCCAGAAGCCTTGCCCATCTTCTAGTATCAACAAAATGAAACTAGATTGTACTTCAGCACTAAGTATACCCACAAGGATTACCTGCGTTTAGGTCAACGTTAGAACTACTCTCCCTGCCCCCTCTCTGGCCCACCACCACTTATTACACTATTAAGCATTTTGACTATGTAGAAGGTGTAGGCACTAACTGAAGCTAAACTCTAACGTTACTGTAAAGTAATATCATGCTGCCATGCAATAGCTCTTTAATGTCAACCATAACCTTCATAAATGGGTTTGTAATGAGAAACCCTTGTTTGTCATACAGTAGGTATGATTGATGCCATATATGAGTGAAATGAAGCCACAGTGACCATCTCAATAACATGAACAGCTGCCAAATATTCATTTAGCAGAATGAGTTTAGAAAACTTTGAGCAGATTGCTTTCACAAGGCTGCTTTCAACAAAAGGAAACATAATTAACGAGCTAATATCAGCATGTGTCTGGCTAAGCTAATGAATATCAAATTACACAGAAACCTGTATAAATCATCATTACCCTGAATTTTAATTGAACTTGCAATTAAACATGACAAATTTTATATACACTAAACCTTTAATTTATACTTTCAAATAAGGAATAATTTATCATTTTTAGTATTTCATAGTTAATTTCCCAATATGTACACTTCTAATTAACAAGGACAGACAGGCATTTAAAAAACTGTTGAAAAGCTCTATTGGTTACAACAACTTTCAGTTCTACAAATTAAAGTTGGGGACCAAGAATTTATGACAAAGTGCAGCAATCCACTTTGTGTTTGTGAAAACAGTATTTCCAATATATCCTATGAAAATTATATCCACCAGGAACATGGGTGTGTCTACCTTTACACAGGATTCTAACGTCACTAATATGCTTCTGCAAAAGCAGAGCTTACTACAAAATAGCTAGTAATATGTTACCAATTTAAGGTTGACTTTTGAATGTTACCTTGCAGTGAAATCAGAAGACTTTTTAGATAATCATATTGCTGTAATGAACTAAAGCTGTTGCTGCACACAATATTCCTTCTTGATGGAAAGGCATCTCTCATTAATGTTATCTACTTTCATTTTAAATACATTTTTCATTGCTTATGTTAATACCCCTTTTGTTTATTTATGGTATACAGAGAAGGCCTAAAGAAAAGACTGGAGAATTTGGCCTTCTCTACATTGAGGATTTACTCCAAATACAGTTCATTGCAGACAAGCAAAACCACACGTGGCACTAGTGGAACCCTGCTTGAAAATGGGATAAGGTGCAAGGTGCAAATTTTTATCTATACCTTTTTACCCTGGCCACACTGAAGGCTGAAATTGATGCAAAAAAAAAAAATCCATTGGTGAAATATCAAAAGACTCAAGAAAGACATTTGAGCTGCTCAGAGGGGAAGAGATTTTGAGTCAGACTGATTAAACATCACTTTTGGTCTGTTAACACCTGTTTAACTTTGAGAAGTAATTATTTTTTTGGAGAAAAGACTTAACAGTTACAGAAATTTAACTTTTAGAATCTCATCATCTACGCTCCTTAAATAATTATTGTCTGATAGCTCCCCATATAATTTCCCACAACTGTGAAAATTTAAGTGGATAAAAATAGAAAAAAATTCTCAAATAAACATGGATATTATCTGACAAAATTATTTTAAAAAAATCAAATTCTGCCAAGCCTAATCAGAAACAACAAAGAAACAGCACACAAGCCTCATTTGAAACAAACAAACAAACAAAGAAGAAAGCAAGCCTTTCAGGTCACCTTTGACACTTACGTGTTGTAACTGCTCTTAATAGACTGCAAGTAATAGTAAACTCTGCAGCAAGGGTAAGCTTTGAATACTATTGTAAAGCTTTGAGTTGTCTTGGGATGGAAAGGGACTCTTCTGAAAATTGTCATCATAGTCTGTTGTGAAGATGAACAAGAGAAAGACTCAGGGAAGACATGGGTGCATACTGTGCCTCTCTTTTGCCTTGCCCCATAACTAAGGTGTTAAAATTAATTTAATTAAAGAAATAAAAGGCAACGGTGACCATCATGGAGTCTGCCTGTGGTATTGGAAAAAGGGAGGGAGAGAGAGATCTTTGTACTCATTTTCATAAAAACTGTAAGATATTCAGATGTCACAGTGATGGGCATAATATAAGAATTTCGAAAGCTACAGCTACGATCATTGGTCTATACTGAAATGGTGCATCAATATCAAAGGATTCACTTTTTTGCACAGGATCTTAATTTAGGTTAGGCTGAATTTCAGGTAACTTGTATAACACTCTAAGTGTTAGCTTGAAGCCGTAGTTAGCAATGTGGTACAATGTGTCCCAGAGACATTCCCACCCGAGATTCCTGATCACGGCAATGGACTAGCCCAAGGAAAGATCGCCCCAGAGAACTCTTCTCAGGTGTTACTGTGAGCTCCGAGGATATTAGGAAAGGCTTCTGGAGTTTAGTCAGAGCTGGGTGAATTTTCATAGTGTAAACATGATCAACCACTTCTATAATCACGTCCTTCAGTACTGAGACTCTGCGCTTTGATATAATAAGCCCCCAGAATGGGGGACAAAACTATCAGCATCAAGCAGAGAACAGTCCCATTACTTTAGGTTTTTAGGGGTGCTCCTATCCTCAAGCTAGCTCAAAGATCCTCTGACCTCACCACCCCTCCCCTCAGTGCTGTTCTAGGACTGGGTTCTTCCCGCTGCCCAAGGGCTTTAGGTCTGGGCATTTAGAGACTGTGTTGGTCTAGGTTCTCCTGGAAACAGATGAGAACACGGTCTTTGATACCACTGACTATTGAATTAACACTTAGGGGATCCTAAGAGGGATAGACGGAATCACTTAAATAACTCTAGCCCTCTGACATAGGGTAGTTTGGAGCAATTGCTTACCTCTCCTGAGGAGAGCTCTCATGCAGGACAGCGTCATCCATTTTCATTCAGAAAGGTTTTAAGAGCATGAGCACAGGGCTGATAAGAGTTAGCAAGGAGAGGTGGTCTAGTGCAACTGCCACCCTACGCCATCAGCCATTGGGTCTGACACAGTTGGTGTAGCTGAGAGATTCACCCAATGCCTAACAGAAATTGGAGTCTGAAACATGTTTAACTAGCAGAGATGTAACCCAGCTCTGTTTAGAGCACTTAACTCCAAATCCAGATTGTTGAGTTTTATTCCTGGCTTTGCCACTAACTCACAGGGTGACTTGCAAGAGCTCATTTACCCTCTCTGGGTAGGTCTACACTGTAATTAGGGACCTGCAGCTGGCCTGTGCCAGCTGACTCAGGCTCACGGGGCTGTTTAATTGAAGTGTAGCTATTAGGGCTTGGACTGGTGTCCTACCTCCTCACAGGGTCCCCGAGCCCAAATATCCACACCTCATTTAAACAGCCCCTTAGCCCAAGCCCCACGAACCTGAGTCTGCTGGCATGGGCCAGGTGCAGGTGCCTAATTGCAATGTAAAGAAACCCTCTGTGTCTCAATTTATCCTCTTGAAAAATGAGCATAATGGTACTTATCTATCAAGGATACTGTGAGGCTTAATCAATCTTCACTCCACTAATGAATTCTCCTTCATATCTTTTTTTACCCTCCTGTCTTCTCCATGCTGCCCCCGCCACCTCAAATACCCTCCCCAATTCTAATGAGCCGTCATCCACATCTCTTCTTTCACCTCCCTCTTCTTAAGTCACCTCTTCCACAAATACCAATCCCAGTCAGCAAAAATAACATCATACCCAAAAATAAATAAAGGAAATACTGTATGCTTTGAGACAGAATTCTCCTCTGAGCTTCCCCAGTGTGGTTTGGGTAATAGGTCTATTTAGAACACAAGTTCCTCAGAGCAAGGAATGTGTTGTCTTCTGCAACATGTACAGCTTTAAGCACACTGTCTGCAAGTAATAAATAATAAGCAGTAACATTTGTCCAGCTATTCTAGCTACTCCAAGAAAAGGTAAAGTAAAAGCATCAATATTATCCTTTTTTTCTTTTACATTAAAATGCTTTATTTATTCTCATTTATTTTTCAGGGGCTTCTAAACCTGATGGAAGTGCATTCATTGAGGCTTTGAGTGGTTAATGCTTGCCTGAAAAGCACTGTGTGCTCATGCCTGAGAAGCAGCGGGACAAATTTTCACACATTATCAGATAGCCGAGTAATACAGGCTCCACCAGAATTTACAATGGAAGGCTACTAGAATTTACAACTTGTGAAATTGTGGTTGTCTCTATTTTCTCGTTACTGTGGGCTCTCTGTAGATAGAAAAGGCACTTTTTTTTTGCCATCTACTGTCTCACTACTTCCTAGTTAAACCTTGTCTCAAGTTATCAACACTCTCTGGAGAGATAAGCTTCTTCTCACTTACAACCTGTCACTAATAATCGAACTTTCAAGACTCCATCTCGAAAAGAGACTACTGGAGGCACACAGGTCACAGGAATTAACTGCCACCAGTCCTTGCAGAAAACTAAGCTCATCAATCTATAGCTTCTCATCATAATTAGAATAACTGCTTTGAAAATTTGGGCTGATGTTGACTCAGTCTTATGCCACAAAGAGCGCTCATTAAAATCTTGGTGCGAAAAAGTTAATGATAAGTGCTGGTGGCGTTGTCGTGGCGACAGGGACAAACAATTCCCTTGCTGTGACATTTTCAATGTCCCGCAGAAGAGAAACTGTCCTCTTTAGTGTGGCACTGTATGAAGCTTATTTATGGCTACAGGGCTCGCTGGATTGATGACTGTCGTAACACACTGTCAAATCCTTTACTGACACATACATTTTTGAGCCCCTGTTGTGGCAGGAATAAAACACAACAAAAATACTAAAGTCTTATTTACCTGTTTCTGTTTGGGTAAAATAGTGGATGAAATAAATTATTTTTTATATATAAGCCCACTTGCGCACACATTAAAAATCACTAGCATTTAATATGCTTACAAACCACTCAGCTCAGGCCCTAGTACTGCATGCTGAAAGAACCCTATATCTTCCACAGCAGCCAACGGGATTCCATGTGACTACAGGGGTTCACTTACACCGAACTCACTGCAGGATCAGTGCCTAAGCTCAGCAAAACGCCAGGTTGAGAGCTAAGCTTCACACCAAACCAGAACAGTCTTTATTTAAGTTTTTCTATTGAACACTGAATATAAGAAATGATGGATTTTATTGGTCAAGTGATAGTTCAAATCTCACCATTGATGGTAAAGTATTTCCAGCATTAGTTTTTTAGCCAGTGTGTGGGCAGTTCAAGGTTTTGAAAACCGTTCCAAATTCTTTTCCCAAACATTACTTTGAAAATCCACTTGAAAAGTATTAGGAGAAGCTCCCCACTTTCCTGACCCACACTCCCCTTCCTTGATGCCCGTGAAGAGGATGGGACAAAAATGTCTCCCCTATTCCTTGCTCCAAAGGACTAAGGTGAAGATGTAGTCCCCTCATCCATACAACATGCTATGGGACGATTCCTCCTCTTACTTTTGCAACATTTATCTCATGCCTTCTGAACTCAACAGGCTGCCAACTAACTAATCTTGTAATTCTGGGAGAAAAAAGTTGTCAAGGAGATCACAATCCCAGAAGATAACAAAGAGGGGGAAACTTCAAAGGCCACCAGTTTTACCAGAAGATGACTGAAGACGAGTGGCAGAATGCCGACAGTCAAAGGAAGGAGAGCAATAGGGAGGGGAATGAGATTGGAGGTGGACAGACCAGAGTAGAGGATTTTCAATTATTGCTTTCAAGGGTCCACTTAGCTCACATGCTGCCTATGCTTTTCCTCTCATCACCTTCTCCTAATCTTGCTCCACCCAAACCTCACACCTAACCGCCGCTTCCATATCCTCCTCTTCCACCTCTGTAAGTTCTTCCATGTGGCTGGTGATACGTGGAGCTCTCTTCCTGACCTGGTCTAACATGATTCTTACTCTTTGCTCCTTTGAAACCTCGCTTAACATAATACTTCAGTGAAGGCTTTCAAACTCTAGCCCTCTTAAAGAAGTGTTTTTCTTCAGATTAAAAAAAAATCACTGTATATCCTTATATTTCCAGCCTCTGGAATAAAATACCTTGTGAACCATCTGTATATCGTGTTTGGTTTGCATCTTTAGATTGTAAGCACCATAAGGTTAGGGCCCATATCTCTAATCAGTGCCTAGCATGCTGTCAGTTCTCAAATCCAATGAAATCAGTGTATATAATTTACAAGTGTGTATACAGTTTACAAGTTTGTCAGGCACTTTGAAATCTTTAAATGAAAAGTGTCCTAAGATATGCCACAACATAATTATTTATAGAAACAAATTAAATCCAGTACATAAACACTCACTTTTGCCACAATATTCTATGCAATTATGTTGTGAGTTATTTAACAATGGAAACACAAATTTTCAAAACCACCTAGAAGATATGGATGTCCAATGCCTATCATCTTTAACAGGAACCGGGCATTCAAATCCCTTCAGAGTAGCTTTAAAATTCTCAGCAAACACGGATCTGTAGCCAAATACTTAATGATTTGGGATTGATTGAATTTCTATGTATTTCAACATTCACCCATTCAAGTTGACCTAGAGCTCTCATATTTTGATTTGGACACAGAGGCAAAATGAGGACAGACACGTGCATGGAATTAAGCAGCAGGCCGCAACTTTTATTAAACGTTAACACAAGGGAGGGGCCCTACCAGCCCTTCACTCACACCAGGCATTAAATTGGTTTCAGTGTGGTTCCAGGGCTCATTACCATATAACCTGTAACTGGCAACAGGGTCACAGGGCTCCTTACCCTATTACCCATAACAAGGGATAGCCTACCCCGCAAAGAATCAGCTGTGTCTGAGTCTAGCATCATCCCCACTGCAAGGGGACAAAGGGTGCAGCAAAATATGGACCTTGGCCCATGTGGGGCACAAGGTCTGACTTCGGCCTGCAAAGGCTAAAAGGTCTCACCCTATCACATTTGCCCAAGGCCCATCACCAAAATCCCAGCTCTTTTACCTCTGGGAACCATTCATTTTATTCTCTTAAATGCACTGGAAAGTGGCCACTAGTTATGACGAGTAAACTCCCCCCCCCCCCCCCAACCCCAGTACCTCTGTTAGGTACCATGCACATTCCTACTTAACCCACTGTGGCTTGCAGGGGCTGCAAGGCAGGCAAAATACTCCCTGTTCCTCTGCCAATTGGCCAACAGGAGAAAATATTCCATCCTGACCCCTTCCAGAGGTGATCCCTAAATCTGCAGCATCCGTCAGGCTGGGTTCCCATTCCTAGTTTGGGTGGGTCAGGTGGGCTGCTGGAATGGAGTCCAAAGTGGCTTCACAGGCCCCCTGCACTGAGCTAAATCCCAGGAATTGAGGAACGCTAGTCAATCAGCACCCCTCTGCCTCAGCTGTCCAATGGGTGCCAGAGACTCCTAGGGGAGGAGCTATGCACTGTGCCTTAGCAAGTGTCTCTCTCCCTTGCTGCTGGGCCTGTCCCCCTTTTACCACCATTCCCATCAGTTTCCCTGACCCATTGATGCAGGTGGGTGGCATTTGTACGTCACAGAGATAGTCATCATCATCAGTACATGATTTACTTCAATTACAATTGGCCTTGCAGCCACATTGTGGAAGAGTTCACAGCTAGCTCTTGCAAAAGTACTCCAGTATTCCCTCATACACTGTTGGACCTGTCAGTCTGTCTACCAAGACCTCCTTATTTTATATCCCTTTTTGTAGCATGGCTTGAAATTTAGTAACTAGATATTGTGCTGCTTCATCTACCACATAAAAATTAATTGAATTATCTGCTAACTAGATATGACACAAATTTTGGGCTAATGAACCCACTTGGGTACACCCTTGACACACGGATCCATATAGGTGTAGCGCTCTACTGGAATAGATACAATCCACCACATTTCAAAAAGTTCCTAAATATATATTTACTGTAGGTAATAGAACAAAGGAACTGTTATAATGTGTTCTGTTCATTCTATGAAGGATTTTATTATTATTCTGTTACTGCCCCACTCAAAAAAAATGCAAAGGCCAAAATGTATCAACATTTAAAGACATACAAACCGTCAAACCAAAACCCCTCAATGTGACGGTTAGTGGGAGAAGTGGGATTCTAAAGAAAACTTTCTGAAAACCTAAAATTTCAATACTCTGAGTTTATAAGTGAAAATGAGCTTTTTAGTTCTCATTCTATCCTCCATTTGCCTACATTTTAGAACCACCTTATAACTGGGGACAACTGACAATCTGCGCTCAGCAAATACCTGAAACTGGAAGAAAAGAAAATACATCATCTCAGGCTCAAGGGGCCTGATGCAAAGCCCAGTGAAGTAATCAATAGGAAGCTCTTCCACTCACTTCAGTGGGCTTTGAAGCATGACCAAAGTGCATTGGCAAAGCTGTTTGAGAAAGCCGACACAGCACTGTAAAATACTAGGGCTCTTACTAGTGCTACCAATCCCTTGCAATTATGAACAGCAAATTCCTGTGATAACACAATAATGTACATTTAAATAAAAATAGAATAGAATGCCAATAGCCCCTTCTTCCATTGTCAAATTATTATATAGATGCTTCAGGTCAATGTATCTCATATATGCTGCAGAAGTTTGTCACAAATCTTTACCCTTGTGCCTAAGTGTCAGCTTTCACTTTGATCTTCTTTGCTTTTGTCGGTTTGTATCACAACCTTAATATTATGTGAAAGTACTTTTGTATGTGTTAATATGATTAAAATATACACTGTGTACCCTTCTGATGCCTGATGGAAAAAATGAGAGCACTACATGAAAACTCTGGGTGACTAAACAGATTGTCAAATATAAAAAAAAACACAAAAAAAAAAACCTCCAGCAGTCAGTTTTAATTTATTCATGGCCATCAGCTTTTCTTGTCCTATTAGTTACCATAATAGCAACATAGCGTTGAGCAAAATACCAGAAGCTTTCATTAGAATCATGAACATAATTTGATAACTGATGGTATTTGATTTCTGACTTTTGAACTTTGACTTGAAGCTTGGTGGAAGATGTAATCTCACTGATTGGGTGTTTTTTTAAAATAAAACATGAACACTTCACATTACATTGCTCAATTAACTGTAATTAATGTTCCCATTTGTCACAAGTTGTATTATTTGGAAAAGCAGTAGTGATAAGAGATGTGACAAAGATACTCCCATGTCATCTCCCCCCCAACAAAATTTTTGTCCTAATTAATTTTTCTGCAAAATAAATTAAGTCAAGTAAGTTTCTTTTTTCACAAGGAGAATTGGATGTATAAGGAAATGGTTTTAATGTAAGCTACAATAATATTATATTTTTAGCATAATGACAAAAATATGTTCGAATAGGTCTGAGTTAAATCCATACATGCCAAGAATTGAGAGCTATGGCGTACTGTCAAAAAGTTCTAGCTACAACTTACCTACATGCAAGAGGGCATAAATTTACCTACATTTTGACAAGTCCTTAAATATAGAGGCAAAGAGAACAAAGCACTACATTTTCAGTTTACTCTCTCTAGGTTTATGGTAGACTGTTACTCATACATTTTTGGAGTAGCACGCATAGGAATTCAGTGTTAATACAAATTGTATGACTAAATCCCTACGCACTGCTTTGAAAAAAAGTAGGTAGACGCTTTGTGTACTGAATATAAACAGTTTGAAAACTGCAACATACATGGCCCTGGATCCTGCAAAACCTAAGTTGTGACTATATTTAATCAAGTGAGTAGTCTCAGTGACCTAAATGGGATTACTCATGTATGTAAAATGTCTCATATGCATGCGAGTGATGGGCCTGTAACAGTAAATACCTATGTGTATAGACACGTGTGAAATATATGTTCTCTGTGTCTCACTGCAGTATATGCAAGGGTTTCTGTATATTTAAATGTATATTTATGGGCCTCTTAGAATCATAAGATTATATAATCAATAGACAGTTATATTCAGGTCTATATATAAAGGGGATTTCTAGGAAACACATCTCGGACTTGATAGATACCTTAATATAGACTATACTACAAGCATATCCATGTTTGTCAAGTTTCTCATATGGGCTCATGATAGTAAACACATGGATAAAACAAGGCATGAAAATAATCTGCTACCCATGTTCTCAATATTATGGCTGTTTCAGTTCTTATTTCTTAACAAAGGGCTTATTCTCTGGCCACTTAGTAGCAGTTAGTTTTTTATTACTTTAGCACCCAAAGGGAGAACCCATTGTGCTGGGAGCCGTACAAATACAGAAAAGTGACAATCAAATCCAAGGGCTTACAATCTAAAGATTCACAGAACCCACAATTTTCAAGAGTAACTAGTGATTTTGGATGCTCAGCTAGAGACATCAGACTTGCAGAAAGTACTGAGCACCCACCTTCTGAAAATCAGTCCCCTTTAAGATGCCTCACAATGGACACCCAAATCTTGAGGCACTCAAAATCACTGGTTTGAGTGCAAAATTTCTCTCTCAACAGGCTTTGAAATCATCCACGTTTCTCAAAGAACTTAGCGAAGATAGGTATTACTCTTATTTTACAGATCGAGAAATTTAAATGACTTGTCCAGTAATGCAGAAAATCAGCATCAGCACTAGGGACAGATCCTCAGCTGGTGTAAATTAGCATAACTCCAGTGAAGAAAACGTACACCAGTTGACAATCTGTGTCCAGTCCTCCCGGCTTCAAGCCCACACTGCCTCCAACACCCAGTGGAAGCAAGCACTGTGCACTTCACTCTTTTGCAACATTATCATGGAATGTTATATGTTTTGAAAGAAATTCAGAAAACAACTACAAATATTTTAAAAAGCTAAAACTCAATTATTTAAACTTAAGAATGATGTTTTAAAGTGTTCCCAGGCTGAGATTTTTTTATGAGGAACTAAACAGAATTATTTGTATATGATTGCTTGGAAGAATTTTTTTTTCAAACAGCAAAAGTGAGAATTTTTAGAAAACTTTTTTAAAAAGGGTTATAGATTAAAACATGTAAAATACATATCTGTTGGTCCAAATGCATGAAAATTAGCAGAGTTTATAATCATTTAAAAGTAATTAAATAGGTCCTATTCTAGGGTACAATTATGCCATTCTTATTTAACTCTAAACTTAGTAGGTATGATTTTTATCGTATTCAAATCAACACAAAATTGTTTGCTTTTTAAAGAGGAAGAACTCCGTTTCTAATCTCCAAGGTTCATGCACATCAAAACTGGTGAGCTACTATTATGGCTAACCAATGTAAATAAAACCATACATAAATGTTTATGCAAATTAATAGAGAGAGTGCTGCCAAGAAACATCTATCTTCTAGTTTTGATGTGGATTTGCATAGTGTTCCCATAAGAAAACTCACAAAAATGAGGAAAGTCAATTATACCCACTGCAGAAAAATACTGCATCTCTTCGCTCATACACAGCTTCTACATTGGCTGGTGAGAATTTACAATAAATAAATAAATACAATAAAATACCTTTGTCTTGGTGTGACTCCAATCTGAATAGCAACGTTCCCTTTAAGCTGCAGCCGTACCCACCATGCAACTCATATGTCTGGGAACGTAGTCAACACCTTGGACCCTCAACCTGTCAGAATGCACGGTAGTTCCATTCAGTACCAAGACCTGACAGAAAGTCTTGAACCAGCAGGGAGGAGGGGTAAGCATTAGGGTGGAAGTGAAGCAGCAGGGGGTCTGGAAGGAGCATGGATGGCACCTGGGTTCCAGTCTGCCAGCCAGGCCCTTTCCCCAGAACCCAAAACAGCTCTGCTCGGTGCCACAGGAAGCCTCAAGCCAGCAGGCACCATTTAGGTTGAGTGTGGTGATGGGAGTCTATTCATGGTCCTGTCTTAGGGTACATAGAACCAACTGCAGAAAGGCTGGTCCCTGCCCCTGCCAGCAACATTCAAGGATCGGCAGTGCCCGAAATGAGACCCTGGCAGCAAGCTATGGCTCAGAGGTAGCAGTAGCCTGTTCTGATGCCTCTGATGTCGAGGCAGGGATGCCTGGTTCACGTACTCCTGCCTGCTCAAGGATGTGATGGCACCCAGGGGGAAAGAAAGGGCAGTAAGGCTCGGTGTGGAGCAGAGAGGGAGGAGTAGGCAGGCCATTCATCCAGTTTTAAGCCAGACAGTCCTCTTTCTGGGTGGTTTGTCCCGTCTGGTAGTGAGACAAAGCCAGACATGGTTTTGGCCAGTATTGGACAGGGGATGTCATTTTGAAGAACATACTGCTCTGCCCCTGCCAGTGTGACCTTGTACACGAGGTGCCTGCGAGGTCACACCCTTTCTGGAAGTACTGGAATGTCTGGTGTTCTGGGAATGCATGAGTGGCTACCCTACAGAGGGGAGCAAGACTGGCTATGGGCCAGAGAGGGGAAGACCCTAAAATACCTTCCCCCCCAAGGAAGCCTCCAGCCAGCAGAAAGGGGTAATGAGTGGAGTAGGGGAGGCAGGAGCTCCTAGGAGGGATGGATGGATGCGGTCATCGGGGGAAAGGCAGAGGTTCCTCCTGGGTGTCTAACTTTGTGTGGTTTGTAACTCAAACTCTTGAAAGTTGTTAGGTCCTCAAACCACAGTTACGTATACCGTTGTGTCCCCCATATGTATGTGAATTTCTGACATCACTTGAAAAATAAACTCACTGTTCAATGCAATATGGGCGGCCTCTTGTGTTATTCAGACCTCTGATACATTGCCAATGTGTCCCATATACTCAAACATTTTGGCAAAAGCAGAAACGTCTTCATGAACTCTCTCTGTGTATATGTATATACATACAGTGGGCAAACAAAGTTTACTGATTTGAGAAATAATCCTTATGCATAAATTGGGTAACCCTGGTTGTACTGGTTAAAATTGCCAGAAAAGAAAAACTTGTTTCTATTGTAGACACACACGCATGCCCTCTTACTTAATAACCTTACTAACTTTATTGTTTGTTCAATGAAATTGCTAGCAAAATTAATGGCAAAAGTCATATTTTACTTAGAGCTACCTCAATTTTCAAACAGTATACACCTCTTATACATATCAGTGAAGTAATAATCATGAACTACATAGCTTTGGTTACCTTTTATTGTAGTACTGTTCACTTGCTAATGTTTATTATGTTTCAGCATTTCCATTATAAACTCTTAATTTCAAAAATTGATAACCTAATTCTGCCACACAACTCGAACTTGGCACAAAAAGTTCGAAGTTCTTTTCAAACATTTTTTCCTTATAAATAGAACTGGGGACAGAAAGGGGAGGAAGTAAATGTGCTTTTAGGAGTCTAAAAATATAAAATCTACATACCAAATTGAAATGGTGAAGTTACTTATAAGAAAGCAGTCTACCACTGTACTATACTTATATGCATTCTTAGTAAGGTGAGGAAAGTTATGCAACCTTTTCCTAAAGATTTTTTAGCAGGCAGACTTAGAACACACATACAAGGAAACAAGTTAGAGTGGATCAAAGAGCTCTTGGGAAACAGTGACAGTTTTTTAAATATGGACCAGATCCTCCTTTATGCCAGGGCTCTGTGCAGCATAGCAGAGGGGCAAAATTTGCTGGGGCCATTTAGCCCCCAGTGTAAATTAGAGCAGCTTAAGAAACATGGTACAAACTAAGGATCACCAGAGTGCAGGGGTTCTCCAGCCCAGTCCCCTTCCCATGTCCATTTCCTCTAAATGGGGGTAGCCAGAGTCGCTTGGTTTTCAGCTTCTTTGTGCCACCCAAGTGACACAAAGCAGCTAGGGTACTGAAAGATTTGCCTCTCTCAACTGTTCCCTTCAAGTCACTACAATCTATTTGGGTCAAACAAAGGGTCTTTTCTATATGAAAAATAAAGATTGTTTAAAAAAATTGAAGTTTAATATGAGAATTTTAGCATAAGAACTTATCATAAAGAAGATAAATTAGAACAGAAAACTGGTACCTGTTATTGGACAATTGAGCCAATTATCCCCAAAACTAGCAATAAATTATCATGACTACAATACACTATAATTGGGAAAATAATGTTTCAAAGAAGTTCTGAAATGTCAGTCTCCACTGTACCACTCAAGGGATTTCTTAGGTATTGCCAAAAAAGCATACAGGAGAAGTTTGGAAAAATGTGAGGTATTCTGTATACCTACACACAGTTTGCTTGGAAGATACATTTTATATAATCCTATTGGAAACAATAGTAAGAGGACAAGGAGCTTAGCTTTCTAAATTTGTGGCACTTCAGAGTATTGCAAAATTAATATGTACAGGATCGTGAACAAAAAGACTCATTCATTGTTCATTTGCAATATCCAACAGCAGGCAACATACACAGCAGCATCACATCATCTCAGAAGTGTGATTTACAGAAATACAAGGGAGAGGTAAATGTCTAGGAGTGGCTCGGGAAGTAAGGCATGGGAAAAAGTCCCATATTGCCACTTGGACTAGCATTTGGGTTGTGGCCACGTGGCAGAAAATACGGTACTACAATGCCTGAGTGGCAAACTGCAAAAACCAGACAAAAGGCAGCTTAAAAATGAGCCTGAGTGATAGGAACCAATATTACCATCCTACCATATCAAAGAGAAAGAGGCTATTAAACATAATACATAAAATAACATTTAGTAAGGAAACCAGAATAATTACTTAGCAAAAAGGACATTCAGTCAGGTTCTAAACCATTGCTCTGAATTGGGAATATTACTTATGTCTTAAGTTTAATTGAGTAAAACTTCCTAAGCACTCCCTGAAAGAACACCTGTAAGTAATGGGATGGAATATCTAATCAATCATGCTTTTTTCAACTAGAAATAGTGAATTTAAGAAGGTCTTTGATATTGCCTCTTCTTTACGAACTCCATGTCCTCAGTGCTGTATTCAAAAGTGAGAAACCCACCGATATAAATCCTGAAATAAGTGTTCAAGTGAGCATGTACCATTGCTGAGAGAACAGTCTAGAAAGACAAACACTATTTTTTGTTGCCTGCTGCAATCAACAGGGGTTTAATTTATTCTGTGAGAGTCTAAAAAGCACACATTTATGGCAGAAGCACTATTTTACCCTTTAGGTGTAAGCTTTGTAAAATGTGCTGTTGAAAACAGAATGTTACAGTAATTAAAATCACAATGACAATTAGTTTTTGAAGTACTTTCTAATTATCATTGGGAGTGTTTCAATAACACATCTCATGGTTCTGCAGTAAACCACATAAAATGTTAGCTATTCTATTTATTATTATGCCAAATATTTCAATTTTTCTGTCACTGACACTCTAGGAAAAAATAGCTATTTCAGCCCATTGGTAATATAATTATGAATAAAATACAATATATTTTTGAGTGGCAGAAGAGTATATTACTAGGAGTAACTATTAGTATTATTTGTACGGTGGTAGCACCTCCGAGCCCCAGCCACGGGCCAAGATCCCATTGTGCTGGCACTGTTCAAAAACAACAAAAAGATAGCCCCGGTTGTAAAAATTTTAGAATCTAATGGGACTATGTTAAGGAGGCGGAGGGTGGGGGGGGTGAAATTAGGCTCACAATAAAAAGGAAAAACTTCTAACACTGAGATCTATTATATTGCGGATTATTAAAGAGTAGAGGAATGTCTATCACTTAAAATATTTAAAACAGTGCAACAAAATGGGGAAACATATGATAATCTTACTCTGGCAGGGGACATCACATACTGTGGTTTTAAGTCTTTTCAGTGATACTGTAATGAGCTGGCTGGTATGTGTGCCATTGCCACCTATTGGATGGAATCAGGACTGCTTTACTGTGTCATAGGTCCAATACTGCCAATAGATACTTTTTTTATCTCAAGTGACAGATACCTGTGATTTTGAAACAGAAGGATCCAAGCTCAACCATTGTTGCTGCTGTAAAGTTTTGAATGCCCGCTGTGTGCCACACAGTAATAACTATGACATTTTTACAAGGCCATTGGTTTCTGACAATATGGTTCAGTATTTTTACTCCAAACTGTCTAACATACATAGACATACTCTTTAAGAGCAAGACTATGGCTGTGCATTACTGGCGTCTCTCACTCTAGTGTCCCAATGCCCATCAGACAAGATGACAGCATCCACATTGGCCAGCTGGTATATCAGAAATAAAAGTAACTGTAATAGAATATTGTCACAGAATCAATGTCTCCTTCTTTAAAACTGAATATTTTGGTCCTGCTTCAGCATCCATCAACCAGAACCTATTATCCTATGACAATATGCCATTTCACTGATATCTGCTCATTATACAATATATATATTTATACTATTTGGAAGGTGATTTTAATGCTGTGTGCGCCCTTTAAAACTAGACTATTTTAACAGAGATTCCAAACGACAGAAGATTCAATTCTGTATTTAAATCTTTAAATATACTTAGGAATTCCTCACTTCAATAGACTTTCTAATGCCTAATTCTTTACTGTTTAAATATATATTAGAACCTACAATGAGAAAGGTTTTCATTAACTCATTGCACTTGGGGAGCCTCACTTTTTAGGGATTAGTTTCAGTCATTTACCATATTCAGTCATTTACCACTATCAGTAACCAGGAAAAGGTGACAACAGTATTTATATACATCACCACATTTTATTTTTTAGGCTGGGGTTTTCAAAGGTGCTAATGGGAGTCAGGTGTCTCATTCCCATTAAATTTGAAAATCAGTCAATTTTTTTTTTAATGAAGCTACGATGACCCACACATTACATTTTACCTATCACTACCTGTCATTTTACCTACTCTGAATCTCAATCCAAGTGAGTTACCTTTGTATAAAAGACGTATTGCAAAAGAAAAATTACTAATGAATGTTTATGTCATTTGGATCTTTCTTATCTTGAGCTACTTAATACCGCAAATGTAGATTCTTTTTTCAGTCAAAATTGCAGAGAGAAAAAAATTACTCACTGTCTGTATAAGAGAGCATGTTCAAGGGGAAATTAAAAAGCAGCTATTTCCTCTGTAAGAGCTATACAGAGAAAATAGTAAGTAGCCTATAAGAATGAGCAGGATGTTATATCACCATTGTCAGTATATCGATGACCCAGATGGTATTTGTACGTTTGAAGTATGACATCTTTACCCCTCTGTCATCCAACATAAGTAATTAAGAATAATCAAGTGGGTGTTAATTGGATATAATGGTACAATCTCCAGTCAGCCTGAGCCTACCATTTGCCTCTTACTAGTAATTATGAACACTAAGTACTCATGCTAATCTCCTTCTTCTCATTGAAGCCAAACAGAGGTACAGTATTTACTCAGATGATGGCTTGTTTTGTCTGCAATTTAGTCTGCTTTAAGCCAAGAAACTCATAATTTGCCAAGCTGTCACCAGCTGCTGGGATTGGACAAAGGGAGGTAAGGTCCTTGATGACAACAATTCAGTGTATATCATCCAAGAGAAAAGGACACATATTAATTAAACTGACCTCTGGTTACAACCATGGTAGCAGCAGCACCTGGATCTGTAAATAGTGGAAAAATTAAAGCCATAAATTTGTGTTATTGTGAACGCTCACCTTATATGTCCATTTCATATTCAACATTCCTCATCCTTTAAACACAAAATTTTTAAAGAAGCTATATTTTTTCTATGAAAGACTAACAGCACTTTGCTGACATGAAACTGGTGAACAATCTCAGTCATATCACTTTAGAATGCACTTCGCTGTTTGATTACTATTACTGTAGCAAATTGAAAGTATCTTATCAAGAGTGACCATTAGAAACATATTACCAGCCATTAAGCAGATGGTTAGATGTTTTAAAATAGCTTTTACAAAGTAATAGAATCCAGTGCAGTCAAATTTATTATTCTATTAAGGACAAAAATAAAATAAACAACAATGAACTACTTTATTTTTTGTGATGGACAGGGGCATGTTTAGACATACTGTAAGAACAGCATGTTACAAATGTATTGAATCAGTGAATGTGTTACAATCTTTGAAGTGCATTTATTTTTATATAAAAATAAGTAATTCCAGTCATAAATTCAGGGACAAACTGTATCAAAGGTTTTCGGGGAGTGGTGGGTCTGACAATCTATTTTGGGGTCAGAGCTGGAGAAAGTCATGAGTAGACCTGGGAGCCTAAATTCGTAAGTCTGCTAGACACTAAAAATCATGGACTGAACCGAGACACTGGATTTATGGCTTATTACAGCTATCTGTAACCCACTAACCTGCCCCCCCCCCCCCCCACACACACACACACTTTTTGTCCTTTGACTGCAGAGGTCTTAATAGGCCACTACCTAAAATGGTGCTGCTACTACTGTGGCTGTAACCAGAGGTCATCTCTCTCTGTCTTCCAATGAAACAAGGCACAGATCTGGCCCTGCACAGTCAGTATGATTTTCAACAGACTAGAAAATGTTGTATAAAGAATATTTGCCTCATGTGACAGGTCTTTGGACTGAGAGAAACACCTTACAATAAGGGTGGAGCAGAACTGGGCTCAGTACCATTGGTGGTCCTGGGGGATGATGTCTTAAGAGATTGCCTAATAAAGATGAACTCTTGTTTTGATTTCATTGCACTTAACACACACAGAACCACCACCACGTTTATTACTTTTTTATGGTAACTTTGCAGTGAGTGTACAATAGGGAGCAATGGAAAATAAAGGTACATTTTTACTACATGGTTGTAGGAAACCACTACAATTCAAATACATTATTTTCCTCATATTTTATTCCTTTCCAGACAATGTGAAACATACCCTAAGCAAGCAACTGAAAGGCCTAGTTTCAAAGATCTATGGTTCACCCAACTGCCACAGATTAAATGTGTAAAGGTTAATGTTTTTGTGTATACAGATATATGAATCAACTCCCCCCAAACCCCCTTATAGAAAACCAAAGTCTTGATGCTATTCCTATCCTATCCCACTGGAAAGAAACCTGTCAGGACTCTCACTGGCACAGTGAAAGCAACATGAATGGCAGAAATTTTGATTGATGTCACTGCCTGCCTGTCAAGAGAAACAAGAAGGGCCAACCTAATCATGTTACATTAGTGGATACGGATGTGATACCATATTTTGGGGGGATAGATAGATAGATATGTATTGTGCACGTGTGCATGTATAGATTTATTAATATATCTTTCAAACAATATATTTTGCCTTGCTTTAATTGTATGATCCATAGATATTCATATCAAACTCCTTTACGCAATGCCAATAAGGTTTTTTGATTCGTCTAATGAAATATAATTAAATAGCAGATATGCTGGATAGTTGAGAAGCAGTCAGCAGTAGCTCATGGGCATCCATATATCTTCTAGACTTTGATTCATAAGAGTTTCTTTTTGCACTGAGCTACTGAATTGGTTTACCCTTTTAAATGTCTGTCTGGTGATCCACCTGGTCAAGAATACAGAAAGCAACTCCTTCTCTGTTCAATAGGCAGTATTTGGGACTAACATTTAAAAATGAGCCTTAAAACACCAACTGGGAAAGTCTTAAAGACATTCTAACCCTCTGTCAGACAGGAATCTGTGTCTGGAGATCAAGCATTCTCAACTATCCAGCATATCTGCTATTTATTTCCTTTTGTACGCTTACACCATACGTTTAGGTTCAGATTAACAAATGAATACATACGGAGCTCCTTTCCCTGGTAGCTGTTTTCAGCCTGGCTCCAGGGCTGAGGCATGTGCAGAAGCCATTCTGAGGGGACAACTGAGATATATTGTTGGGCAACCCAGACTTCAGTTACACCGTTTTGAACCTTGGACATAAAACAAGTTCACTGACCAGTTTTCTCCCTGGTTCTCATAGGGGAGTAATACCCCTTAGGATCTGGACGTAAACCAAGTTGCTTTTTATTTTTTCATTGAATACTTTTTTCTACATCTTTGCATAACACAAGGCTTTCCTACATGTACAACCGACTGGAACCATTTCTCCCTTTTTAAAAGTTAAAACTGAAATGTCTAAGTTCAAACCCACTCGGAAGAAAGAAACTCATTAAGGACATGTCTTGGACAGGGTTTGAATGCAACTCATTTAGCTTTTTGAATCTCTCATTTTAGAAAGTTCATAACACTGATTAGGATCTTCTGCCCTAATCTCTTTCTGACCTTTGGGCCTGAATGCTCCTTCTATGTTCTGAGCTCCCACAACTCCCATTTATGCCAATGGAGTCAAGGACACACAATCAGGCCCTAACTCTTATCCTTTTTATTTCTCCTTACCGGTTTCTTACAGTATGACACAATTAGCTGCTTGATCTAAAAAAAATTATATTAATATATAGTATTAGCCACTCGTGCATTATATGGAGGTTACATGGAATCAATACCTCAGATTCTTAGAAAGGATAGGTAGATATTTTAGATTGAACCTACAACTACAAAACTTGCAAAATCTGACTGGTGGTTTGTAGAAAGTACATTTGCTTACACACAGAATACAGTACACCAACGTCCAAATAAATAGTAACACAGATATCACTGATCAAGCCCTACGGTTAGCCTCCACAATTGCTAGCGCTCCCTATGAAATTACATATCGCAGGGCAGCTAGCTCCCAATCTGCTCATTTCATATAGGAATTGTGTAGATCCTATATGACCCCTGTTTTTCCAGTCTTGGATGTGAATTTAGCTAGCTTCAAAAATGTTTTAGGGCTTACACAGAAATTTGTAAAATGTCAGCTTGAAAATTTTAATTGACTTATTAGCAATATCTCTTCTTTGAATGACCTTTTAGTCCTCCTTATAACATATCACCTACTTTTACTACCTTCTGGCTGACAGTTTCTAATATATTCCTTCCTACTGGATGATATCATCTGTCCTTGGATGGAATTAACTAAAGCACTGCACATTTAGAAGCTGACATTAATCCATATCCACAGATTTTTAACAGCTGCTGGGATAAATATTGTGTTTCCACATATTAGGTTTTATAACAATGACTAGTAGAAATAAATTGAGATTAAATGTACACTGACAACATCAAAAGTAAAGAGGAAAAGAACCCTAGCTGATAAATGTGGTGTTTTGGTGGCTGAATATATCAATGATGAAAATACTCATTATAATTAGCAAGACTAATTCAGTTATAGTGTAAATATAAGGTATATTGTGTTTTCATTACATTGGTATATTTATTTTTAATAATCACATTCATAACTAAACTGATAGATAGCTAGTTAAAGACCCACATAATGGTTTGATACCTCAATCATGAAATATAGCAATTACTATGGCATCACATTTCTTTGCAAACCATGAATTTACTATTAGACCAATAAGTAGGTAAACAATCAAGGGTTCTGGATACAGCAGGGATGAATGTTCAAAGTGGTGCACAGGGATTCTAACAATAAATCTTATTGTAAATGGAAACTATGAAAAGAACTCCCCATACACCAGTATGAAAATGTACCCTAGTAAGTCAATTAAAATACCATATATTCTATGGGAATCTCTTCTCATTTTCCTTTTACTTATAAACAGAAAATTACACATCAGTAAGGCAATGCAGGCTAACATCTGCAGCTAACTTGGCATTTTTGTAAAATAGCTGAAACTGAGCAATTGGTTTCACTACAACCTAATTATTAGCATCCATAAACTGTTCTCATTCTTAGCACTTGAGAGTTTGTTAGCCTTATGCCAATACTAAGATATCCTAAACCTTCTATGCTATTTCTGCACAAATACTCTACAAACATTTTCAGAAACAGTGTAGGTGTTGAGCTGCTCTTCTGACTTTTCTGTCTGTCTGTAATCTTTGCAGACATTTGCACAAATTTGCCCTCTTTTCACATGCATAGCTTCGCCTTAAATCAACAGAAGTTGTGCGGATTACTGGATAGTTGGGATAAAGTTTTTACACCAAGAAATGCTTGACTAATACTGATGGTGTAATATCTTCTGCAATAGAACTATTCAGACCAGCAGATACATAAGTGCATAAAGAACCAAAAAGAATCATGTTTGACAATTGGATAAAAAACGTATTAAGCCTTTCTGAACTTCTTGTGAAGTTGTCGTAAGGCCTGTACTGCAGAATTCCATGTTTGTCGCCACTTTATAGCTCATTATAGTACAAACATGGTTCTCTAACTGCCAACCTTACAAATCCAAGATAGGATCTTAAAGTCAAGCTGTGTTCTGTCTTGTGCATCAGTGTATGTCTCACATCATCACCAATAATAAAGTTATTGTGGGCTATATTCTGCCCTCGGTTACACCTACGCAACCTCATTACATTTTTTTTTAAATAAATCTTGCAGCTGCGGTTCAAAGCTGTAACACAGGACACAATGTGACCCTGCAATTGGAACCTACCTAACAGTTCTCTTGTGGACACATAAGGCAGAACAGAAACCAATTCTCACTCCTTAGAGCTGCAGCACTAATGGGAATAAAAAAGCTGTAAAAACTTGTTTTTGTTACTAAAGTCAGCAGATGAGACTCAATACACCAGAGATATGATCTATGGAAGAAGAAGGTGCCATTTTATATAGTCACTTTCTAGACTGGATCTTCACTTTTAATAGAAAGATTATACCTATGACAAAAGTTATTTGGAGGAGAAAAGGCCATTAAAAACATATACAGTTGATTAATTTATTAAAATACTTAAGAATTCAGAGTGCAGCATACAATCTGCCCTTGCTGCAAACACAACAAATGTACTAGATAAACACTATTATCCTCCACATATTTTATTGTACCCTGATAATTTGCATGTATATGTTGCTTCCTTCTCTTACATTTTAGAAAGTTACTACTAGAAAAAAGCACCAGAAACTTAATCCTTCATCTCCACAAATCAATAATACTCAATGTCCATGGTTAATAATGTTTGTTCATCCAAGTGCAGAAAGCCTGCACAAGACCCTATGGACAGTGATGGCTTCATGTTAAGGGTTTAAGTGAAACTTAATTGGTGGCCAGTGCTAATGTAAGCCCTCTAAATGTCACCCTTAGGCCCGAATCCTACAAACATACATTTGCTTAATTTTATGTAGACGAAAGCATCTCATTGATTTCAAAGGATTGCTCAAATGCATAAAACTCCATATTAATTAACTGAAGTGTTCTGAAAAGTTCACAAAGATACCAAATTCCTCCAAACTTTAATTTAAGTTTTAACTTTAAGTTTTAACTCATAAATGAGTTTTCTCTGGAGCTAAGCAATACTTCTTTCTAGGCCTTGTACCAGTGATTGCATAATGCAAGATCACAAAAGTAAATAGTAACACAAATTGAAAGATATGTATTGAAACCTTAATTAATTTACAGTTCCTTTCTGAAATGAAGACAAATCAGTTAACTTGGATTTAAATACAGTACTGTACATTTTATAATAACTGAATGAACTCCTGTTGCTGTACACTAGCAACATATTTTGCAGGCAGATTCACTCACCTACAGGGCTTGATTACACAGGGCAGTAGTGTGCATTAGCGGGATATGATTTCTAATGCCCATCAATATGTCACGTGGTAAATGGCCCATGTGGCCCCTGCCGGTGTGCACTAAAAGTTCCCAAGTGCACATTAGCATAGTACTGTTTCAAACAATACTACATTAATGTGCACTAGGGAACTTTTAGTGCACACCAGCAGGGTCCACATGAGCCAGGTAGCACATGACACATTGGTGCACATTAGAGTTCGCAGCCCACTGATGTGCATTACTGCATTATGTAGACAAGCCTGCAGTTTATAATATTCATGTTAGGACATGCTAGATATAGGTTTATCAGCTTTGAAGATGCTAACTAAACCACAATACTTTCATTTATTTAATTTTGCTTCATGACTCCATTTAAACCAGTATCTGTGCAAAACTTCGGCACTGAAGCTGCGTTAAGTTGGGCGCACACAATCTTACCGCTAAGCTTCTGATCCAAAGTCTACTGAAGTCAATGGGCTGTGAATCAGATCCTAAGTCCCATAGGCGCCGACTCCATGAGTGCTCTGGGGCTCAGGCACCCACAAAAGAAGGGGGTGCTCAGCACGCACAAGTCACCAGTAGGTCACAGGAGCACATACATGGCACACAGTGAAGCCAGAAAGCAGAAAGCACCCACTGGCAAAAACAAAAGTCAGTGCCTGTGCTAAGGGCATGCTGGTGGAAAGTCCACTGTCCTTCCCTCTCCCCTCTCAGTTTCTTACGGCAGCATCAGGATAACCCATTCCCCTCATCTTCAGGAGAATTAGCGACAGGAAAATGACTCTTGACTGCTAACCTACTCTTATGTTGGAGCGTAGCATAAAAGACTTTTGCTTCAGTAACTGGACTGGTGTCTCTTTCAATTCAAGGCCTAAAGTATCCCAGACTATGTCATGCAATAACAAAGAATCCTGATCGGGAATATCTCAGCCCCCGCCCTCTCTGCAGAGGGGAGCACCAGTCCAGTCACTCACTGTTCCCCCAAAGATGCCAGCCAGCTACAGTGGTGAGAAAGGGGACAGGGAATAACTACCTTTGGTGGCTTCCCCCGAGAAGACAGGGAAGTGGGCAGCATACCAGCTTCCGTTCCCAAAGACATTGAGAAGTAAAGGCCACGGTCCTCCTTACAACAACACAACACCTAACCTGGAGCCTTCTGTGAAAAGGAGTTTGGGAATGGTAGCAACAGGCTGGCAAAAGATACCTCAAGTACTGCAAGGTAAAAACCAACTTGTTTCAGTTGAGAACTGGGACAGGGGTTTGCCTCCACATACATTATTTAAGTCAGAGAATCCAGCAAGGTTTTTCCTCAAGTGTTCTGGCTATTAACAGCTTTGTGTGATGAGACAAGCATTCTCTATATACCTGCATGTGATGCCATTGTAGGCATAACATGGGATATTGGCACTGAGGAATAATAGCTGATCCTTCATTAATACCACCTCTGTAAATGCATTCAATCATCTGAAAGTGTTTGAAGCAACTTTCAACAAACATTTATTTTCTGACCTGAGATACAGTGACATTTTATAGGGGGAAAATAAAATCTTAGTTCTCAGAGAAATTCCTTCCGTAACAGTGGATTGAAAATTGCAAGAATTATTTGCTATGCAAGATTTTTGATCCTCAGAACAAATTCAAGCACACAGCTAACCCACATATCAGAATATCAGGGATATTCAAGAGCAGTGTACATTTTTACACCAGGCATGATGTTTTGGAGCCTCCTCTCTGCTGTGATAAAAGATCCTTGAGTACACGGCTCTCTGAACATCACATACGGTCAGGTACTCTCAAACTGAGGCAAAACCCCGAGAACCAAAGGAGACTCGGGAAAATGGCATTTGGGAGGACAATGTCCCTTGGTTAGGCTCATGGCAGCTTGACTATATGATATACCCAGATGCATCTCTAGGGCAATCAGTTCAGCTGATTGAAGAACCTGCCAAGAAATAAGATGATCCTACTGGAAAAAAAATATTGTACACATGGCTACATATCTGTCCTTATGATAGCTAGACATGCCCTCATTGGGAACATGGATGGATGGGTGCTGCCTGTCTTACTGACGCAAGTAGGCCACTAAAAGCTTGAGAAATTATTTGAAGCACTTAGTCTACCTTTGGTGCTGGAGGTCTAGAACTACCATTGCCAGTGACAAGAAATCAGTACTTGGTCCAGAGCCAATGCTCAGTTGTGTTTTAGGAATTTATACTATATAGGAAGAAAAAAATAAATTTGGTTCATAATGCATTACCAATTTAGTGTAGGCCAAGTATGAAATAGATTTGCAAGTGCACAGCAATGCATTTTAAATGGTAAGTTTTTGTTTTTGAATAAGAAATTACCAAAATTACACAGGAAGCAAAATAAAAAGGGTGTCCTTAATTAATGAATGTTCAAGCTTATGGTACTACAGAAAGCAAATTAAACAAGCAATAGCTGAATTTATAAATTCCCACAGAACACATCTTATTAGTTTACACAGAAATAGTATTTTGCAGACTCATTGTTAACAGAAAATTTTAAAAATTGACCAATTTAAAAAAGCTTGCTTCAGATAACAAATTTTACATGATAAAACTTGGAGAGCAGAAATGCTAGTTGTCCCTCTACCTAGTTCATTGTGCATAAATACCTTTTAGGAACCTTTCAGACATCCCTTTTTATATGAGAGAGGGTTTTTCAGGTGGGGAGGAATGAAGAAATTTGGCCAATATTGACCTTGAATATCTTTGATTAACAGGGCAGAAAAAAGCAAATTACATGTGATTTTGTCTAAAAAAAAATCCTGAATTTTAAAAAGACTATCACGTTTATTTATTTTAATGACAGTTTTGGAATTGGATTTAAATTTTTGGTTTTGTTAGGATTGTTTAAATGTTATGTTGTTGCCAAACCTTGGGTTCTGTCGTCTGGAAGGGATAATGCTTTCGTATGACAAAGACTTGAAAGATATATCCCGTTAATTTTTTTTTCCTAGTTCACGTTCACATGTGTTGAAACTCATTGCTTCTGGAAATGAAGATGCTCTGGTGTCAGCTGTAAAATCTGTATCTCACTTCCTCAGACAAGTGGATATTTATTGACAGGGTGTGAGAGAGAAAGAGAGAGGAGAGAGACTGCCTGTCCTGAAGCCAGTAACCTTGGTGAAGATGCAATGTCACAAACACCAAGCCATCATTCTCGTAGATGTACAGCATATTATTTAAAGGGAAACAAATATCAGCCACTGAATGTCACTGCAAGGACACATCTTCTGCCTCTTAACTAAACTTATCAGCGCTGTGGTTTAATATGGTACCTTTTTCATCCTCCCCTCAAATTCATCTTATAGAGCAGCTCTTGACACTACCAAAGAGCAGTCAAGACTAAGATTTAGTGGCCTTTGCTTCAAACACATCTAGATTTATTGACATTTGTGGCCTGCTTCTTCTCTCAGTAACTGTACACAGGATTAATTTTAAACACTTCTTAATGGTTAAACAAACTGTAAACACTACATGCCATGGTACGAAAGGTTCATAGAGATAATACTGTATGCAGTCACTTCCACATTTCTCACAGTTTTTAATTGGAAGGCCAAGACTTTAATCAAGAGGCCTTAACTATTTCAGTCTTGCCAAGCTTCTGTTTCCAGCAAAGAATTGGATGAGTTAAGCATCTGGAAACTCTCTCTCTCTTTTCCTGGAATAGGTCTGTACCTGTATGCTTTATCTGGTTTACATGGTTATTGATTGGAAATGGAAATCCACAATGTCAAAAAATTAACCCTGACTTTTAAAATGTATATTAATCACTAAGTATTACATGGATAACACATTTCTCACTTTCCAGGACACCATCTGTACCTCCTGTGGATTCCTTCGTATTAATGATCAAATAACAAAAATAATTACACCAGGCCCTCCATAGTGTACCTCTGTATTGCTAGATAACTGGCTGAAAAGCATAAGTCTGCTCCTACAAGGAAATATGCTTACCTGCTTGTCGATTATTCATGCTAATCTTTATACTCATGATTTTCAGATCCAGCAGTGAGACTGAAAACTGAATTGAGCGTTAATACCCCACCACTTTAGATTATTCTCTGTCCAAAATTAGCATATTAATATAGCAATACTTTCTTAGCAAAGAAAAAATTATATATATATATTAAAAGGGAGGGAAGACAAAATAGGTCATCTCCCCTAATGTTGGATAGAAGAGTGAATTTGCAGCGCTCTGTAAAAATTAACTGATAAATGAAAAAGAGCTGCTGAATGTTAAATTTAAAAGTCCAAAAACACCCAAGAGCCATAACTATAATTATTGCTGAGGGAAGCTGTTTAAGACTAAAAATACATTTCCATTAACAATCAAAATTAGTTTTCATTGCCTTTTTCTCAAGCTTTCAGTGAATAACCTTTGATGATAGTACATGATAATGATTCATTAGAAAAAAATGAATTTGTATTTCAGAAGTATGCATATAAAAAAAATCAGCCTAGAAACCATTTCAATGTGTAAATCAAAAAACAGAGAGGGGAGAGAACAATTTTTGGATGAATAATTGTCTAGTGCTGAAGACTTGCTGAAAGAGTTGCCAACACATGGGTCTATACTTTAACAGAGAAATTACAAACAAATGGATATTAGGATGATATTAATCAAAATTACTTAATTTTAATTAACAACTTTTACAAAGTTTTCAAAACTTACAATAGTTGAAGTGAGTGAACATGTACCAATCTCAGACAGCACAATTTCTACAATCTTCATCAGGGCATATATTAGACGGAGAGTACAACAGGAACGCTAGAGTAGAGAAAAACTGTAAAATATGTCTATAATCTGGACTTCAGATGGCATGTAATATCATGGCAACTAAGAGTTAGTTAACAAAATGTGGGTTTTATGTAGTATCTACACGCCAGGAAAATATACTCAATTTTCCTCTAGTTTATGGGGAAAAGCAATGGTGTATTATTATAACAATATAAATCTCCAGAACTCTTGTGATGATATCTAATTTACGTGGCTGTCACTGGGAAATGTGGTACTGTGAATTATACACAATAGTAAGCTTAATTATGAACAGTGACCTAGAAATCTTGATTAGAAATCATTGGTTCACTACACTCAGAGTCTGTAAAAACAATGATGAATTTATATAGCAAACTGCAATTCCAGATAAATTATTCCTTGGAAATCAAAAAGAAAGTATAGATTAAAGAAGAAATTATTTCCTAGGATCACAGCCAAATATTAAGTACACTATCCAATACACAGTTAAAATACTACAGTAATAGATCTAGTTCACAGAAAAGTATCTAGATAATATTCACACCTATTCTTTCCAAATATAAAATAGTTTATAAACAGAAAAAGGAAAATCTAAGGTCCTGATTCTTCAGAGTACACTCAGTTCAAACAGGAGGTGCTCAGCACCTCACAAAAGGTGGTATGCATCTTACTGGATTGGATCCTAACTTTTTATAATAGAGAGGGAGAATAGTAGCAGTTAGCCCAAGGAACCTCAGGCCCAGATTTTGTTTCCAGCCCTACCACTGACTCACTATGTGATCTTGAGCAGGTCACTTAAGTCTAGATTATCAAATGGAACTTGTGATTTTGGGTGCCTCAATTTCTGGGTACCTAACTTGAGACCTTAAGGCAGTTGGATTTTCAGAATATGAAAATCAGGTCCCTTTAAAGCATGTCAGGGTGGGCATTCAAAAGCTTAGGCACCCACATATCACAAGTAACTTCTGAAAATATAGGTCAAGCCTTCATGCCTTGGTTTCCCATTCTATAAAATAAGTATACAGCCAGCTACATCACATGGGGGTCACAAGGATAAATTATTTAATGCTTCTCAAATGCCATGTGGTCATTACATCAAAGAGCATTAGACGAAAGGTTCTATTGAAGTGCAACGCATCATTATAGTAAACTTACAGAAAGCATGCACTCATACATTTCTGTGTATGTTTAGATATCATAGATGGTATTTAAATGTGAATTCTCTCACTATCATTAATTGGTCTACCTCAGTTTATAATACTGCTGTTCTCAAACATTAAACAATGCAAGTATAGCTTCTGTTTAAATTTGTAATAAAGTATAAAATTATATAAAAGAATCCACGCTGTTTTAGAAGGGATTGAACTTTAACTTCAATGTTATAAACTGTTTAATTGTTGCCAGAAGAGGCTAGCCACTACTAAACTGCTAACCAAAAAAGTCTTTCAGATGAAAAGACTTCCTGAAATATATTATTTTGTTTTAGAGAAAATTTATATTTATACATAGAAACAGATTAAATAAATCATGATTACAACAGTAAACATGTAAATTCTGATCAATAAGTACTTGCCTCCCCATCCCCCCAAACACTAACAGCTGCAATAAAGCTTTAAATGTAAAGCTGAGCACAACCAGCCATAAAAGTATGTAAAATAAATGAGGATAACATAATGAGGGAATCCAACATTCATCTCATAAATATAACATAACGACCACAGCTAAAATGTCAGAGAATCTAATAAATCAATATGGTAGGACAGAGCTATCTTTATGCTCAGCATACATAAAAAATATATTTACATGCAGGATATTTTAAAGCAAGCACCAAACAAAAAGAATTATAAGACACTTAACTCCTTATTTGCTTCAGGCTCAAAAGTTTCATGATATTTTAATATCCCTCTATTGTTTTACAACTGTAGAGTGTGTGTTTTCTAATATAGAAAATCAACAGCATAATGAATCCATGTACAAAATAAAATATTATTAACGAGAGTTTGAATTTGAAAAACTATTTCATAGGTTTTTTTTGGAAATACATCCTGCAAGTAAAAAAAAGGAAGTGCATGGACTTTAACATCTGAAGATTTTTAGAAGTTTGAGCCAATTATGTTTTTGTTGATAATACATTATGGAGGAAATTTCTCCATTAATCAAGCTCAAATATTAACAAGGGCTAAGGCCTAAATCTTCGGTGCTGTGATGGTAAACAGGTAAAGTATCATTATGCCCACTCATTTTTAGACAATCCACTGTAAGTGCATCAAATAATGTTGTAATACTCCAGTCTAGCAGTTAGAGCAGGGGGTGGGAGATCTGGTGTGGAATTTTTCAGTTAAATATTTTTTCATCAAAAATGCCAATTCATTGAAATCAAAACTGTTCATGGGAATGAGTTGGTTTAGATGAAATTCCCATTTTTTGAAAAAAGTTTAGAAATTTCTAAATGTCCTTTTTTGACATTTTCAAAATGAAAACGTTTTGGTTTGGGGTCAAAACAACTTTATGTTAATTTATAGTTAAAAGGGGGAGGGAATTAAAAGGTTGAATTAAACAAAACATTTAGATTGAAAATATCAGATTGGATCAGATTTTTTATTCGTGAAAATTTTCAATTCATGAAAATTTTCAAGATTTTATTTTTTCATCCTGATTTGGGATGGGAAAGAACTTGAAATACTGAAAATTCTCATCGGATGGGAAAACCAATTTCCTGCGCAGCTCTAGTCATCAGTTCTAGTTTGTTTTTTATTTCCAGCTGTGCTACTGGCTAAACTGATAAAAGAGCTTTGAGATCCTCAGACAGACTTCTGGTACTGTAAAACCTAATATACTAATGCAAATCTATTCAGAGTTTCACAATCCGAGTCTTTGTGGCACCTTAGAGACTAACAAATTTATTTGGGCATAAGCTTTCATGAGCTATAACCCACTTCATCAGATGCATGGAATGAAAAATACAGTAAGCAGGTATAAATATACATCATATGAAAAGATGGGAGTTGCCTTACCAAGTGAGGGGTCAGTGCTAACAAGGCCAATTCAATTAGGGCGGATGTGGCCCATTCCCAACAGTTGACAAGAAGGAGTGAATATCAACAGAGGGAAAATTACTTTTTGTAGCGCTAACGAGGCCAGTTCAACCATATGGGCCCGTGGTGCCCGTGCTCCACCAATATTTAGGAACGTGGGCCCGGCTCCACCCATGTTCAGGCTTACTGTGCTTTGGGGGGGCGGGCATGCTTCAGGGGGATGTGGGGTCCAGAGTGGTCTGTGGGGTTAGTGATGGGCCTGGCACCAGCAGCAGCAGCAAGTAGCCCGGCCCCAGCCTGCCTTGCCAGCTCCCGGCATCACTCGGGGAGGGGGTGGAAGCTTGAAAGAGGTGGAGCAGGGGCTTGGGGGAAGGAGTGGAATGGGGGCGGGGAGGGGGGCGGAGTGGGGGCGGGTTGCTCACTGCTGCCAGCGCCAGGCCCCTCGCTAGCCCCCAGGCCACCGTGTCCCTCTGAAGCACGGAGCTCAGGGCGGTTGCCCCGGTCCGTCCTATGGACGGGATGGCTCTGCTAGGACACGTTTTGGGCATCACCACACATTATATAAACCTGGCGCCCCAAGGCACAAGATAGCATTAGTACAGCTGATACAAGATAAATGTCAGCTCATCTCTGTTTTCAGGTCTGCTTGCATAGTTTCAGCAATCACTATGGAAGAAAAACCCTCCAGTCCAACAGGCCCCAATCCTGAAGTCTTTACTCCTCTTGAGCACTGTGGTCAAGATCTGGCTGTGCATGAAGAAAGAGCTGTGCATTACTGGCCTCCCTATCATACGTTCAAATAACACTCCACTACAACGTGTGTATTCAAACATGCATCTAGGATAAAATCCATTCCAAGGTAAAAAAAAAAATCATAACTGGAGCAAACACATCTTTTCCTGATGAAATCTCACAAGAGAGCTCAACAAATAATTAACCAAAATCTTTGGGAAAGAATAGGAAAGAACAAACAAAAGCAAGCAAGCAATTAATCTGCCCTTCTAATTCCATTTTACAAGACTCACGTACCATAGCACAAGCTTGTCCCATGTTTTCATGGTCTCTACCCTATGCAACCCCAGGCCCACTCAAGTCCATACCACCTATTCTATAGCCCAGTCCTAAAAATTTAGATTTTCATACTGCGGCACTATAGCATTCGGTATCTGTCATGCCATGAGATATAGAAGGACTATACAATACTACGCACACTGGTCTAGACAGCCTTTGGACCCATGCTCCCATACAGTAACCTCACTCTTCCTTATTATTAAGGCGTGTAGTCAAACCTAAAATAAAGATATCCTAGTAGGTTAAGATAGTCATTGCGTTATATTTTAATTAGCATCCCCCTCACAATCCTCTACTTTTCTGCTACAATCAACCAGGGAATGAAGGCTTACTTTAAGGAAGAGAAAGGAAGTGATTATGGATCCAAGTTATATTGTAGATATACTGTATGTGATTTACTGCTGTATTGGAAAGAGGAATAATACAGTTAGACTTCAATAACTAAGGTCTCTCTGCAGCCATATAATTCCAGCAGATACACACTTGGGGTGTTATAGGCTTGCAGCAACTCTCCAAAAAGGGCCCTATTTTTGGCCCTTAAGGTAACCCTGTAGAACTGTTAAGTATTGCCATAAACCGTAAGGCAAGGTGAAATAATGGTACTCAAATAGAGAAAGTATCATTGTTTGCACAGTTCCAGACACCCTGCAACATTTTTTACTGTTTAAGTTAATTTCAACACCTTAACATGGTGTTTATTGGTTAAAGCTACCAAACAATAATGTATTAAAAGCTTTTTGTCAGTTTTGCATGGACAAGTCTTTCTCTTTTTCAGAAATGATTAAACTGTTTAGAATGTGACAAAAGAAGGTGAATATCAACATTTTGCAATAAACAGGGAATGTTTTCATGTCACATATTCTTAATTGTCAAACTTGGAAGTGATTACAATAGTTTCCTATATTTTCTACTGAAGTTTACTAACCCGATCAGTCTCACACTGAAGGTCCTGTACCAGTAGCAGTAGATTGCATGCCCACAGTTTGTGCTGAATAGTGGGTAGATATAAATGTATGTGAATTTCCAATATAATGCTTCTCCATTTGTAAGCTTTTGTACATAAAATGTAGCATCTAGTTTGCCTGATAGAAGGTGTTAATTTGTAATTGCTTATGTATGCAGTACTAGGCCTTAAAATATTATAGAAACTAGTTTTTTAATTCAGTGACAATATTAGTGTTAGAGATGATAAAACACAACTTCATCCATATTGAGTTTCAAACAAATGGTGTTCACTACACAAAAATGGCAATTTTACTACTAACATATAGCTCTAATTTATATCACATTTAGCACAAATCTGTATCCTTATACAAAATGACACAGTGGTAGAAGGGGTGGGAATGCTAACAGTATACTTTGGGAATTTTACTTCTACGGGGAAGTTGAAGACATGGAGGATACAAACCAACTAAACCTTACATCAAAGAGAAAAAAACTCTCCACAAACTTTAAAAAAATGTGTTATTTGTCAAGAAAATCAGAAGAATGCAAAACTATCAAAGCCACTAGTGCTGGACAGAATTCTGTGATGCTGGCAGCAGAACCCAGGAGAGATTAATTGTATTGGCAGGTACTGGATGAGTTTTCTAGTTTTGATGATGTGCCACCAATACTTTATCCTAGGAGTTATCTTCAGAACTACACAAGCAAGTCGAATTTACACATGTCAGAGTTGTACTCAACCCAGGAAAGAAAACTGACTCTGAAGCTGATCAGAGAGCATCATGTTCATCTGCTTCTATGGCCACCAGAGCAAGCACTTCCTCCAGCAACTGGTCCTGTTGCATTGTCTGCTTGAGAAGAAAAAAAAAGGAGGACAAGACGCTTCATGAAATAGAAACATTTGAGAGAGCAACCACCCAAGGGAGGCTGCACTTCAAAGAGGTGATGATGACAGGTTGTGCAGAATATCTGTGGAAGGCTTGATTGCTAAGAATGCAGTTTATCATGCACCATGCCTTTCTTTCTACTTGAGTAAAATGAATCTTAAAGCAAAACCATCAAGGTACACTGCAACAATGCAGTCACCTTAGGACACTGCATTTGATCAGCTGATTGAAGAAACAGACAATGATTTTCTGTACAAGAGGCCCTTCTCCTGTCTCAGATGCTACAAAAGTATAAAACCTGCCTTCCCTCTGCTGTAGACACTAAGATATTCCAGTAGCAAATTACAGGGAAGATTTTAAAAAAATACTGTGGTTCTGCAATTTCATTCCATGTGCAGCATGGGCAAGCAAAGTCTACCATTGTTCTATGCAGCAGAACAGCATTAGCCAGTGCTATCCAAGCTGCTAGTATTCTGAAGCAGGAATTTAAATCATCCAAATGCTTGGTGGATGTTCTTCTTGCAATTGAGCCTGAAGGATAGCTTCCAAATGAACAAGTGGTTTTCTACAATGCCGCTTCAATCCTTCAGTCTGATATAGCCAAAATGAAAGCCTCCGAATATTATCCCAAGCCAGGTGATTGTCTTTTGTTTGACAGATAGAGGCATATAATTCAGCCAGTAATGAGCATCATCCTTCAGAAGACATTAAAAAAAGGTGCCTCTCAGTTGCGGAGTGAATAGTATTTAACAGCTCCAAAATTATCTCACCACTCCACATAAGCCTTGCATGCACAGCTACAGCGTGAATTTGAGTCTCACAATTTAATTGACATACTACATATTCATGGATTCTTCATCAATTATGACGAGCTGTGGTAGTTCATCACTAGTGCTGAAAAAACTGAAGAATGACTCGTGAGGTGCATTCATTCCAAATGGAATTGTACTACCTCATGCTGGTGGAAATCTCATCTATGAAGGAGAGGATAACCTGAGACCACAGATGGAAACAATACCTTCCATTCCACGGTCAGAGTAGTGTTTTGAAAACAGCCTGCAGATAGTCCAGCAAAACAAGAACATAAAAACGGTCGTACTGGGACAGATCAATGGTCCATCAAGCCCAGTATCCTGTCTTCTGATAGTGGCCAATGCTAGGTGCTTTGGGGGGAATGAACAGCAATCATCAAGTGATCTATCCCCTGTTGTACACTCCCAGCTTCCAGCAATCAGAGGCTAAGGACATCCAGAGAAAGGGACTGAATCCCTGACCCTCTTGGCTAATAGCTATTGATAGACCTATCCTCCATGAATTTATCTAATTCTTAGAAATATAACTGAAGGATGGGAAAGAAAAGTCACTTACTCTCCCTGGGCAATCGAGCAGTTGCATATGTACCTATTGTGGATGCCAAGCCAGCTGATATGACCACAGTCTATACTACAGGGCTGAAATATGAGAAAATGTCAGCAGTGTTAGGATAGCAATGTGCTGTTCATACCATGAATCAGCAGCAGTATGCTGTTACTGAACAAGTGAAATGGACTCTCCTCACACGAACTTGGTACCAATGTCATTTGCCTTGGTAGTTTTTAATACCTTGTGCTGTGGTATTTCGTGTATTGGGGAATTTTGGGGTGCCAGGATTACCACACCTTGTTGATTCTGATGTGTATGCAACTCATACTAGAGATCAAATGCTTGCTACTAAGCAATTCAGCCATGCTCTGTGTGGCGTGACTAACATTTGAGGCCCTGAATGCTCTGAAACTTTGTCCATTTGTTAAATGGTTTGAGCAGGAAGTTGTTACTCATGTAGTTCCACATTTGTCTGGCGAACGTTGGCTGACACTCAAAAGGTGTTTGAGCCTGAAGACACGGAGTCCTTACAATATGTCATTAAAAAGCCTGATGATGCTGTAACTCAGCATATGCTAGCACTACTGGAGGAATTTCAGACATGAGGCTATGGCCAGTCTCCTATATTAACATATTGGGATTATTTTCTCCAGGTTATGCAGATACTACTTCTAAATGTCCATGCAGAGCAAGAGGATAATTGGAAACTTCATCTACAGCTTCTGTACTACCTTACTGCAAACAGGCCCAACTATGCCAGGTGACAAGCAATCTATATTCCTGCTATGTTAAGTCTCCCTGAAAAGTACACACTGACTCTGAATCTGGGGAATTTGCTGTGCATCAGAATCTAGGTTCTTTCAATGGAATTTGCAGTGACATGGAAACAGAGAAAGACTCAAAGGGCAGCAGAGGGATTATAGGGATCATAAGAAAGAAGCCAGCCCTTGCCAGATGGATCTTCACAAGCCCTGTCCTGAGTGATTATGCAAAAGCTATGACAGAATGAAGTGGTAGTGAAGACAAAGTCCACAAACAAGTCCTTGCCTCTGCACTGAAGAGGGATGAAGAACATGTTACAGCTCTTACCATGTCATCAACACTATGACAAACCAATTTGACCCTAAATCACATCCAGAGGAGCTTATCAACATATTTACTGGACAGCATGTAGCATCAGATATACAAGAGTCTCTACAGAAAATAGCAGTTATTGGTGAAGAACAAATAGAAAGATTTGGGAGAGATGCACTTGATTCTGAAGGGACATGTAGCTTCCTCACCCAGTCAAGCAATCTGGCACCAAAACATTTGCTGACATGGCCAAGACGACCACATTTAAGTCTGGAAAGGAAGGAACAACCACAGCATCTATCACTCCAGAAACTGTTTTCGCCAGAACCCTATCCTTAGCAAGATGTAGAGATACTGTTTCAGTGGAAACTTTTCCTAGTCACATATCAGGACCTGTGTCCCTGTTACCGAAATATCGGGTCCACCTAGCTGAGAGCCAATAACAGCCAGACAGGGATAAGGAAAGATGTTACTTTATTCTGCAGAAGAAAGGAGAGCTTTGCACCTTGGGGCAAAAGACTAATTTACACAAAAGCCAGAAGTCTTTTATACACACTTAGACAAAGCCCTGGTCGTGTTAATATTTGATTGGTGGTTGCCAGACCTCGGATGTCTGCTATCTGGTCAGTAAAAACTAGTCTGGGACAGTGATTTCTGCCTCAGCGAAGGACAATGTAAAAGTTCAGGGTCCTGTGTAGGCGAGGCATCTACTTCCCCCTAGTGGCCTCTGGTTGCCATAGCTGCTGGTTGTTAAGGGGGGTTCATTGTACCTTATGACTTTCACATCCCTCTTCCATGATGATGGACCAACAAGAACAGACAAAGCTGAATTAGGGCATCAGCTGGGAGCTCAAACTGAAAGACTCTATGAGCTAAGAGCATGCAACAGAGAAACCACAGTGTACATCAGAGATCTCATGACTGTCATACAAATGATGGCTGGAAACAAATTCCACACATTCTGTTAATTGGCTGCTGAGTAGTTGAGACAAGGATTTGACAAAATTAATTCTGTAATTGAAGTCTTTGACAGATATGACAATATTAACTCTGTGAAAACTGCAGATCAACAGCACCAGACACGATCTCAGGTTGGATGCAAGAAATACCAGGTGGACACCCTGTGCCTCCATTGTAAAAGTTTCTAAACATGGCATCCAACAAGCAGTCACTTGTAACATTCCTCTGTGAATGTATGATTGAAAATGCACCTGAGAGTGTAGGGGCACACCCAACACAAACACTCTTCTTTGCTGGAGGGTTTTCCAATGGTGAAGTAGCAAAGCCTGTCATCAGTAGAGATGTTGAAGAAGCCCAAGATTTGGACAGTACTCAAAAGGAAGCAGGCAATGGGATGTTTCTGCATGCTGTATATGCCAATATGGCTTTTGGTTCTCTTGGAATCAAAAGGAACCATAGTAATTAGATCACCGGATATGGATATTATGGTCCTTGCTGTTCACTACTTTCCAAAAACGAAACACACAGATAACATGCGGATTGAATCAGGCACTGTTACCAGCACAACTAATAAATATCACTTCATACCTGTGTGTGCAATTTGTGATGCACTCACTCCTGACTATGGCAACATACTTCCTGCTGTACACACATTACAGGATGTGACTGTGTCATCCCTATTTGGTACTGGGGGAAAAAATCTGTGTTGAATGTTGTCAAAACAAAGGGAACTTACCACTTCAGAGATCTTACCAAATTGGGAGAGAGTTACAGACAAGCCACAATTTCTGCAACAAGCAAGTAGGTAATAGTGCTCTATGACCAGAGAGGGAAAAGAAAGGAGACCCATAGGGACCTGAATTGTTTGTGCCTCAATCTAAAAAGGACAAGTCACTGGTCAAACTCCCACCAGGTAAGAACAGTTTTGAAGAGCACATCAAAAGAGCATCTTGGAAAGAAAGATGTGGATGTCTTCATATATAGATAAACCAGATATTGGGTCAACAATGCAACATGGAGGGGAAAAAATGTGGACGATGAATACAGGAACTCCTCACTTAAAGTAGTCCCGGTTAACTTTGTTTCATTGCTGATCAATTAGGGAACATGCTCATTTAAAGTTGTGCAATGCTCCCTTCTAACGTTGTTTGGCAGCCGCGTGCTTTGTCCACTGCTTGCAGGAAGAGCATCCCGTTGCAGCTAGCTGGTAGGGGCTTGGAACCAGGGTGGACTGGCAGCCCCGCATCAGCTCCCTGCTCCCCTAAGTTCCCTGTGCAGCAGCTGCCGAGCAGGATATCAATTGCTGGGAGTTCAACTGTCCCTCCCCCCACTGACATGTGCTGCTCCTGCCCTCTGCCTTGGAGCTGCTCCCCAGAGCCTCCTGCTTGCTGTGTGGGGGGGAGGGGAAGAAGAGGGGGGTTAATGTCAAGGTGTCCCCCTGCTCCTGCACCCCGCTTACCCCATCTTCCATAGAGCAGGGGACACACACGGACGGACAGAGGGAGCAGCTGACGTCCGGTCTCAGCTTGCTGATCGAATTAACAAGACAGTGTACTTCTGACCCCACTCTTCATATTTAAAGGGGAAATGCGTCTCTTTCTCTCAAACACACACAAGGTGTGTGTCTCTGTCTGCCCTCCCTCCTTTCCTGCTGCCTTGTAGAGTGTGAGAGTTAACCCTTGAGGGCTCAGCCAATTGCTAGTTCATCATTTAGCAGCAAGGCATTCCCTGGGAAAGATCTCACCCTCTGACTCTTCCACCTCAACCAAGCTTCACAATCATCATCACTGTGTACCTGTGTGTGTGTGTGTATGTATGTGTGTGTATATTAATTATATATATATATAATTAATTTATATATATATAAATATACACACACACACACACACACACACACACACACAGGTACACAGTGATGATGATTGTGAAGCTTGGTTGAGGTGGAAGAATCAGAGGGTGAGATCTTTCCCAGGGAATGCCTTGCTGCTAAATGATGAATTAGCAATTGGCTGAGCCCTCAAGGGTTAACTCTCACACTCTACAAGGCAGCAGGAAAGGAGGGAGGGCAGACAGAGACACACACCTTGTGTGTGTTTGAGAGAAAGAGATATATAATATGTGTATATCTATATATGTATACACACATATTATATACATACATACACACATATTAATGTAAATGAGGGGATTAGGTTCCAGGGAAAAAATGTTCACCAGACAAAAGACTACATTATATATTTATTTACCAGTGTGTACCAGTGTGTGTGTGTATGTGTATATCTATATCTATATCTATATATTATATAGATATATACATACACACACTGGTACACACTGGTAAATAAATATATAATGTAGTCTTTTGTCTGGTGAACATTTTTTCCCTGGAACCTAATCCCCTCATTTACATTAATTCTTATGGGGAAAGTGGATTCGCTTAACATTGTTTCGCTTAAAGTTGCATTTTTCAGGAACATAACTACAACGTTAAGTGAGGAGTTCCTGTAACTTGCTGTGTTCTCCAAGGGTCCAGTGGCATCTGAGATTCTACAAGACTTCATCTGTGCCTGTACCAATAGGACTCACTGTACAATCAACTGTGTCAGTAGCCAGAACAACCTTCTCTGCAATGAACTGTGCCAAGGCAATGAAGATTGCGATGACCCACCCATGCTTGGCAGAGGTCATAATGATGAACAAGATGATGGCAATGATGTTGACTAGAAATGTCACCAGCGCTATTACATTTCAATGATACCTGCAAAAATGTATTATTGGGTTTTGTTTTACCCTTTAGATTGTTGTTGTGATACCTTGAGGTCACAAAGAAAACCAATTTTATGTCTTGAAATAATACATAGTCATTAAACTTACAGAAATTAATGCAAATATTTCAGTGATCATTTTGTGTGTGGATGGTGTCACTGTTTATCCCTGTTTCTATGCTAATGGCACCACTTGACAGCTCCACATCATACCTCATCTTAAAGTAGACATACTAAGCTTTTAAACGATGTATGATGCACATGTGTGAAAAGAAGGTACGTTAAGTTGACCAAATTGGTTGCATCTGCTGCTCACCTATTATTCTTTTATAATACCTAGTACATTTCAGTGGTTTCTCTTTTATAGGTCTCTTTCTCAATGTCTTGGTCATGATGGATGGTGACATATGGATACTCCCTCTAGGCACGATCGGTAAGGAGTTAACAGGTAGTTTCTTCCACTTCACCTTAGCTGTTGCAAAGTGATCCTGAAAGCTCTGCTGATCTTTGTCATCTTCCGGATTTCTCTTTATACTTCCTTCCCATTCAAAGATCACAAAAGGAAGCATTTTAAGATGTGCCAAATTTGCAACGTAATGAAAGCTGTTGGATGGGTTTTGTAAGCTAATGGAAGAACCAGTCAAAGGTGTCATTATGGCACCACCTGCAGAGACCAGGAAGCATAAAAGAGGACAATTTACTTTTGAGAATCATCTACGTCAGGACCAGCAATAACAAGTGGAAATCAAAGATTCTGTTATAGCACCATGAAATGAAGAATATGACATCATCCTGCATCTTAGTTGTTAAGTGGCCTTCATGTGATTTTAAATTAGTTACACTTAATTTGGGCTGATGCGTTTGCAATAAGGATATCCATTCCTTTGTTTATATTGTTAATATTTGGACAGGTGCCTAGAATCTGAATATGTTCTTTTAATACATCTAAATAAACAAGAAAATATAGCTCCCTGTCAGGGCCCTGGATTTATCAGCAAGAATAACATTATCATGGATACAGTTTATACCAGATAAACAAGGCGGGTGAGGTGATATCTTCTACTAAACCAACTGCTGTGGGTGAAAGAGGCAGGTTTTCGAGCTACCAGAAGAAGAGCTCTGTGCAGCTTGAAAGCTTGTCTCTTTCACCAACAAAAATTGGTTCAATAAAAGATATTACCTCACCTATCTTGTTTCTCTTATAGTTGATACCAGACATTCCAGTGGAGATGTGAGATAGAAGAGAAGTTTACAACAATGCTGAAAGGTTGATTCTCTCAAACTGAAAGCTAATATATTGTGTCCTTTATCCTTACATTGCAAGAATTAGTGCTGATGGCGGAATCAAATATTCATCTCTGCACAAGACATTTTTGGTATGGATTTCAAAGTAAATAACCATATTGTTCCTGGCTTAAGTTTGCCTTCCTTTGCTCTTAACAAAGAACTGTTTTCTGATTTAGCTTCTTATTAACAGTAGATTAAGAATAACCACCCTGGACATACATTTTGCTACGAAAACTAGAACTGGAATTGCAAAGAATGCTTCAGTTACTAGAATTGTTTGCAGACACAGTCACGTAAACAATATGAATTTTGATTCACCTAGAACCCTAAAGTACTTTCTCTCTCAGTTTGCATAATGTGACATTTATAAACAAACACCACAAAAGAAATAACCCTGTTAAAACAATATGCATTCTGTGTAATGAGATTAGGAGTTTTCACTGCATTTGCAAATACTTACATTCCTCCCTACCTTACCTACTTTGTTTTGTTTTGCACAAATACAGTGCCAACTCTGTTTCAAATTGGCCTGACAGGGTACAGAAGTTCTTTAAGAATTTTGGCAGCTTCATGGAGATTATTCTCCTCCTCCACATTTTTAATTAGAGGAAGAAGGGGAAGATTTATTCTCTTTAAGACCTCCTCACAGCCCAGATGGCTCAAAAATTTTGAGGGAAAAAAAAGTTACTTTGTACCAGTGGTCCACTGGTATTGCTACTTCCAATGTCTCTGGCTGCATTGTTAATCCCTCACAGCGTTTTCTGGTACAGCTGCTGAGATTCATTGTTTTGCTTTTTTCAAAATGGCCCTGACCTCTTTATCCATTAAATAGAGTAATGTATAAGATGAAGTGACCTCTTTGATGAGCTACCAGTATTGCAAGGAGCTCTTGAACTTTATTAGCACTAATGACAAAAACAAAAAAACAAACAAACCCACACTATCACCAAAACAACCTCTGATCCTGAGAGACTTCAACTAGCCGTCAATGTAAATGAGCTACAAACTATCTGAATATACCATTGCTGTGTTTTCTAAATCATGGAAAAGAATAATTAAAATATTAAATTTCACTCTGCAAACCAACAAATAGACATGAAGCAATAATCCCGAATAGACAGTGGGGGGATGGTCTAATAAAGCCTAATGGCTTTTTTACATTCCTAACCTCTAGAAAATGTATTGGTTGTTCTTTATGACACAGTAAAGATACCATGAAGCATATAGCATCAGAAACTCAGATTTTATCTTTTATTACAAATAGCCCAAGAAGCAACTTTTTCTTTCAAATGGAACAAACATTCACAAACACATGGGTTATGAAAGAAATGATGCTAGAACTACAGTAGATTACCCCCTCACTATTGATTCATTGAAGCAGTTCTTTATTTGCAGATCTAAAACTGGAAATTACAGAGCGGCACTGTTTCCTGGGCAGAAGGCTTGTTTAGTTAGCACGCTGGCAGAAAACATACCTGTTCTGCAGGAAGAGAATGCCCATTATAGGAACCCTATGTTGTCACCTGGAATTCACTTTAACCAGGAGAAATGTTAAGGTTCCAGGACTGTAGTAATATTTATATCTTTGGGTTTTCTTTAATGAAAGTAGAATTTATAAGTGAAAATATAGCAGAGTGGATTTTCAGCAGGCCAGTAGGTGGGCATTTGCTTAACACACAATCCCTCTATTTGTATGTGCACCTGTCTAACTGGACACCTATTTATGGGAGCAGGGTCCACCAGGTCTGCGTTTACTCAGTTTGTCAGTTCACTGGAAAGCACTATATTTAGTTAGCTAGTCTCACACCTTGCTTCAAATAATTTTCAGCAGCACAAACATCAGTGGGGACAAAACCACGTGTGGCAAATTGGCAAAACATTTCACAGAATGTTTTTCATTCATTTGACCCACTTTAATATCTATGCATGTATCATTTTTCAAAGGTAGTTCTGTGGACCATTATTCCTTTCCCAGATACAAATCAGGCCTAATATTCATTTCCCAAAATATCCAGAAGCACAAGTGAACACACATTTTGAGGCCTATTCAGACCTATACATGAAGCAGAGTTTTAGTATAGGAATAAAAAGAAACATAACCCCCAGGAAAATTACTACTGTAAAGTTACCTTTTGTTCTCTTAATACAACTTTTTCAAGTGCTTAATATTGATGTGTATGCATTTTCCCAAAATTAATGTGATTTTCCACACACACCCCTTGTGAATTCATGTGTCATTATGTTTAGATAAATGCATGTTATTATAACTTTGAATAAGATTAGTGTGAGTGCCCAATTTTCACTTCCACTTGCCTCTTCTGTTTTAAATAGATGTCACTTTTTAGCAGCTACTTGCATTAATAAAAATAGCCACCAACTTTTTTTTTTCTTGGTTAAAAAAAGATTTAACACACTGCATAAACATGGATAAGTCCAATCAGACTATTTCAACTATTTAAATAAAAAATTGTGCCTTTTAAACATATGCTACACAAATAGTAAATGAGTGACATCTAAAGACTAGCTTGGTTGGATGAAGCCCACCTAATGCAGACACTAAATAGAGGTTCAGCTTGACCAGTAGGAGAGGCAGGGGGATTATTTTGACCAGCTAATGTCCTTACAGCAATATCTATTGTATGCTGCTTTCATTAATCTATGTGGGTACCTTTTGCTTTTCTGCAGCCATGCTACAAAAGGTGGATTACTTAAGAAACAATTAGGTCCGTATACAAAACAATTTACAGGCAGTCTTACTCCTTCAGCTTTCTAAGTGAAGTGCCTTTCAAGGCTGATTTATAACACTGTCGTCTTCAGAAGGCAAAATAATTAATAGGAGCATGGACTTCTAATTTCAGTGACTTCCAGAGAAAGTGGATTTTATTTGATTTATGATGGCCGGTGACTTTGCATTTTATCAGTTCATTCACTCATTATTTATGCTGATGACCAATTTCAATGGGTCGCTATCATCTAACTTGCTACTAATCAAAGAGAATTAGGGTTCACTGCATTATTTAGAAGCCACTAATTTATCTTCAGAACAAGTAGCAAGAATAGTTTGGGGCCTTCTATGCTAAAAAGAAGCACAGCTGGCTAAGTCACAGTATTTGTTCGGTATTACAAATGAATGCCATAGTGGCTACTTGTAAGAACAACTACTTTTTACACAACTTTTAAATCAAAGCAGAGTAAGGGTAGAAAATAAATATAAAAGACAAACAATGAAATGAAACATTTTCCGTCTGACCTCCTATGTCAAAATATTTAAAATGCATTTTCCATTCCCTCAGTGGGCAACTCAAAGAAGCTTTATTTTACAAATTCAGTGTCTCTCTCTCTCTCTCTCTCTCTCTCTCTGCTAACTAAATGGAAATCTTTGCACCACAACAATCCTAGTTGGCGTACTTCTCATTTTAAAACCATTTGAATGTATTCTAGACACAAGAAAATAGATCAGATTCAAATTTAAACACACAAAAATGGAGTTATATCAGCAAGTAATAATACCGAATCATATTCAATCATTTTGAACAAAAAAAGCCTCCCATAAGCACAAAGAAAAACAGACTCTTATTTTACTCATTCAATGGTGTATAAGGGCCCTATTTTAATTTGTTTTGCTCTTTCGTATGCATTTATCCCCTGATTTCCTGCAGGCTTTCCCCCACACAGTTCATCAGGTGGGTTCTATGGAGAATAGCGTTCTGATCTTTCGGTGTGGTAAATGTGCATGGCCTTTTCAGTGTTTAGGTGAAGGGCACAACCAATATTATGAGCCTCATCGGGTCCAGCAGCAGATCCAGAGCATCTCATAATGGAAAGTCAGATTGAATAGCAGTGACCGTCCTTGAAGATATTGTAACTGTGCATTGTAACACTGTCAATCCAGGTGTCTAATATCTCATTGCTACTTATTTTACACCCTAAGGGCTGGTCTACACTAACCCCCCCTGTCAAACTAAGATACGCAACTTCAGCTACGTTAATAACATAGCTGAAGTCGAAGTCTCTTAGTTCGACTTACCTGTGGTCCACACGTGGCGCGCAGGCTCCCCCGTCGACAGCGCCTACTCCTCGCGGCGAGCTGGATTACCAGCGTCGACGGGGGAGCATTTCCTGGTTCAATTTATCGCGTCTAGACAAGACGCGATAAATCGAACCCAGAAGATCAATCCGACGCCTCCGATCCAGCCGGTAAGTGTAGACTAGCCCTAAGAGTATGTATAGGAAAATTAAAGGTAACAGGTGTAGAGGAAGAAAACTTCTGTGCAGCCCAAAATTCTGTGCAGCTTTGACACATGGAACTGCTCCTAAAAATAGTACAATTAATTCCATTCTGAATAGTCTACAGGACAGATGTGGCAAATGGAATCAAGGCTCCTGAGATATATTCCCAAGCCCAGCACTCACTGTTAATTCTGATCAAGTTATCATCGCTCTATGCCTCAGTTTACTAACTGTAACAGGGCGTTTGCACCAGAACCAGATTCTGAATTGCTAGACACACTATTCACAGGAGGCTCCACTTTCAACACTAAACCTCTATGGGCTCCATGGGTTCTTCACTCCCTTCTACCAGGCCAGGGTTTCTTCATTCCCTAGCAGCAGAACCATCCTCCTCTCTGGCTTCCCTGAGGAAGAAATAGGCAGCTCCAGAGGGTTTTCAAATCCTCTTCCCTTCTCAAGCCTGGTGTTGCAAGAATGGAGGAGCAGGGAGCAGAGAAAAATCAAACTGAGCCACTCTGAGCATCTGAACTCTTTCTGCATGGCAGAGAAGTGGGGTAAGTGGCCAGTCAGAAAGAGTTTTCCCCTTAAAAATCACATGAAGGTCCTTCTGAAAGTACCAAACAGCAAGAGTCTCTGGCTGTATTCCCTCCATGCAGGTTTAAAAGCAGCAAATTCCATATCACAATATGCAAACCAAGAGGTACCTCTTAACTCCCAGCTTCTGGCCTATGAAATAACTCAGACCCTTCATAAGATGTGAAGCCTAATTAGACTCGGCTAATTAGCACCCGCTGCAGCTACTTCACTGAGCTAACTCCCTTACTGGGAGTTAACCCCTTTCCTTCACAAAAAAAATCCACCTTCAACCCAGGTCAGCATATGGCTCATCAGGGCTTCCTCTGAGGGACTGTGAGGCAAGACATGGAGTCTCCCCTAGGGGCATCAAAGAACCCGTTCACATAGTGTATTACTACTTTCCTACCTCACAAGGTTCTTGACAGGCTTAATTACTGTTTGAAATGAACTTTGAGATCTTCAGGGTACATGCGTTCAATTAGTAGAAAAGCTATTGTACTACTAATGTGCCGCTTCCACACATCTGTCCATTGCAGGACATCCAATGGACTTTTACAAGAGAGTCACACACGTATATACGTGCATGGGAATTATTTCAAAGAATTATACATTAGTAGAAGTAGTTATAACTATCAACCAATACTGATTTAAAAAACAATCCCAGGTGTGGATCTTTTTATTTTTAAAATATATTTCCATTCGTATACACTGCATTCATCACCAGAAACGTATAATATATATTATATATATATATATATATATACACACACACACACACACACGATATGTATTGGGCCTACAGTTTTAATGTGTGTGTTTTATGTATTTTAAATTATATTATATGTGGGTGCGCATGCACATGTGATTGTTTAATATTATACTTACACATTATATTTTCTATAAAAATTATAAGGTTCTGGAAGATAGGAGTGTGTGTGTGTATAACAAAAACATAAAACACACAAATTAGAACTGCAAACCCAATACAGCTCATCCCCATCATAAGGCATGAAAATTAAAAAAGAATATAAACCATGTAACATTACAATGTGTTACCAAAATACAAATATATATATACGAAATAATCCCTTGTGATTTTAACGTTAATATCTTGAGAAAAAGACACATTTTATTGAGCAAAACTGGTACTTCTGTTGCCAAAAAAATAATTATACACTTACTGAAATGATTAAGTAGCCATTCAAATTAATGTTCACAAGAGTTTTGTTCACATAAACACAACATGCCCATCATACTAATGATCTGAAATAAAACATGTGTCTTGGCACTAGTTTTCTACACCACAACACAATTTACATTTCATCATGAGTAAAACAAAGCTTAAACACTGCAAACCAGTTCATCTTTAAATTGCTATCAATTATTCCTATTAATGCTCAGTAAAGGGATTTTATTTCTGCATCTGATATGTCTTTTTATATCTAATTTTACAAAATTCAGTCACTCTACTTTCCTACCCAGGTACACAATTTCTGTACACTAGCCCACTGAGAACCACTCAGCTGTCTGTATTTACACCAATGAGTAAATAATTAATTTCCCCCCAACTAGTGAAATTTGCTGCTATTAATAATGTTATATCTTTTCCCCCGTGAGTATAGAGGGTCGAATTTTCAAAAAGTACATCATAGCACAATCTTGTACACACAATTATTTGTGGACACTATTTCCCCCAATAGATACATAATTTGAATTGCACAAGCAAACTGTGGAACTTGAACACACATCAAGCATAGTATATGACAACAATATATTTGTCCATGTAAATTATATGTTGTTTGAAAGTACAATAATAATTATTGTTGTGAGCAACTACACATAGATTTTAGTGTTCATGGAACTGCATGCAAAACTCAGGCTATGTTTACACGGGGATAAAAAAAAAACGGCTGAATCGGGCTCCGGGGCTGAAAAATCACTGTGTAGACGTTCGGGTTTGGACTGAAGCCCAAGCTCTGGGACCCAATGTCTACCCAGTGGCTTTTAGTCCTGCACCCCAAGCCCCGCCAGTCCAAGTCAGCTGCGGCTGTGTCATGGGTCTTTTATCCCTGTGTAGACATACCCTCAAAGGCCTTGTTCTGACTGCAGCAGCACTAAGCAGATGTTAAGGGTGGGTGAAAGAAAACTTCACCTACAATAATTAGCAATGTCAGTGGATTCTAAATCCTCCATGGAACTGTTCAGGGCCTTACCAGTATTCCTTTGTGTCATATCCTAATTATATGTCAAAAATAAAATAAAATCATTCAATAAATATTAAGCAAATGAAGCCATATGAATCCTGCAGTCTGAAAACTAACATGGCAGACAACTGGTGGTTGCGGAGCTTTCAGATATTCCTGGAAATAAGTGAAACAGCAGAGGAACCAGAGAGGAAGAAATTCTTGACACTGAGGCCTGTGGCAGAGCCATGGAAATGGTTGATTATAAGGTGAGGAGACGTCCCTGAACTAGAGCCTGATTAAGCCACCTGGATTGTTTAATCATTCCTATGCTAGGCTCCAGCCAATCACAAGCAAGGAGCTGGTCTGGTGACTCTCAGGGCAGGTATATCAGCTTCAAAGGAAAAACAGTAACTCAGTTTGCTCAGCCTCACTTCATGGCTTGGAACTTCCTCCTGCCAGACAGTGGTGACAGACTCCACAAGCCTTAGCCTGCTCCAAAGCCTTAGCCTGTTCCAGCTTTGCTCTTGCTCCCTGCTCCAGCCCTGTTCCAAGTCCTGTGTTGGCTTTGTTCCAACCCCACGCTGAACTCCTGATTCTGGCTCTGACTCCTGGCTCCAACCACTAGACTTGAATGACACAGCTCCAACCACTAGGCCTGACCATCCCCATCACGGTTTCTGACCGAAATATACAATAAATTCCAATAGCAGCATGAAGGGCACTACAAACTACTAGATAAAGTAATGCAAACATTTCAAGAACACAATCCTCCCCCCTTAAGAATTGCACTTGAAAAAGACATTTTTTCTGTACAGGAAGCATGATACAAAAGGAGACCTTTGAGCATTATGTTACAATCCTATGCAATAAAGCTAAGTTGTATGAATCTGAAAAAACAATAACTGGAGTACCAAGGAACTGAATTCTTTAATACACAGCAAATAATGAGGTGAAAGCAAAGTTTCAGAAATGGACTTGATAGTGCAAAAAAAAAAAAAAAAAAAAAAAAAAAGAATATTTGCAGAGCTGGGGGTGAGGGGCGGGGGAACTGTGTGTCTTAAAAGAAAATGTTCACAAGCAGTGAAGCAACTAAAGTGTATATAATAAAACACACATCTAGACATGCCCAAAGGTTATCCCAATGAAGTTCAATGACTGGAGCAGAACCCATGAGCTTTCACATAGGCCCCCGTCCCCATGGGGAAGAGACGGCTGTACAGCACTGGATCCACCCAGCCCACTCTTTCTATGCCCTGCAGCATCATTCTTTGCTGATATACTGGATCCTCTACAGCCATGATGGCAGGAGCTAGATTTGCCTCAACATAAACAATTATTTGGCAACATGTTTTCCAAACATTCCAAAAAGAGGTCTCCTTCAAAATTGAGACCCATCTCAAACCTACGCTCACCAATATACTCTTCAATTTGTGCATAGGTCACATCTGTACACAAAATATTGTCGACTCACAATTTAAGCCCATCATACAAAGAACTTTAAAAAATGTAAGTTTCAAAAGGAAAATTTTAACTCCACTGACAACTTTTTCCTTTTAAACTCCTATATATTCATATTTAGATATCTGTTTTTCTGCAAAAAAAAAAATTACAGTAATTCTCCATCTACCAAAGTTATAAATATACTTTCAGAGTTACCATTCCTCTAATATTGTACTGTGAGAACCTCTATCTTTTGCTCCCAACAAATGCTGGAACTGATTTTTTAGAAACTGATGTGACCTCTGTAAACAAGCAGCTGTAAAACTTCCATTGTTCATAAAATTCATAAAAGCCTGCATATGTACATCCCCAAGTCCCACTTCCATTCAATATATATGAAAATGCAATTTACTGTACGTCAAATGAAAAATGCAGTTTTCAAATGCATGACAACAGGTGCTAGTTAAATGATCAGACGCTATTTGTTACCTAGTCTCTTACTCTCATTTGCAGCATGATAAATTGCATTTTAGCAGAGTACTGCGATCTAAGGGGTCTTGACATGTTTTTATTGATTTGCATAGGTTATATGCATGTATTCCTGTTTGTAGGCAAATAGTGCCACAAGTAAATTCAAGTCACTGTGCCTCTGTTTCAAGAAAATTGCAGTCATCACAGGGGAGCCAAGATGGAGTGAGGTTGGGTAAAAAAGACACATGCAGCCCGTTGGAATCTTAGAACCTCTATTAAGATTTATAGGCTGCAGGATTCTTTTGGGCTTCAACATTATTCTTAGTAAACCCTTTCTGTCTTCAGTTGTTTATAAAAACTGGCAGCTTTAGCAAAGACAGAAGCTTATGTTGTAGGTAGCCCAATTTAACATAATAGTGCTAGCCTGTCCTCTAAAGATCCTCACACTGATTTTGAAAACACACACACACACACACACACACACACCCCTACACACACACACCCCTAGAGTCTCTCTTTCACAAGATGGACAGATTTCCTACTAATTAATTAGTATTATTATTCTTAGCACTTACATATCACTTACTGGCCTCCACTTAGTTACAAAGTTAAACTAATTAAACAGTCCTCACTACAGCTTTCTAAAGTCCATCAGTATCATCATCCCCATTTTATGGAGGGACAAATGGAGGCAGAGAGGTTACATATCTTCCTCAAAGGCACAGAGGGTATCAGTATCTGAACTGGGGAGTTTCTGATTCCTAGTCCTATATTCAGATTGCTAGACTATATCTCTCCATGTCTGTGCAACTTGAATATAGCCTACTGACTTTAGAATTAATTTATGCCCAATATTTCAGGTGTTCTTACTTTGTGTTATTTTAATACCTAGTTGTATCAAACTCCAACTAATATAGTGTGGTAGTTTGGGCATTCAGTTTATCTGATGGGATTTAAGTATTCTATTTCTCCTCTTGCTGACATCACAAACCGGGAGAGCAACCAACGCTAATCTAATAATGATCTTATACTTGAACAAAGAAAATGTAAATTAAATATTAGGAAAAAGTATATAACTATAAGCAGCATTAGGCAACACAAATTGTGATATCACCAGATATATTTTAGGTTGGAGTAGACAGGCATCTCTCATTTGGGTTTGTTTCTGAAAAACTAAATCAAACCTGTCATTGTATCAGACAGATGAATTAAATTACCAACAAGAGATCCTAGTTACACATAGAATTATTTCATGAGAGTCTCAGCAAAGAAGTTAAAATCATTACCAATAGCATGCCCCACAAAGAGAAGTTACTTTCCACGAGGTTTCTCAGTTTGTTGAGATTCAAATGTATATTTTTCCACTAAGATTAACCTACGGACTGTTTGTTTACATAGGCAATAAATTCACTGGATCAGCACATTAACATGCATGCTAAAATCTTTATTAATTGCTATCCACAGGCCATATTTTTAATTATGTTAAAAAAGTACATTATCTAGCAGATGAGGTATTAACTGAAACAGAAAGGCATGTTATGGTAAAAATTACATCTGATTTAGAGTTAAAATGACAACTGGTCCTTGATTGTAAAATATGTTTTTGGTTAAGATTAGTTCCATTTGGAAAAAAATCCCCAAAAATCAAACAAACACTTTAGAATTAGTTACTAACTGAATGATAGTACAATAAAATAAAAAATTATGGTTGGAAATAGAATTCTTAATGTTAACAACTATACATAAGATATTATAGTTGCTTATCTCATACATTTCATATTGGGGATAAGTGTATAATGGTTTGAGCTGGGTATCAGAAAACATGGGTTCGTATTCTGAGTTCTGCTACTAACCGACAAGGTGTACTTGGGTGAGACATCTAATTTCTTTGCATCTGCTTTGCCATCTGTAAAATGGGAATCCTACTACTTAAAGACATTGGTAAAACAATTTGTGGTCACTAACTGGAAGTTACTGTGGAATTGAGAACTGTCAACAGTATTCTCCATATATTTACCATATATATAAATTTACACTTTGTTTATTTTAATCACATGAAAGATTTCAACAGAAATCTGTTGCCCCATCTACAAAGTGTGCCCATATTGGCTTGTTAGGGTAGGATTTGTATATTATTTTTTCATATTACAGTGGTGTCTAGAGGCCCCAGTGAAGACTGTGGTTTCATTGTGCTAGGCACCATAAAATCCATAGCAATAAGTGAGAGTCCCTGCCCCAAAAAGCTCATCATCTAAATAGAAAATACAACTATTATTATATAGCTGCTCAGGAGTAGTGGGCTGAGGTATTCATTTTTGGAAGGGGGGAAAAACACTCACAACGAACTGTTCTTATGAAAAGGTAAAAAAGAGTAGGTCAAATTTTGGGTCTACCAACACTTATTTATCTATAGGAAATATACATTGAAACTGTCACTGAAAAAGTCAAATGAGAACAAAAGGCCTTACAGAGACATGAGCCAAGCAGTTTCTAAGCAATCTGGGCCATCATTCAATCATCCATGAATCCAGTTTTTAACCAATTTGCAAAACCAACCCCCCCCACACACACACAAATGTTCCAACATCACAGTCTGTGAAACCCACTAAAAGCACTGAATTTAACATTCACAATTGTTACAATTCTGTGTTTTTCATCCATGTAATTTAAGCGAGGTCTGACAAATGCCTTTTTTTTCTGACAAATAGTTTTTTCCTGACTGAATTCTTGGAAGAACAACTTTCAACTTCCACACTTTAAAAAAAAAAAGAAAGAAAGAAGAAAAAAAAAAAAGCTCTCCCCCCCCCAAAATGGTGTGTTCATAACAGGAACTCTCAGATGTACAGCTACAATTACTTTACTGGCTGTAGGTATTGCCACTACCAAAGCCATTCTAATAGTGCAACCCCCTAGCCCAACAGCTACACCAATGTATACACTACATACAGGTTTGAGTTAAAAGCTGCTGTCCTCAATTTTGCTAAGGATCAAGCTCCTCTAAGCAAATTGTTCAAACACTGGTCATCACAAATTCCCAGTAATTTACCCATGCAATATAGACCCATTTTGCCAGCAAGGACACTCATGCCCCAGATCTACACAATAAATTCCTCTACTGCTTTCTCTGGAAGGGCATGGTTAGTGGGGGTATAATCCTCAAACTTGGAAGCTAACATATAGCAACATATGCCAGCAAAGGTAGCCACTAGCACAACGACCCCTTCCACAGTGAAATATCTTTTTAAAGGACCAGTCAAGTGCGTGGAGGAAGAGGGGCGGGAGGGAGGTGGGGGTGGGGGTGGAGGCGGGGACGGATGACGTACATGACTAACCTAATCTGCCAAAGGGAAATTGACAGCTGCCAAGAAAAATGAGTTTAAAAAGGGCAATAAAATATTACAAGAGTGAAGAAAACTTCCTGTGTCTTTTTCATGACAAATCTTTAACTAGGTTCATAAGAGTCCAGTTAAGCTTTCAAAAATTAAGCAGTGAGAACTCTCATTCCATGCAAATTGTGGAGGAGATAGAGTTTGAAAGTGAAAAGTATGCAATACATTAAATTAATTAAATAAAATGGTTTCAAGAGCCCCCTACTGTTCCAGCCAAAAGTTTGTAGAATGAATCAGGACCCTTGGGATTGCTCACGGAAGACCCTGCCTGTGGTGCAAAATCACCTATCTGTACTAACGTCAGAAAAGATGTAAAAGATTGTTCAGTTTTTCCCTAATGAGAGGAATTTAACATGGTTGGCATAACATTCCATAATAATATTTTGTTGTAACATTTTATGTAACACTTCAAAGCCATCGGTAAATTTAACAAAGAAAACGGTAATTAATATTACAAAACATGAAGATGAACAAATTAGATTAAGTGGCACTATAAAGTTATTGTTTTTCTCCACCTCCATCCCTCTTTTTTCATTCTTTTGAGAAATAATTAGCATTCTTAGACTTATTTCTAATGTACGCCTGCAAAATACATTAAAAGGGGTAGGTTTCACACTGGAAAAGCCTTGACAAAAAGAAGCCTTTATATAAATAAAAATGTACGTTGACAGTGTACTTTGAGATATCAGTGATTTTCAAGATCTTATCTTTCTAATTTTTCTCCCCATTTTTCCTACCCATTCCCTCTGTTTTATCTTCTCATGTCTCTTATTCAGGTCCCCACCCCACAAACTATTACACATGTGCTTAACTTACACATGTGAATATGGTCATTGAATTCACTATGTAAAGTTGTGGATGTATGGAAACTCTTGCAGGACAAACGCCATAAAGATCATAAATTTTATGAGGCAGGGAGGATGTCTAGCTTGTGCATGTGGATGGGATCTTGTGTGGTCTTGGGCATCCTGCAATCTGATCTGCTAACACAGACCCCAATGTAGGGCCGCACTGATATCAACAGGTTCTGCACAGGAACAGGGGTCAGTACAAGCAGATTCAATTGCTGGGGTAGGGTCTTCAGGGGAAGGTTTTTCAACACTAATGATGGCACTTTAGCATCTAACTGCCATTTGTGCCTTTCAAAATTTCCCATTCAAGAATAACTAAAAAAAATTAAAATACTCTGTTGTTCAGCCAGAACCTTTGTCTGCTGTTCCGATATGTTGGCACAACAGTCTATCATGGGTAGGATTTTGATTATGTCAAATTCAGAATCATGTCAAATCGTTCATACTAAAGAGACTGGAGGAAACTCAGTTAACACAGAAATAGCTTTAGTAAACTAACTCAGTAATAGCTACTGGAGAAAAAATTGCAAGGAAAACCGATTTAAATGTGGTATATATTGTGATAGACCCAGGCCAGTTCGGTACAACAGAATAGTAGAAGGCAGATATACTGGCCATTGGGTTAGCAGTTTTCTGTTCCCTAACTGACCAGAGCAGGGACTGCTCCAGGCTAATGAGAACACCTGACTCTAATTAACCTGCAAAGAGTCAGGTGAGGCCATTAAGGTGAAGTGAACACCTGACCCTAATTAAGGCTCTTCTGAGCATATAAAAGGGCTCACTCCAGTCAGGCTGAGGAAGAGCCAGGGAGCCAAAGGAGAGGAAGTGCTGCTGAAGGGCTGAGTAAATAAGGCAACTCTCAAGCCATTGGTAAGGGAGCCCTAAGGTAAGGGTGAAGAAGGGAGAAGCGGGAGAGCTGTGGGGAAGTAGCCCAGGGAATTGTAGCAACTCTGGCAGTGAGAGGTCGACTGCCAACAGCTGCTACCATTAGGGTCCCTGGGCTGGAACCCGGAGTAGAGGGCAGGCCCGGGTTCCCCCCACCAACCTGCTACTACAAGGAGAAGACAGGCCTCTGGCAGAACAGGAGGCTAAACTGTTATGCAATAAGCCCAGAGGGACAACAGGGTCTGTGGGAGTTCTCTCACCATCCTCTGAGGCTAGCATAAACCGCCTAGAAGCGCGGGACCCACAGGGACAAGATCGGAGCTCTGCCACAATATCTAAGTTCCCCTACCACCACCCACTGTATGTGAACAAGTAAATATTTAGACTACTTTTTAAGAGCACCTTTGAAATTACTGCAAATTACTGGATCGGCAGGTAGTGATCAATCTATCGGGGATCGATTTGTCACGTCTCATTTAGACGCGATAAATCGATCCCCGAACGCGCTCCCCGTCGACTCTGGAACTCCACCTTGGCGAGAGGCAGAAGCGGAGTCGATGGGGGAGCGGCAGCGGTCGACTCGCCGCCGTCCTCATGGACAGGTAAGTCGACCTATGATACACCAACTTCAGCTACGCTATTCACGTAGCTGAAGTTGTGTATCGTAGGTCAACCCCCCCCCCCCCCCCCCCCGCCCCACCACCACCCCAGTGTAGACCTAGGGTTTTAGGCAATTACAAAAAGCACTATTTAAGATTCAAAAGAACTTTTAAAATGTGTTAAATAGATAAGACGCATCATCACAATCCTTTTCTTTATCAGGAATTAGAATATGACCTGGAGGCATTACCTGCAGCTGGAAACCCAGATGATTTTTAAGACCAAAGTTTGGAGAAATTTTTGAAAAGAAGATGGTAATGCATAAAGGAATTCTCTCTCATGAACTGACGAGCAACAAATCAACATTAACACAGAAATATCACTTAGGGTAATTTCACAGATTAAATAGACTCTTTCAATGTATTTTTTTAAAACATTCAAACCTTTACATTGGTGATCTTGACAAACCAGTTAAAGCTATTTCTGTAATTTAAAGAAGGAAAAAATGCAGCAGCCATCTCAAATCAGTATGTACATCTCATGAAGCTGACATGCTATCACCATGTGTAAGTACTAGATCTATCTGCATTTTTAACATCCTTATAAACCTTGCTTCCTTTAGAAAACAGTGTATTCAGCAGTATCACAGCACTTTGTTTGTGCTTATTAAATAAAAAGAAAGGATCACCTTCAACTATATTAATGATAGACTGGTGGATGAAGGATGCCTGTGAAAATTCACAACATCTGTTTGCTCCACTCTCTTCTCAGCATGCTGCACCTATTTCTCATGCTTAATGATGCTCATCCACTCTGCAAGTTTTACGAACAAATGTGTGTTTAGCCACATTCATCATTCTGAATGAGTGTTCTTGATGAAGCATCCACTGGCCTGTTTCGCTCTTTCTGCTATACTTTAACAAATGACAACTGCTCTACGTATTTTTCATTTGTTAAAAACAAAAAGCTAAGTGAAGGATAGGCCCAGCAAATTTTTCTTGCTCCTTTGTAAACTTTAGTAGAAAATGGAAAGCGACATGCATTTAAATGGTATACACGTCCACAGACACAAATCTAAATGATGCATATAGATGGATTGTATTTTCAGAATATCAGAACACAGTGTCTCGACATGGTATTGGGAGAAATTTGCTATACTGTACAAACAACTAGAGTTCATCTCTCGCTTCAAAGTGATCAAGTATCATGACAGATATCTCACTGTGATTAGTTATTGACTGATCCTGTGAGCTTTAGCAGGAGTCACTCAGCACCTTTATGGACTGGGCCCTTGACAGCAATATGGACATTTGCCCTATCTATTCTGGGCATTATTTTTTTAAATATTTGTGTCTTAAAGGAGAAGTAAGGTTTCTGAGAAGCACATGTAACATATACTAGTCTAGTAATGAGCTCAACTATGAAATCCATGTCATAAATCACACTGAATTCAACAGGGCCAGGATTTCATGCTCTGAGTTTGTGATCCTACTAAAAATCAGTCATTACATGCAGCGAATTGATAGAAAGAGGATGAAAAGCAGTAGGGAGAAAGAAAGAAGAGCAAAAAGGCAAAAAATATGAAATATTTTAAGAAATATACTTTCAGAATGTAAAGTGATTTTTGTTCTAATTTTAGTAGGAGCATAAAAAAATCTAAAACATCCATATTGATTCTAAAATACTATACAATATCTAGGGTGGGCTTTTTAAATGCTCCTAAGTGACTTAGGAGCTCATGTCCCATCACATAAGCACTTTTGAAATCAATAGCCTTTGTCTCCAAGGAAATTAGTTTGCATTACATTGGACATGACAACACATTTCTCTCTGTAGCTGCAATGTGCATATTATTCCAGTACTGGACTTAGTTTAATATGCAATGCAAATGGCCTTAAAATTAAAATAGTCCCATTACGTATTTAATAATGTAACATTATTACGCTCCCATTTCATCAGGTTATCTTTTCAGTTAGGTTTTTTCTCATTTTTTATTTTACTTTTTTGGACTAATAAATGGGATGTAAAGAGTGCTCTCATTTATCAAGATAAGTTCTGCATATCGATAGATATGACTTATTTTTTATTTTTTAAAATCATTAAAGTTATCAAGATGATTCAAATAACATGTTAGAGATCAAAAGGGATCATGAATACAGCACAACTAGAACAAACAACTGTCATATAACAATCCAAATAAACCAGGATAAATTTTACATCCCTTTGCAAATACAATTACAGACATTGGGCAGCTCTGCTTACTGCTATTAATAGAAAACAAAAAACATCAACGTATACTCAGGAGAGTAAAGAACAATCGCTCACCCACACTTTAGTAGGAAAATAGCTGGACTGAAAGAGAAATGTATTGGATTATTGAACTTTAATGGGAAAGGTTGTCTATGCTTATCTGAAGATTTTCTTTCTTCTACTAGGAAGGCTCTACAGATCCTGCTGACTCTGGACAAGGGTTTTATTTTAAGGGCAAAATAAAGTGGAGAAATCCATATGCTCTGCAGTAGCCAAGTTACTAGTCATGGCTAAAGGCCTGACTCCATAAATACTTAAGCACATGAGTAACTTTAGTCACCTGAGCATTTCTATTGAAATCAAGAGGAATACTCACAAGAAAATTATTCATAAGCTTAAGTGCGGGCAGGACGGCGTCCTCAGTCCCCAGCAGTGAGCATTCACTCTTATAGCCATATGTACAACCCAATGCATCCACTGGTGTGAGAGAACACTCCCAGAGAACGTGTGTTAAGGAGGGATTTGAAAGGAAGTGAACATAGAGGTATGATGGACTAAGTTCTGGAGCACTGAAGGAGGCCACATGGAAGTAAGGACTTGTAGCACAGAAAAAACAAATGAGAGCAGAAAGGCAGACAGGAGCTAAATAATTCATTACCTTGAAATTGATCATGAGAAGTTTCACTGAGGCAGAAGGAGAATTCTGATAAGAGAACAGCAATTTACACTTGCTATTAACATATAAATATTGCCATATCTGGGTATTTCCATTGCGTTCAGTGGGTTTTGGACCAGGCCCTTATTGAGTGTACTAGCAGAACCAAATGATGCTTACTTGTTTAGCATGCAATGTTTGGTAAATGAGCTGAGCTCCAGATCACCACTATAGAGATTCCCGAACGGAGGAAAAAATTGCCTCTTCTACTACTGATGTAACCCATCACTTTGTACAAGATCACCTTGTAAACGGCTATAGGGTCTTAGCTATAGGTTTTATGCCTCTGCACCTTATAAGAGATGAATGAGTATTTCAGAGTCCCAAATTTGCTGCTTCCAGAATAACGTTATGTTCACAAACACCCAATAAAACATTACTGCAACCCTAATTAATAGTAGGCTGACACAATACAGAGAGTGTTATTTCTTGGTCTGATTGCACACTGGCCTCAAGAAAGCCTTTACGAATCCTTGAGATCCCACAATGAGAACATGAAGAAACATTGACAGGGTTCAAAATCCTCATTTTTGTTAATATATAATTAATGTATTCATGAACTCTATGAAGTAGAAAGACAGTCAAATAGCAGTGAATATCAGTGCATTAGGGGAAGTGTCCAATTCTGTGAAAATAGTGGAGACTTTAAAAGGGATCTTACAAAGTCTAAATACTTTGCCATAGTTTTGTTGCAGAAGCTTCAGCTGCATGTACCTTAAACTGTAGAGGTGTCATTCATGCCCTATGTTAAGCCTCCCTAAACAAAGATTTGATCACTAGACAGTCTACTGTGAAACACTCATGGATCAAAAGGGGAAAAAATGGCCCAGGTCTAGCAACATTTCAGATTAGTTAAATTTGCTACTGTAAATAACAGTTCCCAAAATCAGTCTCAATTTCCAGAATACAAAAAAACCTCTAGAAACAAAAACTGCATCCCTTCTTGGAGGTAGGGGAAATGGTGGCTCAATAATTGGCTACAACATAACCAGAAACCAGATTAAGAAGTCAAAACAGTCCCAGAATCAGATCCATGTCATGATTATGAGACCTTAAGACTGCTAACAAAATCATGTCTTGTAAATCCCCCAAAGCCTTAACCCAAAAACCTGAAGAACAGAACATCTGAGCACACAAGTACCCACGTTCTCTCTTTGAAACAGATAAAATCACTTTGGAAAACCTTTCCTTTAGATAAATTAATATGCACAATGTTAATCAGGTCTCTAAGAGCATCACCCCTGTAACAGAAACATTCTTCAACCTCTTTTAAAATAAGTACATCAATACGCTCAGAAAACCAGCTGATATCCAACTGAATGACATGACATCTGACGATCATCCAGGCTTTGGGTGTGTGTTTGGGAGCAGGGAGGAAAGAGGAGGAAATCTGAAACCAGTAAATGGATAATGTGGCCGTACCAAGTTTATGAATCTTTCAAAAATCCAAATATTTTGCAGATTACAAAAGGGACTGACCCAAAGCCTACTGTATTCAAAGGAAAGACTCCCACTGCCTTCAGCGGGCTTTGAATCAGGCCAAAAAACTCAGGAGCTACTTTCTAAGAATCATGGCAACATAAAGTTTAACTGCCTACAACTCTTATCGGTGCTACTGTATTCTTCTCATGAGACTTCACATCAGCAAGGCCAATGACAAACATTTAGTTGTGAGAGGGGCAAAATTCATCAAAAGACAATTACTGCCAACACTCTTTACAAAAGGTTCTGCTTAAAAAAATGTTAGAACGGCAGGATACCAAAGATTAACATCTTTCAGACCTCAAATGAAGCCACAGCATGATAAACAAATTCAGCAGAGTTACCAATTGGCAAACTGTTTCCAACAAATGCTGTTTCTTGGATAAGATGGATAACTCACATTTTGTAACATATGCATGAAATTATTGAAAACAGATGTAAATGTGCTCAAACTCAAGATTTCTTTGGCACAAATCAACGTATAAGAGTGGACCATTTTCACTCCACATATCACTACAGTGTGAAATGGAGCTCCCTAATTTTAGGAAGGAACTTCTGCCAACTAAAAGTATTCTAAGAACTTCCTGTGGTATTTTGACAAAGATAAAAAAGAACCAGATAGTAAGAGTAAATAAAAGGAAATACATAAAAATCAAACTACTGAGATTTAATAGAAATTACACCAAATATTTTGCCTCAAAGAAGCCTGAATAGATAAGTACTAAAGAAATCAGTTGTTATACTTAACAGAAAACTGCCCATGACAAATTTATAAGCTGCAAACAAAATATTCCTTCTTCAGGTATCAGCAATGAACGCTGCAAACGAACTGATAACAGCTACATACATTCTTTATAAAAAGGAATTTGTAATTATAACAAAATATAAAAATTACCATTTCCTTAAGAAAGAATGCCGCTAATCATCATATTTCAAAAATTAGGTCCCAAAGAGGGAAAAATTAATTCACATTTTTAGCTACAAATGCATTTTTTTCTTCTGTAAAACAGATTTGTATCTGAAAATAGAAGAAAAGGATTTATGCAAAAATAATCTCACGGGATTCATTACAGAAATACAAAAAGTAATTTTCTGCTGGAATTATACAGTGCATTTACAATAGATGTTTAAAAAATATGGCCACTAAACACACAAAACATATCAATGAAGGGGAATTAATACAACCTCAAACTTAAAACCTTATTTTAAAGTAACAGGCTTTTTAGCTATAAAATGTAGTATGTAAGGAACTCTTTTGCTAATTTAAAAATTACAGTGATATCAAAACCTATATATTGTGGAGACTTAAAATATTCTATGCTAGATACAGAGCCACAGTATTTCTCCCAATTTATCTAAATACTGCTAATATGTAGGATGATCTATTTAGTTTAGTTTAATTCCCCAAATGGGTTTACATCTATAGCTAACTTGCTATTATGAAATAATTAACGACATTTTTAAGGAGACAAGAACACTTTCAACATATTAATAAAAATAGGTATTAACGATTGTGGTACTCCTGACGTGTTGAATCGTTCCCTATACTTGACTAATACCATTAATTCTAGAAGAACTACTGATGACATAAGGAACAATTCAACAAGACCCCATTAATTCAATAACTGCAATTACTGGAAAACTGCTCAGCCCCAAGCTGGATCATGCTCAGTGAGGACAGAATCTTTGGAGACTTAGCTGCAAATTTCTAACAAATCTCTACAGAGCATGTGCAAACTGCAATTTTTTAAAGCCTTATAACTTGGCCAAATTTAGATTTGCTGTCCCTGTGAAAACCTAAGGTCACCCTCCTCCGAATTTTTCAAGTCCCTGCTCCAAAGCATGAGGGAGCCTTCTCAAAGAAAAAGGTGCCAACATTTTTTAACACGAGTAAAAACACATTTTTCTCTAATCTTGTTCTCAGAAATAGCTGAATGGTTTTGGCAGAAATTTTCAAAAACAAATCTAAGTTTGGCAAAGTTATAAGCAACTGAAAACAGAGGTTCATAATGGGAAGTGTCAGGCAACTTCAATAATAAGTGGTGCTATCAGCCCACCTAAAATTAATATTAGTCTGGAATGTCAGTATAAACATGGCATTGAAATCTGCAGAATTGTAGTGTTCTAGGACTTAGGTCCTACCTGTGTTTAAACCCCAAAGAGAAAAATAAGGGTTTATTTTATTTTTTATAAACTATGTGGATGAAGAACCACCACCAATAGTAGGAAATACACCCACTGAACTAAAACCTTAAGATGTTAGTAGTGCCCAAGGGGGCAAGGGAAGGTGAGGAGGAGGAACATGCGGGAAGTATTGGAAATGGGAAAAAACATTTCAAGCTGGAGCACTACAAGAATGAAAAAGAAAATTCCTCACACGTGGCATGGGAAAACCTGGGACGGTTGGATGACCTCAGAAGTCGGGGAGAGAGTTATTGGTTTAGATGATGGAAGGAGGAGTGCTAGTACTTCTGTAAATGGAAGAACTATAGAAAGACTTTGTGGCCTGGAAGGAGTGCTAAGCGAATCCTGCAAAAAACTTTTCTACAAAGATTCATTCAATTAAAAAAAAAAAGTCTGAGTGTTTGTGCCCTGTGTTCTCTTTCTCCAAATACTGTAGAGAACAAATTTACTGGCAAGAATATTTACATGAATAGCTTATTTTAATCACCTACTGGCAAGGTATTTGGAAAAAGCACTGTTAAAATCTGCAGTCACGAGTATTTACACTAAAAATCTAATTCAAAATGTTGCATTCATCGGATCAGGTTTAAATGTCAGAAATACGCAATCTGACCTTCATTTCCAGTCAAAATGGCTGGAATGCAAAGCATCAGAAACAACAAACTGTTCACAAACATGCTGCAGATGAAAAACTATCTGCAAGCATTTGGTGAATATTAAACAATAGATAATTTAAGATAAAATTATGATCAGTTTGCTGAACAGAAAGAGTGGCTGAATACAAATAGTAATTTAGTAAAAATAATTTGCCCAGGGCTACCTGTATTTTGATGAGAACACATTAGGCTGCACTCTCCCTTTGGCAAAAACCAGTGGAATCCAGACTGTAGATCTACGGAGGAAGCAAGTCCACCCCGGAGGAAGGTCCCCATGGCCCAAGGGTGTTCACAAACAGCTACAAAACTAAGGGATTTAGCAGTTTACCCAGGAGAGGTGCCAATTCAATACATCTTCCAAGGTGCATCTATTTGTGGGGCTCCCTGACCACACTTTAAATCATCCTGTGCTGACAACCAAACGGGAGTGTGCAGCAATGCAAACAGCACCGCTCTTCCCCCTCTGGGTTAGTGTTGCTTCTGATAGAAAAGAGTTGGAAAATGCACCCCCCTCGACCATCCCAGTCTTCTCCAAAGTAGCTTAGCAATTACATCAAGACTAAATAAGGACAAGTCTAAAGAAATAGGCAAGTGCACCATTCCCATTGGTGCACCATTTCCTATTCTCATGTAACTGAGGCATTGTTGACATGTGGGGTTTTGTTTGTTTGTTTATGGTACACTGGGGCTGTCCATTAAAATAAACCCTCCACCAGCCTCTAAACTTGGGTGTTAATCTTCTTACAGACTCTGGGCATGTGGTGCCTAAACACAGCATTTGGCAGGACTGCCTTGACAGTCTCCAGCACTTGGCAAGAGAAGATGGAAAAGATGCAGAATAATGTCAGCTTGAATTGCAATTTGTTATGTGAATGGTTCTGTTGCTTACTACTCTAGAGTATGTTATGGTTTCATAGATCATGCTGAATGTGCAATATATATATTTTCAACCATTCATATTAAAGTGGCGTAAATATTTTCACTACTTGCCACATTCTCGTGTGGTAAGCTTGTATTCGCTTATTTTTTGTTGTTTATTTTCCAGTGTTTTGCATCTTCAGTCAACCTGACCACATAAAAATGGCTAATTTAGGGCTAGATTCTGCAACCTTTACTGACAGTGAGTAAGGCCTATTCCATGGATAATTGCATTGACTTGAACTTGAATAAGGCCGGTCCCCTCTTTTTGAAGCAAATGAAGAAATATATGAGAAGAACGCTAAGTGGTCTATTCAGTATGTAATAGTATAAAATGAATTATTTAGAAATGTTGCATATGTGAACATAATACCCACAGGAATTATGTTGCCATCTAATTTTAATGCACAATCCCATTTAAAAATATTCTATAGTACATACATATGTTAACATATTGATGTATTTATTATTGACTAATAAAAATATGAAGTGTAATTATTGTGCCAAAAAACAACCTTTAGTTTTGACACAATTGAGCTCACACACTTTAAAGTGTCAATATTTCATATTCTTAAGAAATCATACAGACCACACACCTGTCATTGACTTAACTGGGCAACAGATGTGACTGGTGCTCAGAGCTGCAGCTACAAATGCAATTACCTGACAGTAAAAATACTACAGTCAAAGGAGGAAGTTTGGATGAAACATTTTCCTATAATTGGCCCATCTCTTTTAAGGAGGCTTTTTCATTAGTCTGAAAATGATAAACCAAATTTTAGCGCATTCCAGGAAACTACCTGAATACTAAAAAGCAATTTCTCCAGGTAGGAGTTCACATTTTAAATCTGGTTTTTTTTCCCCACCATAGATAGCAAATATTTTTTGTTATTGAAATAAATGAAGGGTCACATCATGAAGTAGAAACATTTATAGTTTTTATTGCTGCTGCCCTATTTGAAGAACTAAATTGTGTCACTTTAAATTTTGGAATATTTCTATGGACTGACCTAAAAACGTGGCAATTTTACATATAGCTTTGAGCACAGGTTAAGTACTTGGGTCCTCAGAGTGGGTTTTTTTTCCCCCTTTTTTTTTAAGTTGGAAGAGAATATTTGAATCAGTTTTTCTTGTAATAAAAACCTCTCCAATCTTTGCTTTCTTATGCTCAGCTTTCAACATGTACACAAATATTTTAAAAAGCATTTTTATTAAATGTGCCTAATTTACTCTTTTCCATAGGAAAAGACAAATGCAACAAAAGCAACCTTTTATTTCAACCAAGTTTTAGCAAACAAAAATAGAAAAGACTGGAACAAGGCTATGGGTCAACAGAAGTTTGGACAAATGGGAGCCATTTGACCATAGTGCCCATTTCACTCAGGCTGAAAGCAAAAAATAGCAAGTAAAGTTTTTACACTTAATTTCATCTTCAATCACCCCACATTTTCATTTACACGTTCAGAAACAAGAAATGACAAAGCATTTCTTCAGTGGGAGGTAGTGCAGGAAACAGAGTCACAAGTCTTGGGTTCTAATCCCACCTCTGCCACAGCATCTATGAGACTTTGGGTAAATCACATCTCTATACCTCAGGTTACAAATGTATAAAATAGCATTTAGGGGTCTTTGCTTTTTTTAAAATAACACAAATCACTACCGTAGTACTGAGGTGCTCTATGCGGCATAAAGGTGATGTGACAGACTGCTCTCACAGTTCCCTCAGCAGCATCTGTTTAGCTCTCACGATCAAAATGCAAATATCTTGAATATCCAGGGAACAACGAAGGCATTCCAACTACCTGCTCTGAGAACCGTAGCTTCAAGGCAGTGATTCAAAATCCCTTTTACATCCTCCCTACAGTGAAGGTCAACAGATCTATACTGTGTGATGCCAACTCTTACGATTTTTTCGTGAGTGCTATGGTATCTGGTGGTGCTTTTAATGCCCCTAAAGTCAAAATAATCATGTGAGAATCTCAGCCTTTATTAAAGAAAGGGAACTTCCTTGCACTCATGGTTGTGGGGAAAAGCTTGGGAATGTGAATTAAATGTACCCTAAAGAGTCAGAAAACAAATAAAAAGACCCCTAGATATATTATTTTTAAATCTAATGATTTCTTGCAGGCCTGATTTGTGATTTTTGAATGCTTGGGTTTGGATGTATTCTAAGGTAGTGTGCATCTGAAACACACAACAAGAACCATGTCCTTGAAAGTACATACATTTTACCCCAAAGAACATTATCATAGAATCTCAGGGTTGGAAGGGACCTCAGGAGGTCATCTAGTCCAACCCCCTGCTCAAAGCAGGACCAAACCCAATTAGATCATCCCAGCCAGGGCTTTGTCAAGCCTGACCTTAAAAACCTCTAAGGAAGGAGATTCCACCACCTCCCTAGGTAACCCATTCCAGTGCTTCACCACCCTACTAGTGAAAAAGTTTTTCCTAATATCCAACCTAAACCTCCCCCTCTGCAACTTGAGACCATTACTCCTTGTTCTGTCATCTTCTACCACTGAGAACAGTCTAGATCCATCCTCTTTGGAACCCCCTTTCAGGTAGTTGAAAGCAGCTATCAAATCCCCCCTCATTCTTCTCTTCTGCAGGCTAAACAATCCCAGTTCCCTCAGCCTCTCCTCATAAGTCATGTGCTCCAGCCCCCTAATCATTTTTGTTGCCCTCCGTTGGACTCTTTCCAATTTATCCACATCCTTCTTGTAGCGTGGGGCCCAAAACTGGACACAGTACTCCAAATGAGGCCTCACCAGTGCCGAATAGAGGGGAATAATCACGTCCCTCGATCTGCTGGAAATGCCCCTACTTATACAGCCCAAAATGCCGTTAGCCTTCTTGGCAACAAGGGCACACTGTTGACTCATATTCAGCTTTTCGTCCACCGTAACCCCTAGGTCCTTTTCTGCAGAACTGCTGCCCAGCCATTCGGTCCCTAGTCTGTAGCAGTGCATGGGATTCTTCCGTCCTAAGTGCAGGACTCTGCACTTGTCCTTGTTGAACCTCATCAGATTTCTTTTGGCCCAATCCTCTAATTTGTCTAGGTCCCTCTGTATCCTGTCCCTACCCTCCAGCGTATCAACCACTCCTCCCAGTTTAGTGTCATCTGCAAACTTGCTAAGGGTGCAGTCCACACCATCCTCCAGATCGTTGATGAAGATATTGAACAAAACCAGCCCCAGCACCGACCCTTAGGGCACTCCACTTGATACCGGCTGCCAACTAGACATGGAGCCATTGATCACTACCCGTTGAGCACGACCATCCAGCCAGTTTTCTATCCACCTTACCGTCCATTCATCCAGCCCATACTTCCTTAACTTGCTGGCAAGAACACTGTGGGAGACTGTATCAAAAGCTTTGCTAAAGTCAAGAAATAGCACATCCACTGCTTTCCCCTCATCCACAGAGCCAGTTATCTCATCATAGAAGGCAATTAGATTAGTCAGGCATGACTTGCCCTTGGTGAATCCATGCTGACTGTTCCTGATCACTTTCCCCTCCTTTAAGTGGTTCAGAATTGATTCCTTGAGGACCTGTTCCATGATTTTTCCAGGGACTGAGGTGAGACTGACTGGCCTGTAGTTCCCCGGATCTTCCTTCTTCCCTTTTTTAAAGATGGGCACTACATTAGCTTTTTTCCAGTCATCCGGGACCTCCCCCGATTGCCATGAGTTGTCAAAGATAATGGCCAATGGCTCTGCAATCACATCGGCCAACTCCTTTAGCACCCTCGGATGCAGTGCATCCGGCCCCATGGACTTGTGCTCGTCCAGCTTTTCTAAATAGTCCCGAACTACTTCTTTCTCCACAGAGGGCTGGTCACCTCCTCCCCATACCGTGCTGCGGACTGCAGCCACCTGGGAGCTGACCTTGTCTGTGAAGACAGAGGCAAAAAAAGCATTGAGTACACTAGCTTCCTCCACATCCTCTGTCACTAGGTTCCCTCCCTCATTCAGCAAGGGGCCCAAACTTTCCTTGACTTTCTTCTTGTTGCTCACATACCTGAAGAAACCCTTCTTGTTACTCCTAACATCTCCGGCTAGCTGCAACTCCAAGTGTGATTTGGCCTTCCTAATTTCACTCCTGCATGCCTGAACAATATTTATATACTCCTCCCTGGTCATTTGTCCAATCTTCCACTTCTTGTAAGCCGCTTTTTTGTGTTTAAGACGAGCAAGGATTTCACTGTTAAGCCAAGCTGGTCGCCTGCCATATTTACTTTTCTTTCTACACATCGGGATGGTTTGTTCCTGCAACCTCAATAAGGATTCTTTAAAATACAGCCAGCTTTCCTCGACTCCTTTCCCCCTCATGTTATTCTCCCATGGGACCTTGCCCATCAGTTCCCTGAGGGAGTCAAAGTCTGCTTTTCTGAAGTCCAGGGTCTCTGTTCTACTGCTCTCCTTTCTTCCTTGTGTCAGGATCCTGAACTTATAGATCCAGTACAGCATTTTTGAAAAGCTATTGCAACATAGATCTAAACATGCATTACAGAAAAGATGAAAATGAAAGCAGATTTTACAGATTTATGAAAAAGAGCTGATGCTAGCGGGAAATTCACATCTTACACTAGGACAAGCAGTAAAGGACAATCAGCACTTACAATGGGAACTCAGGAACAGAGAGACTTGTGGAGCCACGGTGAAAAGCCCCTGGCTTTTCTTTTTCCAGTACCATTTATGCCTTTAGCTTTAACTTATCTTCCCTTCTCTGGTAAGCTCCAATGAAGGCCAAGTCTATACTATGGATTAACTGTGATTCCAGAAAGAGATGGCTATCAAGTGGTGCAGCAGTAACAGGGCAAATCTTTTGTGTACACAAGGAAAGCCATGACTTCCACTAGCTGAGCTCATTCCGGTTTTCTTGAGTGGTCTATTGAAAGCTACATCACCTACTTAGCGCAACAAGTGTAGGCTGGTTCCATCCCTTGCTGGGGATATGAAATGTAATTAGATTTAAAGGTGTATTTAAGTGCCAAGTGATACCTTCCTTGGTCAATAATAGACTCAAGTTCTGATTAAGTATCTCTTATTTCCTCATTTCAAATCAAGCCGCCTATTTATTCCACTCAACCTTCTCAAAGAGTAAGTAACTCATTTCACTTGCTCTAGTGTCACATGTAGGTTTTCAATCTCATAAATCATAATGAAGAAAAAAAGTTACAGAAACAAAGTCAAGAAAAGTCATACGTCACCACCTACAACTCCAAAAGGTGTTACAGTCTGTGATGCCGTACGTTCAACACGATGGCATTTCTGTCTGTAATGTGATAACTTTTGAACACCCCATCAGATCAATCACAAATCTTCAAGGAATAATCTAGGCATCAATGGGCAGAAACCTATTGATTTTTGTGAAAATCAGAAAACCGAAAGGGAAAAGTGAGGGACGTATGGAGCCCCGGCATCAGGTTAGCAGTCCCAGCAGCTTCTGATAGCTATGAATTACATAGAGATCAAAGAACTGGTTGATAGTAGCCATTAACACCTTCCCACATAACAATACCCCTACCTCGCCTCTGCCAGGGAAGGGAGGTAAAGGAGAGAAATGGGGAACACAGAGCCCCTGGCAAGGGGAAAAAATATGGGCTCCTCATATGGAGAAAGGGGGGGCACAAAGAACTCCTGTCAGGGAGCACATGGAGGAAGTTGCAGGGAGTCCCTGAAATAGAGGGAATGGGAGCGTGGCACACACCAAGAGCTTGTGGGGGAGAACAGAGGGAGCAAGGAACTCCTGGTGTGTGCAGAGAGTGTAGCCTGGAATTCCTAGATTGTCTTATTGTGACATGCTGAATGACATTTTGCAGTATTCTCTCCCACCAATTAAAAAGCTATTTGGTGAAATAGTCTATTACAAACTATATTTGTTGCTTGAAATGCTAACTTGCCAATTTTTTATTAAGAGGTGCGGTGGCTGAGCAGTTGAAGAGCTTGACTACAATCCTGAAGATTGTGGGTTTGAGTCTCACTCAATCTCACACTGAATGGCCACCTCCATTTCACCCCGCTGCAAAATGGGTACCTGATATATCAGGTTAGAGCAGTCAAAGACAGTTGGATGTCATGCTGGCCACGTCGCTCCCTTGTGTGTCACTGACTTGCTTTAATCGCATCAGCCTAATAAGCAACAGGTGGGCTTGGGGGAACTTTCCCATTAAGATAGATGGAAGTAGGGAGGTTTTCTAAGCTTAAAATTTTGCTAAAATAGTCTCAGGAAATGCCAACAATGGTTTGACTATCATGAAATAAATACCCTTGAAAATGCAGAGGAACTCAAGCAATTCTTGTTTCATTCCATGCCTACTAAAACCATTCACTCATGCAGACAGACTATTATGATGGATGTAATTTGTGTTGCAGCAGACCCCAAAGGTTTCAGGCAGCATTAGGGCCCCATAGTGCTGGGCACTGTGTGAACACATGAGAGGTAGTCCCTGCCCCCAAAGAGCTTACGACCTAAGGCCCCGATCCTGCAAGGAGAACCATGTGGGTAGACCCCTGTACTCACATGGAATGAATTACAGGATCAGGGCCTACAAATAAAAAGGGCTGGCTGCTTGTGTTGAGATTCAAGCCGAGCTGAGAACACTTACAGAAGATTTAATGGGGACAAATGTTCCAAAGGAATTTGGGAGCTGGGGTGGCACCTTGGACTTTCTGCCACTGGAGGGGTTTGCGTGCACACTGCTGAATTCTAGCGCTTCAGAATTTTTGCAAAAATCAGCTCACTGATTTTCACATGCCCTCATGAGAAAGATCATCATCCCTATGCAGTGAAGAGTGAGAGCAGGCTGAAAAAGTTTAAGAGATCCTCCCAAAGGAGCCAGCCTCAGAATGAGAATGCAAGAGTCCTTTGACCCCTCCCCCACCCTCTGAGTTCACTAGAGCATAGTTTGGCATTGTATACATTAGCAGTTTTGTTGAAGTCTCCTAACACTGCTCAGAGAGGAACTCTGACAGACACAATGGTTAAATAATCAGCGACCAAGCTACGCCATTTCAGGCAGTGGTGGATCTGGACCAGGTAGTGCAGTGGTAGGTGATTTAACAAAACTGCTAGTATGAACAAGTCCTCCTTCTCCCATGAGCAGAGTTTACACATCTGCTCAGCCATGAGCCTGTTCAGCGGCAGGCAGACATCTGGATAGGAGTTATTCTGTCTTCAGTAACAATCTTGCACTTCCTGCCACAGGTACCAAAAGATGTGGGGTACCCTTAAAATTCAAAAGGCGTATGAACATTGTTTTCACAGAACCCCAAGGTCAGCCCGGTGCAGCTATATGGAGGACTATTTAACACTGGTGATCTTTAAGAAAAATCAGTGATGAACTTTAGCATTCAATTTCTATTAATAAAGAAACTGAAGAGCAAAACAGGATATCAGAAAAGGCAAATAATATTTTAGTGTGACTGTGCTGAATGCTACAATGGCAAACTTATTAATCATTGTCCAAACTATGCTTATATTACTGATTTACTTTGCAAAACACTGTACACTGATTTTGATTGGGAAAGGATGCTTAAAGATGTTAATTAGCTTTGTTGCTGTAAAAATTCAGATATCAAAAGCACTTATAAATTTTAAAATCTAATCTGAAGTAAAAACTGAATTTATCCAACCACTCAACACTATTCTGCTGAAACCGTGACTTGTGCGAGACTAGCAAATCAAACCCAAAGTAAAAGATTGCTCGCTCTCTCTCTAGCTTGCATCCTGTTGTTAAAATGTCAATGTTTGCATAATAAAGTGCTTAGTATCATTAACCTTTGGTGTAAATATAACACATCAAATTTTCTTCTTCTGATAATTAAGCCAGCGGACAAAAGTGTAGTAACCAGTTTATATATTCTCATTTACACTTACCATCCATACTACTGGTGGCATGAATTATAGCACTTTGCAGTAAAGTAACTTCACCATCATCGGCTCAGAAACACCATTTGTAATGCAAAATAGTTTTCAACAGACACTTTCACATATCACTAAAATCACCATGCAGATGAACACAAATAATCCTAATGAAGCCAATAGATCTACTTACATATGGGCTTGTCAAGGTGAGTAAGGGCTTCACAACTGGGCCTTCTGTGATCATTCTTAGCACTATGTGGAGATGAAGGTGTACTATTTTCCTGATAGGGTCTCTATTGTTACCACTCATGCCACTAAATAGTTGGATCCAAGACTATTTGCAGGAGCTGTATATGTTAAGCTGTGCATGACCTGTAACCAGCCAGCTTACAATCAACCACAATAAAGATTTGTCTTTATGTATCCCTCATTTATTCACTGCCACATCCTAAACACTTTAGTCCATCTGGCACTACTTTTGTAGAACTCTTGACTCTTTACCCTCAGACTTATGCCTAGCTGGGGCGATTACTTTTTATAACAGCAAGCGTCAAACACTTATTTTCTGATTATCACTATTGACGTTGTGTGTGAATGTTAAATGATTTTATGTTGCATACATGTTATACCATATATAGCATGTCATGTCATATGATCTGTAGTAGTCCTTGCATACGGCATTTTGATAATTGTGAAAGGTGTTCTGTAACTGGGGAGGGGAAAAAGATTCTTTGTGTTAAAATGAGCATCTTGAACTGCATTGCTGTATGACTGTTTTCTCAGAACTCTAACAAACTGATTAGAAAGTCAGAATGTAAAGTGCCATGACATAATTTCATTTTGTAACATCCCATTTTTAAGCATCATATCTTATACAAGACTTAAAAACGTGCTAATTGGAATTTTTCACAGTGCACGGAATGCTGTTTTCAAGATGACAACTACTCTTCTTTTATCAGAGTGCTCAATAGAAGGAGAAAATCATTTTCAGAATTCAAAGCATGTTGATCTGGTTCTGTCAAAGTGCTATATGCACTCGGTGGGTAATCTGTCTTCAAGCAAAACATGAGTACTTAAGTTCAGGGAGCTGGCTTGTTGAATAAAGTCACTTCCAAACATTGTAAAAATATGAAGCGTTAAAAAGAAAAAGAAATTCAGTAAGCCTGCTGCTATCGATAGTTTTGCCATATTACCTGACATGAACCTTGGACTTTCAAGTTGATAATGATATTCACTAATAGGGTGGTGAAGCACTGGAATGGGTTACCTAGGGAGGTGGTGGAATCTCCTTCCTTAGAGGTTTTTAAGGTCAGGCTTGACAAAGCCCTGGCTGGGATGATCTAGTTGGAGTTGGTCCTGCTTTGAGCAGGGGGTTGGACTAGATGACCTCCTGAGGTCCCTTCCAACCCTGAGATTCTATGATTCTATGATGATTCTATGATTTCTAATAATGTCTTTCACCACACAGAGATGGGATGAAGTTTACTTTACTAACATTACTGAAACACTTCTGAGAGCTTTAGACTGAATGCAAGCTATTATTTATATGTTGATGGGTAATACTGCCCTATTATTGTCCAACTTGTCTTTCTTGATGGGTACCAGAAGAGAGGTTCTCAAACTTTTTTCGTAGTGTGGCTCATCTCCTAATAAAAAGATTGTCTTGTGTACACCTCTCCTCCCATTTTTGACTGCATAAGTCATGCAACCCTCTCTGGAACTACAATATTGCTCACATGGAAAAGTAAATGTTGTGGAAGTATTTAGCAATTTTTAACTGTTCCATTGGTGGATGGCATTGCTCCTACATACAATAGCAGTGGCTAATAGTAAAGGCAACTAGGCTGACAGCTCCTCCTTGCTTCTAGCTGTTGTTAGACACCCAGGCTTCTCTTTGCGGTGAACACCCTGGACATCTGTAGAAGCAGTTGGCAGCAAAGTGATGAAACCAGAACTATGTAGCTTGCCAGATGCATAGGGACAGCCAGTTATCTGCAGCTTACAGTATGAGAACCACTGATATAAGACCTTAGCACCATAAAACTCATGCTCCAGGAAGATATTCATATTAGGAAACAAAGACTAAAAGCTGAGGGAGAGGACTGTTTTGCTCACAATATAATGGCAGGCTGCTGGCACAGTAGGGTCTCTAATGTATGCTGAATTGTCTCAAATGGAGCTGAAGACTGGATGGTTGCTAAATACGATACTCCATTTAAGAGGGACTCCTCTACTACAACTAAATGTACAAGAACGTTTGCACCAAGGGCAAGGCAAACTCACTGCTGGGCCAGATCAGACATGATAAAAATAAAGGTTATAAAACCCAGGTCAAGCCATTGACCTGCCCCAATCTCAGTGACTCATACTTCCTTCAGCAAGGTTACAATGAGGTGGCAAAAAGAGTAGGTGTCCTAGCCCATGGCTGGGCCAATCATTTCCAAGCCAACCCAGGAAAATAACGAGAATGCGGTGTCTCAGTGGCAGGGTGATTCTACCACCACAGAAGTTGACAGAACTAAGCAGCATTGATTTACTGACCTATGAAGCTGAGTGTGTCACACTATCACAGACCCTTCAAGGGACCCACCCTTTGCCATCACTGGCAGTGAGTCTGTCTTCCCTTTACTCTGCCAAAGCAGTCGCTGTCAACAGTAGAAAGATTAAGGTTGGGTGTTCATATGTAACTAAATCCCCCATCATCAGTCCCATGGTATTTGTCCAAGAGGCCACAATTACATTTTGGCTTGGGAAAATAGGATCTGCTCTCACAAATAAAGCTAGTTAACAAAAATACGATACCTGCATTATTGGGGGAGATAACAGGCCTAGTTTCTTGATTCTTAGAGGTACCAAATGGAAACTCTTAGAAGGGCTAGGTAAGTTCCCATTGCAGTCTCCAAGTCTACTGGGAAGCCATCCTATCTGAATGGTAAATACTTTGAAATCGATTATGACTGCACGTGGAAAACCTTAAATGTCCCACGATAAAAAGGGAACTTTCCAGCAAGTCTCATGTCTTAACAATGTGATGCACCTCTAGAATTGATACAAGCACTGATGACACATCATGGCTAAAATACTATGTCCATAAGAAAGGCCGTGGCAGACTGGAAGCATGGAGACAATGAAAGAAAGGTGTTCAAGGACTCTATGGACGATCTGGGGAGTGAAGGCAGGAAGTAAAACAATCAATTCTATTAATATTTTGAGAAACCAAGAGCTATTCAAGTGTTCATTGCTTGTTCGAACCAGCCTTGTCTAAACTATAGAAAACTTTCAGGCTTCTCTCTAGTAAGACATACTATATTATCGGAAAGTCATGTTGTTTTTTCTGTGCATTTCCCCGGGGGTGTCTACTATGAAGATGAGACCAGTTGCACATCTGATAAGCTAAAAGTGAAGGCTCGTATTTACTCAGGAGATATTTGGTTACAACAGAGTCAGAAGAGCTCCTGAGATAACATGTCTTGGCCACAGTCCATCTGATAAGGGCATTAGGGTAACTAGTAAACACAGAAAATCTATAACAATCTTTTCTTCCAATTTAAACTTATGGGATTCAAAGTAGATGCCAGAGCTTTGACCCTTAGTAATCCTGGACCAAAAGGGAAATCCATAAAAACTCTCAGAAGTAGTTAAGCAGAGCTCCTGAGATTGCTGTTTCTCACTTTCCCAATCACCACCCTATTGCACAGACATCCAGAGGTGCCTATTGGACAAAAGGAAAAAATTAATTGGGCTAGAGAAAATACTATGGCACTGACTTAGATTATAATCCTATGGTATGTCACATTAAATATACCTTTGTCCATAGCATTAAATAAGTAGAAATCATTATCTGTTTATTTCTGGTCTGAAAGATGCATGGAATAACATACTGTACCATATATAAAATAGCAAATCATGTTTCTTGAGCTTTATTAACAGTGATTAGCTGGCCTATGCCAATTAACACTAAACCCACTATATAAGTGATCACCACCATCATCACTGGTGAGACTGTCACACCTTTACTCACACAGAGTAGCACTTCACCCCTCAGTTAGGACCACTGACTTCAGTGGGACTATTTGTGAAGTAAGGAATTAAACATTAATACGTATATCATAACCTAGCCCTGTAATCATCCATCATACAATGTTCCTGCAACAGTGATAATATATGTAAAACATGCACACACAACCATAAAGTTACACGAAACCCTGGGCCCTGATCCTACAGTTTACTGCACATAGGCAGATTGCGGCTGACAGTGAGGTTCTATATGAGAAAAGTAGTCTCCCACACTTACTTAATTGCAGTATCAAGAGCCCCCTATTTGATTCTCTTGTACCAAGATGACTATGTGGAAATGAAATGATTTTTTAAAAACATGGATATGTTGAAAATAAAGAAATCCAGTTTATTTTCTCCCAGAACAAAAACATGCCTTCATCAAATGAATAATTTAAAAATCTCCAAGTCATCATATATTCCATTCATCTTTTTGTGCAGTACACAAATTGAAGACTTTGTGAAGTCTTTAGGAGAGGTCCAATTCATTCAAACCTGTATTTAGCTCCCTTTTTGAGAAACATCTCTATTTAATAAAACAGATCACTCTAATTTTAAAGAGCAGGTTGTAAAAACTGCATTTACCCTATTGTGAGGCTGTTTGGAATCAACACAAGCACAGGTATATTAGATTTTTCATGTAGAGCAGATCAAAGTGCATTACATTACTTCAAAGACTGTGCATTATTCCTCTTCCCCTCGACAGTATACTATGTGAATTCTTGTCATTATATCAATTTAATCCACTGCCATTTTTAGGCTACTGTTTGTCTAACTGAATGAAGAGCAGAAGAGTTGGCATTTAATGTGACTGCATCGCTTTTTCCAACCCGCCTACTTTAAAGAAAAAGTTTGTTGAGTGCATACAATTCGCTTCACAGATCATTTGAAATGCATAAACAATTCCAAATGCAGAAATAACAAAAACAATAATTTGTCATTTTGAAATGCTGAAACGCTTGGAGGAAGATTTGAATATAGTACACGCTTTTGTTTGTAAGCATGGTGATTTGCCAAGCTACACCTCACACTGCACTAACCCTAGGGCATTGCAGTGACAAACACACTTTGATCTGCTGTGCTTTTGGATTTTCTCTCGGAGGGATCTACCTTTCTTGACAATCCCAGAGGGAAAACGCAGCATCGCATTCTTTCCCATGTACCACTCCAAAACGAACACTCCATATGCTTGCTGTTAGTTCAGCCTTGCACTATTATTCCACAAGCTTGTTTGTATAATAACGACAGCTGCAGGATTTTTCGGCTAAAGTTGTGAAATGGGAAAAAATCCCTACATGTTATGTGACAAATGAGAAATAGAGAAACAACAGTACTTCTGTGTGGTCTAAATACAAACAGAACATATATACAGCCACAACCTAAAATTAGCATATTTAACCATCCTATTGCAAGATACTTAAATATTGATATTTATTTTGATCTGAAATACATACAAAAGCCAGACTTTAAGCTCTTTGCACTGTACTATTTAATTTCAGTGCTGTTTCATTGGTATGCAATCAGTTTAGGGGAAAATATAATGTAGCAAGGGAGTCAAAATTGATGCAAATCTACTAAAGAATATGCAGGGTAAAAAATGATGGTTGTGAAAGTGGGGCAGTGGAGTTATTTTTTAAAAAAAGTTTTAAATGTTTTTAAAAAATCAGCATAAACTTACAAACTCCTAAGAGATCCGGAGATGTATGAAATGATATGATTTCATGTATGTGAAATCAAAATCAGATTCGTAGTTCTTATTAGCTATGGCACCAATGCTACTCTTAGGAGTTCATAGCTGGCAATCCTTTATTCTACATATTACTGATGAGAAGTAGGCCTTGAATTGGTAAGGTATGTTTTCAAGATTTTGTTGACATATTTTACTTTAGTCTTACTACCAAAACCACAAAAGCAGTAAAACATGAGGAGACTGAGCAAATGACATTAGACTGATACTATTTTCCAAAGTGGGTTTGTATGTGTTTACCTCGTTTCTAATTTTTCCATTTATCTTTTGGTGACTACAAGCAACTCTGCTATCATGATGAGGAGAAAAAGACTGTACTGGAGCTAAAGCAGGAAGACAATGGAGTTAGGACATCTGAGTTCTCTTCTTGGCTGCACCACAGATTTTCTGTGCTACCTTGGACAAGTCATACATACACTATGCCTCAGTTTCTCCTTCTGTTAACCAGGCTTATTCAATGTTGATAGTAACTTCCCTCCTCACAGGGATGTAATGTGAGTTAATTAATCTCTGAACGTTTGTAATCAGAGGTCCTCTGACAGAAAGCATAATAGAAATGAGAAGGATTCTTACTTCCACTACGAATGCAAGGAGAACATCTCCCAGCCGAAAAAAACACTTTCGCTACTTTTCACATGCACTAAGGAAGTCCTGGAATGGCAAGCTTTGTGGTGCCGTAGACACACAAAAAATATTTCTAAAACTCTCTTTTCCTTAATCTGGCAACTAGGATATTTGAGTTTACTCTTCATCTGTGTAACATCATTGGATTCTTTCTGGTTTAAGTCTATAACTCAAATTAATGGAAACACACATGGTATGTAGGTTTTCATGCAGCAGCTTTTTCTTTCTGCTGTTGAGGAGAGTCCCATTTTAAGAAGGTTTAGTAATGGGCAAATGGAAGTACCACCCTACCATAAAATGAATATAGCATTTCTGACCATTAACCACAAATAAAGTAACTAGACCCAGCTGGGGAAAAAAATGCTGAGCATTTGTCTTTCCAAACTACTTAGCAGTCAGTGTCTGCTTGTTTGCCATAATACACAAGCCCTGTATTTATATTTCTCCATTTAAAACTAATAATGTAAAATTAAACAATAATCCCATTTGAGCTGGTGTTAGAGCACGGCCTTTAGTAGCGTGGACATAAATTAATATGCTGGGGTTTTAATACGATCTAATGGAAGAAACAGAAAGCAGAAACAAAACCCTCCACCATACCAGGAAGAAAATCGAACACTTGAAAATTGAAAAGCACGAGATGCCAAAAGAGATTCTTCAATGTCTCAGCCATTTACTATAGAGATCTTTTCTCATTTGCTGATGACTTTGGCAGACCTGGTTTTGTCACCAGTCACTCTGTACTTTGTTTAATTATGCAGCACACCAACAGATATTTTCTTTCTGATCGCATAAATCACATTTGCTTTGACACCATCCTCAATAGGGGCTGCTAGAACAATACAGTGAGAGCTATTGACTCCATCTCTCAAGCCCACAAGGTGTATCATTTAGCCAAGAGTGATAATTAGACGCAGAATATACTGAAACCTGTCAATAGGCATGTCAATAGAAGGACTCTTAGCATCTAACATCCAGTGAATCAATGGTGTTTTTCAGCTATAAAATCAAGAAAATGATAGCTTTCAAATGAATGCGGGAAAGGAAACATGAGGCTCCTTGGGGAGGAATAAAACAGCTCAATTTTCCCTCACTGAGTGGCTCTCCAACTGCCTCACTCAATGGAAAAGGTCACAGAACATTACAGCAAAATATCTCTGAAACAAGATGTACAACAACGCTGGGACATGACATGAAGTACAAGCACACCACAAAGGCCTGTATATCTCTGACCTGACAGAATTAAAGCATGGGTCAGCAGATGCCAGACAAGACAGGAATTGAAAGACAATGATTGATCTATGTAGAAGAAAATATGACTGCATGTCCTGATCAAGTATGTATCCATGCATGTGAATATTATATATACAGTATTCTCTTCTCTCTCACACACACAATTTAAAGCTGTTGTTGGTTTTAGTCTATGTTTAAAAAGTATACATTTTCCAAAGACTTCAAAGCACGATGGAAAAAGTGATTTCTATGAATACATTTTAGTTAATTTATTTCTACTAAAGATTGCATCACAATAAAACGGATTCTAAAATACTGCATTTTTAAAAAACAGACATTAATAGGACTAAAATTAACTATGGTTCTGTACATTCAGGGAACAATGTGAGGTAACAGTTTTCCATTTCAGTTAGATAAATTAAATAAATAAAGCAATATTTAATCAGTGCAGCGGGACAAGGGATCCCAGCATGAAAGGGTCCACATGATATTTGAACACTGTTTAGAACCTTTAACTAGGCTACTGTCTGGTTTCTAAAAACAATTCTAACATAATTTTGCCCCATATACATTAGTAGACTGAACTATGTTAGGCACTATTTTAGCTGGGATCCATGGTTATAAATGGATCTCTAATGTGATTAAAAGGCCCAGTGTAGAGAGACAGAAAAAAAAATAGGTTTAGATTTTCAAAAAAGTGCCTTGATTTTGAGTGCCCAATTTGGGACACCTAAATGGGTGGGTGCTCAGAACTCTCAAAATCAGGCCACTTGTCAATCTGGCCAAAATGGGAGACTCCAAAGTAACTAGTGATATATTGGGGAAATCTTAAACCACATCTCTACCCTGAAAAGCGACTGTAAAACAGCACTGTGATGTTTCATATTTGTCATGTCTTCAGTGATTCCAGATTATTTTATTTTGTAATTGACAACTGCAAATTCATCCTGGGATGTGAAAGTCAAGCTAGATTTTTTTTTTGCCCTCATATCACCATTAAGAGAGACTCTTTAATATAAAGAGCTAATAATTTAGCTGATGAGTGAAAAAGAATAGACTCCAGTTAAGTTTCCATAGATGTAATGGGCTCTGAAGAACTTAGAGTAAAAATAAACTTTTGACTGGAAAAATAGCAAATATTGACTCCCTATACAAACAGGGAGAGAAGCTGCCATTTTTTACACTGTCATTTTTTCTGACCATAACTGTTCTTTAAAAATCACTGTGGCTGTTTCAGTGCAGAAAACAAACTCACAAATACAAACTCTCTCTGACACAGTTTAGGAAGTGTTGTCTTCCACTGTTCTTTATTTGGCAGCTCTGTCACTGAATATAAGTTAAGCTGTATGCAGCTCATTTCTTGTAACACACTGCCATGTAAGAAATCTGATTTCCTTATGAGATGAGAGTCCTCGCTCCCCAAACTACTAGTGAGTTAGAGAATGCCACCAGTAGCAGTGATGGTGTTTCCTGTCTCCAGAATGGAAAAAGTTTTTATTGCTCTTCTGAGCCTCCCACAAAGTTCAAGAATCAAAGTAACTCTAAATATAGGGGATTCTCATTTACACTAAGGCTAGTATCCATGGACCTTACAATGACTGTAAATTATTTATTTCCCATTAAGGCAGCTTACACCACCCCACTCTGGCAATGTGTAGGATCCTTCCACACAATGTATAGTGTGCTGTACCCAAGCAGGAGTGTCTTGGGAATGAAGCAACTAGACTGTTCAGTTCCATTTTATTATTCAACACAAATGCAATGTAAAATGCAATAATGCATCATAAGTTACTAGTTCGTTAGCACTAAAATTTTCAAAAATAGCCTAAAATAAGCTATCCTGACCTAGGCTTTTCACCAAGTGGGCCAGTTTTCAGAAGTATCCACAGCAGCTCTCGGGCTCCTAGCTTATAAAATTTTTTACCTAAATTCAAAATTACGTTGGCTGTAATTATCTCTGGCACTAACAAAAAGGCACATAAATGATATTTTATACATTAATCTTATGTTGACGGTGTCCCTTAAATGGCTTAAAGGACACTAACTATAAGCTTAACAAAATTCATTGATAAAACGGTTTGTTAAACCCAATCGGCAAAGTTAACACTCTAGGATAAGTTGAGAGAAAGAATAAGTGACCCATTTTTAGTGTGGCATACATAACTACTGTCCTGACTCAGGCAAAGCAGTCCCTGCTTTCAGAGCAGTTGCTGTACCTTCAGAAAGCTCACCTCATGCAATTCATTTAAGTGGAGTGGGGAAAAAAATCCTTGTTTTACTCTCCAAATGCTGCCATGCAGAGTTTTCAATGTTTATTTGAATGGAATATCTCACATAAGAATATGTGCACAGCTCTTGTTTTTAGTGAAGAGCATCTGGGTGCATAGCTGAATGTCAAGCGTGGAGGAGGCAAGGTCCCAAAACCTTCATATAAACTAGGTATTAGATGAGCAAAGCACAGGCCAGTGACTTTTGGAAAAGGGTCTGTTGTAGGGGGCCTGATCTTGCAAGGTGTTGAGAACCTTCAATAAGACTCAAGAGCACTCAGCACCTTGCAGTATTAGGCCAAAGCTTCGGAATCCTAGAATGCTGCTTAAAACAAATCAAACCAAAATCCAACATCTGGCTTTGCAGTAAGTGTGACTTCTTTAAAGCGATCTGATATATAGCCCCAACTAACATTCTCACCCAGCACATCCGTAACAGACAGAACCTTGCAACTTTGTTTAACCCAGATTTGGTTAACTAGAACTCAGTACAAAAGTTGGGGAGGGGAGAGATAGCTCAGTGGTTTGAGCATTGGCCTGCTAAACCCGAGGTTGAGAGTTCAATCCTTAAGGGGGCCATTTAGGGATCTGGGACAAAAATTTGGGATTGGTCCTGCTTTGAGCAGGGGGTTGGACTAGATGACCTCCTAAGGTCCCTTCCCACCCTGATATTCTATGATTCTATGATAAACCAAGGCTGTAAGGCTCTTCCATTTCTCTTTCTTTCTTGTTTTGTTGGGGCTGGTGTTTTCTTTTCTGCCCTTCAGAAAGTTTAAAAATCATGGGTCAGTGATAGCAAAACTTCAGAAGTGTTGAGATTTTAACCTAATTCATGCACTATGAGATTGTGATCAGCCCAACTTTATGCAGTGGGTCCTTGTCTGGAAGAAAAGGGATTGTTTCCCCTGTAAGGTCTTCCCCTGCAACAGGTAGCACAGGTGGAGAAAGGGGGAAAGTTTAGCTGTATGGAGCACAGATGAGCAAAAAGTGGAAGGGCTGTACGAGGTCAGGAGGGGCGGCAGGGGATAACTGCCCTTCCAGCAGACCAAAGGGGGGTGTTATTTATATACCCTGCAGTCCCAGAGAAGTCCTTTTTCCTCTGGACCGGGCTGGTAGCAACCATCTTCCCACCCACAGAATCTAAAAATGGACTTCATTATCTGCTGCGATTATTACGGTAGCTGCCCTTTTTCCCTGAGGAGCTGGGAAGGATTTTCCCCCCCTCATCACCAGATTGTCCGAAGCAAAGTGGGTTTTTTCACCTTCCCCACAGCAGGTGGGAGACCAGGTGGGGCATGGTAGGAAGATTAGGCTATAATGTCACAACTTCGTATGTAAAACTTGTGGCAGATGTCCAGTGTTTTGGAAGGGATACTGTTTTCAGAGAAAATGAACCAGAAAAGGATGTAAAGGAAAGCATCCCTTAAAGGAGCTGAGGAAGTGGGGTTTGGGTCTCTACATCTTTTACAGTGGGAAGCTAATCGAGCTCCTTTTCTAGTGCCTTTAAACCTCTTGCAAGGGGAGAGAAGCAACAGGATGGCTGGGAGCAGGTTGGGAATTATGTGGAAATGATTAAGGAAATGACAGTAAGTTGCACTGTACAATTTATTGCCGGATACTCTCAGATATTAGGTGAATAAAACTGTGGCCTAATTAAACCACATCCACAGCCTCCTTTCTTCCTTCCAGTGTGGCCAGACAATGGTCACCATAATAAATAATATTTAATAATATTTTCTAAAAAAACTCATAAAGTGTCCACATATAAGAAAGGTGAGGACATCTCGGTTCCTTTTCTTCTCTACGAGTGGTTTTCTGAAAGCCATGTACTGTATCAATGCAAAGACATGTTTCATTTCAGTTACCAACCGCCCTCCCACCCCAAAAACCTCCCAGCAGTTTCAAAAATCAAAGACTGTTCCTTTGAGACAGCATTATTTGCATGTTCATAATAAATACTTAACCACACATCTGTGAGGCATTTTACAATTTTGGTGTGGAGTGATCTTTTATGCTTATTTTGCCAACTTCCAACAAGCACTCAGCTTTTGTTGGGTTGAATAAACGCAAACTTATCAATTAGTTTTCAGCCTTCTTTTTAACACTACAAAGGAAGAGCATCATGAATCATTGATTAAAGTGACCAGTATGCAAAGCCAAGAATTACCTTAAAATTAAAGGGTCCATTGCTGAAATGGAAATGTTGATACTCTATAATTTACTGTCTGATACTGTTCATGTTCTAAAAATGTAACTTTCATTTTCTAGTTATACAGACCTTAAATATAGGTCAGATGGTTATGTCTTGAAAACTGTGTTCTTCCCCCAAAATATATTTCTGCTATAAACAGCGACTCAAGGAATACAGAGAAAATGGGGATAATTGTTTATACATTCATACACAGAGAGCATATATAGTGCGTGTGTGTGTGTGTGTGCGCGCGCATATATATATAATTTCATATAGGGGTGTGTCTGCACATGCATGCGCACGAAATTTCTAGAAAACAATTTTGAAACTGAAGAAATGACCTGTGGTCGCACCCTCCCTTTTTTGATATGGTGCTGTAGGCAGACACTCCCTCTGGTTCTCTCCTGGTCTTCAGCTGATCCACCCAGTCTATACCACCTTCCAGGTTGAGGTGACCTAGTCCTGCCACTAGATCTTTTCTCTTCCCCAGCCAGGCATCAGCTGAGCTGGGCTTTCCCTTTTTAGCTCCTCCCTTGCAGCCTGACAACTGATTCAGGTGTTGCAGGGCGGTGCTGGCTGGGCCCCCAGCAGCCCAATAACTCTCTTCTGATTCATATGGGGTTTGTGCACCATCACAGAACTGGAAGCAAGGTCAACCTAGTAGTATGTCCCCACTTATAAACATTTCTGTTTTTAGTATTGCCTCAGTGTATAAAAATATTGTCTAAACCAGTGGTTCTCAAAGCCGGTCCGCCGCTTGTTCAGGGAAAGCCCCTGGAGGGCCGGGCCGGTTTGTGTACCTGTTGCGTCCGCAGGTTCGGCCGATCCGGCTCCCACTGGCTGCGGTTTGCCACTCCAGGCCAATAGGGGCTGCAGGAAGGGTGGCCAGCACATCCCTCAGCCCGCGCCTCTTCCCGCAGCCCCCTTTGGCCTGGAGCGGCGAACCGCGGCCAGTGGGAGCCGTGATCGGCTGAACCTGCAGACGCGGCAGGTACACAAACTGGCCCTGCCTGCCAGAGGGCTTTCCCTGAAAACGCGGCAGACCGGCTTTGAGAACCACTGGCCTAAACTGTGTGTATTAATAAGGAATATGTCCCACATACACATCTGTATATGTTGGCAAGTAAAACCATATTCCTATGTAGTCTGGCAAACACACACATACATATGCATGCATAAGTATACATATTTACCTGTCACAAAAATACATGTCTGTATTTATACTAGAAATACAGAAAACATGTTTATGCAATAATAAAGTAGATATTTAAAATTACAAGAAGGCAAGAAATGCTAAATGTTAAGGTTCCAAAAGTGAAGTGAGCTCTGCTATATTACACATACTATTTCACGTATATTAATGCGGGATTGGAAGTAACATCTCTAGGAAGGAGACCTGACTAATGTAAACCACAAATCCTGCATCTTGGCAGGGGGTTAAGACTAGGTGACCCATGCGGTCCCTATTAACCCTACAATTCTATGAAACCCTGGTAAGTGTTATGAACTTCAAAGGCCTACTGAAACAATGTGAACTTTTAAAGTGGAGTGGATTTCTTAGGAAATATTTGGGAAGAGGCGAATGCAAATTTATACTGCCAGACCCACTCTTTGGAAGCTACACCCTGAGGAGACCTGTTGTCGATGAATTACCTATTCCCAGATCAAAGACCCAGGGTCCATTGTTGAAATGGAAATGTTGTATAAAGGATGGGACTAAGCTATTCGGGGGATGTTTGACCTTGAGCCAAGGCAGTTATGAACTTGTAGCCACAGGATAAAATCTCTGGGTGGGGTCTGAAGGACTGTTCACCTGCCACAGCCCTTATTGGAGCTGGGCGATCGCTGTAGGCTTATTAGTGCCCGTGCAGGTTCTTTTATTGTTTTTAAGTTATTTCCTCTGTAATGCTTTCACCTTAATAAATGTGCTTTCTTGGAAAGGGCTGGTGGTAACTTAATTGTGGGCAATTATGCTGTTTATAGCTTCTCAGAACAGAGGGCAAAGATACTCTGCTAAGGGAATCTGCCTTGCTGGGCATTTTACATTGTAGACCAGGAGCTGTGCAGCCTGGGAATACCCAGGTCAGGATGGAGAGACATGGGTCTCTTCTCAAGAGAAGTGATGGCTGCGGAGCCAAAAGCCTATGGGTGGGTGTCCTCGCTGGACCGCAGAGGGAGAATAAACATGCAGATGCCCTGAACTGTGATACCAGCTACTAGCCATTTTCTGGTACACCTGAGAGACCAGGCTAGCTCATTCAACTTTTCATGAGTAGGTGGGATTTGCTGTCTACATTTCATAGCTTGTCAGCTGAGCTTATTCCACACACCAGGGACTCCTTGTATCCCTCCATTCTACCCCACCATGCGTGCCACCCTTCCATCCCCTCCATTTCAGGAAGACCCCACAACTCTCCACCCCATTCCCTCCTCCTCGCATTAAGGTTCCCCCATTTTCCTCCCTATACCAGCAGCTCTGTGTAGATTCCAATTCTCCCCCCTCCCATGGCAGGGTCTCTGTCTGCCGTCATTACTCCATTCCCACCTTCTCTGCATACTAGGCACTCCATGTCCCACCCCTTCCCTGATATCAGATGGCAGGGCTTCATGTGTTCCCCATTTGGTTTTCTAATTTTCCACAAAGTCAATAGTGTCCCGATCATTTATGCCTTGAACATTCTCCAAAATTTAGGAATAGGATGCTTTTTTCCAAAGTTATCTTACAGACAGACAGGGAAGTGACATCACATTGAGTGTAAGGTTTTTGCAAGCTCAGCCAATAATAATTTCAAACTATTCTGCTCATATATGTGACCTAACCCAAGGCTCAGTCTCAATATAGTCAATGAAAAATCCCATGTTTATGAACGACTACTGCCCTGATATCCTCCCCAAGTATCATGTTCATACACTTCTAGATCTGTCTGGTCCTGAATATTAATGCATCACAACATCTTTTTTCTCAGACTCTCAGAGAAGTCAGATTGGGATAAAGTCTAGATCTTTTAAATAAAGTAGGAGGTATTAAACATTTTTTATTTTGGTTAGTTTTACCTGACGGATAAAATTTTGTTATTTGATTATCGAATTTGTTAGGTTTGCCTACAGCTGACGTAAGGGCCTTTTTATGTTTTATAGATCGAGTAAAAGCATTAAAATAAAAACAGCCCTTGCCTACCACACTGACCAGAAATCTGGCTATGTGGATGCAGGCACATCTCTAAACTATTTAGACCTTTAGACCATTAGTAAGACCTTGATGAACAGAGTATCGGTACATCACAATACTTCTATAGAGTTTTGCAAAATCAACTTTGGCTTTTTAAGAAAAAAGAAGTTCCTTCTTCATAATTTTAGTCTCACAATGCAAGTACTATATAAAATTAAAAGATAAAGGTACACTTTTATAGCATTAAATTATTATGGGTATTAGTATTTAAAATGAAAACCTTTACTGACTTTAAGTTAATGTTTCATATCCAATAAAGAACCTAAATATCTATCGTTCTGATAGATTACCACAGATGAAACATCAGAAAAGCCTTTAAACACCCTGTTTAATATTTTCATTACATGAAATTAATCCTGAATGGGAAATCTAACATAATTTAGTTGAATCCTGCCAAGTACCCTGCTGGGTAGCAGGTTGGGAGGTCTGCATGAGTCCTTTCTAAATGAGATGCTAGGGGCAGGGTACCCCGGAAGGAGTATCTTTAGAGTGGCTCGTAACTCATTAGTGTTATATACACACACGCACGCGCGCACACACCCAAATACATTTAAATGTTTCCAAGCAGCTGACATCTTCTAAAAGTTACAGTGTAGCAGCAAATGCATTCTCGCAAGTCTGAAGGACTTACAATTTTCAAGTTGCAAGGGTACTCTTCATACAGGCTTAAACATTTGAATTTAGCCCAAACACTTATCCCACATCACCAACAAAATGCAATGACCACATTTCAACACACCCAAAGACACAGCTACTAAGTCCACCTACAAGTATTAATGTGAAGATAGTTCTGCAGCAGTTATTCAAAGGAACTGTTTAAAAGCAGATACGCTTGAAGCAAATAGAGGGGGGATGGGGTGAGGAGGAGGGAGATTTAAATTTCAACCCATGAAATATTTTGGCCATCTCCCACCTCCACCAAATATCTCTTGCCTAAGAATATTTTTATAAGAGACAAACCAAGGTCAGAGGTAAGACCTAGTCTAGCATTACTATCACCTCTAACTTTTTCATTTTGCATGCGGACTAAAGACCAGATACTGCCTTCTGATAGTTGCATGTAATTCCCATTTACCTGTGAAAACTGCATGCATCTGACAGCAAAATGTACCTCAGAAGCAGTAAAATATTTTTTTCATTAATCTTCTGTTCCAGTTTCTTAACCTTTATTATTTTATCTGCATCCTAAATATATTTTGATCACTAGTTCATGAAAACCGAGTATTTTTACACGGACTTCTTTTTATCTAATAGCTGCCTACTGAGATCTCCCCTTAATCCCAGCAGTGAGACTAGAAATAATGATAAGCACATTATTTAGAAGTTAACTCATAGGCAGCATACATTAATATATGCAACTTTAATAATAAACGTTTAATTCAGAATGAACCAGACCCTGATTCAGCAAGGCAAATAAAATATTCAGCAAAGTAAGCATGTGCCCAAGTTTAAGCATGTGAGTAGCCCCACTGACTTCAGTGGGACAGGTCACAGGATTCTACATGTTTAAAGTTAGGCAGTTGCTAAATCAAGTCTAAAGTGCAAGGATCCCAGAGCACTTCAAAACACTAATTACACGTCTTCCCCCACCCCTATAAAATATGATACATGAGGAAGTACAGAAGTTCAGCAAGTCAAGTCAAGACACTGGCAGAGTTGAGAATAGATAACAAAAGGGAAGGAATGGACTGCATTTAATATTTTCTCTCAAATACATTTCAGAGCCAAAAATATATTATTTTCAATGTTATTTTTTTCAAGGCAAAATAACCACAGAAATGTCATGCTAATCAGATCCACAGTGTTCAAGAATCCTGAAACAGTACCAATTCTTAAGGTTGTGATTAACTGACTACAAAAGCGGAGATTCTCAAAGCCAACTAGAGAATATAGCCAACACATAACTCCATTTAAAACTAAACGGATTTGTGCTGTTAAATCTTCTAGTTGACTTTGAGAATCTCAGTCTAGAACTTTTTCAACTTCTTACAAAGAATGTTGAGTATGTAACATTAAATGAATCAAAGCATGTGTTATATATACACACTGTTCTGCTAACTACCCTGTTGAGCTAGATTTGCTTCAGTATAACATTCACATACATGTCAATATAGGAGATGGGCTTCAAGATCCTAGGTGAAAAATAAGCATCTAATCCCACTCCTAAATCATTCTGTTCACGGGAATTATGTATTCAGTTGCTTAACATGCAATGACAGTTATTCCAGAACACATTTTTAAATGGGCTTAATCGACATATTTTTAAATAAAGCAACACATTGAACCACTGAAAGGAAGGAATATGTCGTGCAAAGGTTGCCCCAATAAATCCACAATTAAGCTGCTGAGGATGCAACAATTTCATCTCACACACCCATCCACACTGTTAGACATCATCCAAGCATAGTAGTTGAGAAGTAGTTTCCTTTGAGAAATGTAAATGCTGGAGTCTAAATAGTTGACAATGTCCTTTTAACCATTTTATTCGATATTTCAAGTGAACAGTCTCTGCAGGAAGACAATATAAAGTACATTTCTCAGACACTTGGATATCTAATCAATAAAATTATTTTTAAAATGTGAAAAAAGCCTTCTTTGTGTTGGCTTTATCTCCAAGTCCTGCTCAATCAGTTCTTATACTGTAGGGTTTAGTGAGAGGGAGGGCAGCAGCCATTTATCTCATCCAGATGCACTCTTTTTAGAAACAAAGATTTACAGTTGAAAACTGGCGGCTGAGGCTCTCTTGCCTAAGCCCTTCTGAAATAGCTGCTTTGTAGTAAATATATTTCACAAACCAGTTCTTCATATAGACAAGTCCTTTACCAGATTATTAGGGACATACGGGGTTTGCTCAATAGTCATAGGAGCATCCACTTCAAAAGTAAATCCTGAACCGGGAAAACACAAAACAGTACCTGGAAAGACAGTCTAGCCATATAGAGAATGTACAATGCTTTCTAGCCTGTGTCACTGAATGTCCCTCTCCCCACACCTTCCCTTGATTATTTATCGATGGGGAGATTTTCAAAGGCACAAAGGCTAGGCACCTAACGCCCATTTGTGCCTTTGAAAATCTTCCCCTTTTCCCTCACCCCTCAATTTATTAAAACCTGTACTATTGCAGGAAGTGCTGAGCCTCCTCTGAAATCAATGGGAGCAGCAGGCACTGAGCATCCTCACAAAACAGCCACGTACAACTATGAAATGTCTGAATACAAAAGACACATTACATAAAATGTGCACTGAAATCAAAGCAGAAAGTACAGTAGATTGACTTACAGAACAACATATCCAACGGAGCAAATACCGTATACACAAGATATTCCAGGACTTGAGGTAAAGGTGTCTTTTGTTTGTTTTTAAACAATGAAACATGCATCTACTACATCAATGTATGAGCAATTTTTAAACACAGGCCTGAATTTTGTCCTTCAAGTCATAAGCTTCACAGATTTAGTTAAATGATATTGTCTGAACCTAATTCTTCTATTAACTATATTTCTTTTGCAGCTCATAAAATCTTATTTCTTCAACTTTTGAATATAACATGCACAGTGATAACAGTAACAACAATTATACCTCATTATTAGAACAATAAATATTAAGATCCTTTGTAATTTTCCACATTTTTATGGAAACTGTGACACTGAGGTCACAGCTAAGATACTATATATTAATTTCAAGATAGCTAATACCCCCAGAATCCCACCAATTTACTCTTCACTGACAATGTTAAAAGCAAATGATTTATGCAGATCAATCACCTAGCTCATCAAGTCATACACTGACAGCCAGCCTTCATCATTGCTATTTAAAAGGCACTGCTGACAGAAAAGACCGACTCTTTGATTAAGGGCTCTGTCTGGCTAACCTTTTATTTGAAGAATGATTGCTGCTGAGTGACAAATACTTTTCCATTCATTTCAAGGCAAAGATATTGACATTCAAATTCTTGATGTCTACACTGAGCAGATGCCACTGTTGGCAAGTGGCTGGATAGCAACAGCAGGTACACTACTACTCTGGGGGGCAAAAAACAGCACCACTGGCTCGAGTTAAAGGCTCTCAACAAGTGAAAGCTACAGATCTCTCAGCCAAATTCTCTCTCTTCAACAGTTATCATCAAAGAACATCTGTTTGTTGTTTCTCCCTAGTCTCCTTCTTGAAAGTGTCATAGCCTCACCTTGACCCCACTTTCAGTTGTATTGGATATTATTACTAAAAATAAAGAGAACTCAGGAGTGAAGCGACCCCATGCATGAGAAGGGCGTCCTCCCTTACACAACATCCCCAAACAACAGTGAGTGGGAAATCCCAAAGCAAAAACTGCTGCTTCCGCGCCAATGTGATTTCTGTTGACAGTAATGTAAAATGGAAGTTGCATTTGCAGTATCACATACAAAATCAAAGCCAATGTGTTTGTTGCTTTAAGCTGATCCTGATGTCACTTTATACTTTATTGCTTTATAAAGGAAAAAAAGGGGGGGAAATGAGGGGGGGGAGGGAAGTGGGAGGAAGAAAGGTTGACCAAAGAAAATATCTCAACAAGTTCCCTAATGCACTGAAGCTAATAGCGACATGTTTCACGTTTTGATGGACATCACTTAATTTGTGGATATACTCGTTGAAAGCAGAGTTTTAATTTTTTTTCAAAAGTAAAAATATGTTTAAAATATCAAGGAATTCGGTCTTATTTTTCATAATCACAGGTATCAAAATTAATTCTTTTCAGAAGTGAAAATATCAACACTAAGCCAGTGATTTATTTATCTATATGTATATTTTTAAAGAATTGGCTTAGATACACAGCATTAACGCAGCATGCTTCACAAAACAATTTTTGATGGAGTTCCCTCACTTTTATACTTATAAAGACAATGTTACATTGAAGTTACAGACAGAAAACCATCTAGTTCAGTAATGTAATCAATTCCCTCTGCCACTGCAGCACTGTTCCTTAAAATGATATGTCCAGTCTAGTCAAGCCTCAGGAAATGGTGTAGCCACTGGTTCCTTTGAAAAAGACTATTCCACACTTTAATACAATTAACCATTTTTTCTGATATTCAGCCTAAATTTAGTTCTCTCTTTTTCGATACTCCAAAACTTCTATTTATACCCTCTTGTCCCAGCCTGAACAATTTCTCCCCTTTCCCATAATGTTTAGCACATACTCCTCAAACCATTAATTATATTAAAACAACCGTATAAAACAGTTTAAAAATAACACTGAACAACAACATTCTAACCCCTTCAGAAATTAGATAATCCTCAAGTAGATACTACCTAGTGTCTAATTTCCTAAAGGATTGGGATCCAGTTAAATGATGAAAGAAAATGCTGGGGAGACAGGAAGTTCTGACCACTAAGGATAAGGCAAATTCAGAAATAGAGTGAGCCATGACCAGACATGCCTCTCTTTGCCTATTGTCCAAATATGACCCACTTCCCAACTACTTGGGGAAGAACAGACACAAAGCACAGAGCAGATTCCTGCAAGGAGTCCGGGCTGGTGTGCAAAGAGTAAAAGGCTTTCAGCCCTCTTGGCAGGACACACAAAGAATGAGAGAGAAGAGCATTATTAATAGTAATAATATTTAAATCCAACCATTCCTTGAGCATCCAAGTAGACAAAAGATGCAATGAACAAATAGTTGAATGGTACCCAACTGATTACCCCTGTCAATAGTTTGCTGGTCATCTTCTCTGAAAGTTTTATAAGAAAGACTATGATATCTTCTTTAAGGATGACTTCACAAGCAAAAAACAAAAAGAAATCACAAACAGGCAACAGCCAATCTAGCAAAGAACCCTGAAAAGTGCCTTGCAATTCTCAACAGCAGCAACAAGGTACAGTAGCCAGAACTGCCTTAATTCACTTGCCCCAGCAGGAAAAACAGGGCTTGTCTAATGCAACATTCCATTAAACTTAACACCTTTAAATGTGCAATCAGTTATGAAATGTTTTGCTTTGGTGCATGCAACAAATGAAGTGCAGGACTGGAAATCTTTGTGTTTGTTCACCATTATTTAATAAACTACTTGATCATTATTCTGCACTGGCACTTTTCCATTTTATATAAAGAGTAATCTGTGATTGAACTCTAGGGCTGTCATTATAATCAAAAGGAAAAAGTGCTTTTAGGTTATTGTTGGCTCCCCTGCATGCTCTAGTAATACCATTCTTTTCCTTAAGCATCTTTGAATGAACTGTTTGAATATGTTTACTCTTTCATCTTTACAGCTTTGAAAACCTCAGACTTCGTATCTGATCTACAACAAAGCAATAAGGACTGCAAAGGTTGACAGCATGGACATAATTAAAGACTACTATCAATAAACTGCCATGTTGAACAATACTGTCTCATAATGCACTCCAAAATCAACTGTTTACATTTCAAACTATTTCACTGAACAGTTTGAACAGGTGCAGTTTGGATGGTTTTCATAAAAGATTTGCAAAACAGATATGAACTTGCTTATAATTCAGGGTGTAATATATACATATATACTCTCATTCTTTACCAATAGATTCCTATTAATTTACACATGGGAAGTGTAATGTGTAGTACATGATAAGGTTGTGAACATTTTAAATTATATTTTATTATTATACCAAAATAGGAAACAAAGAATGTAAGAACAAACAAATCAGTAAGTTGTGTTAAGAATTGGGCAGTTTGATTCTATTGTACAGTACATCATGAAACCAGTACTGACATCAACATGAGTTGCTGTGTGTGCTCTAATTTTCAGTTATTAGGGCAATGTTAAAATTGAGACTACCTGCAAAAAACTCGGGATTTGTTATAATCTACAAACTTAACCCTCTTTTCTTGCATGCAAGAATAAAATAGGGTCTTTCATTAGATGACCTCATACATTGTGAAATATTATTTAGCAAATGGAATTTATATCCAGTATAGCAGAAAAGAATTGAATTTTAATCACAACACAAGCAATGCTTTTGCAGGAAAAGGCTACCAAGCAGTGCTTAACCTTAATCAAAGTCCAAGCTCTGTTAGAGGATATATGAGAGAGAAGCTTGCTACACAAAATCTAGAAAGGACTCCAAACATGACAGTGGTTAGGACCAGATGAACATTTTTTCTCCCTCTCAGTTTTCAGTGTATAGTGCCTAAATTGATAGTTCACGTTCTGAATTGTACTCAAAACCTGCAAGATTTATTTGTACTGTCTTCCAACTGCATGTGTTTAACTCCTATTTGCCTTTGTGTGTAAGCATTAAAAAGGTTAGCTTTAAGGACTATTTGCACTAGTTAGTAAATACTATTCTAGTGAGTGGGATTGGATACAAAATATTTCCTGACAAAGCTGTGGATAATACAAGTAATAAGAAAGTGCATATTATCAAGAAATAGGAAATACAGATCAAATAAAATAATATACCCACTTGTTTTATGTCTTTAGAAAATCTTCTTCCAAAAACGTTAACACACTGCCCTTTTGATTTGGGCCAAGGTCAAATTAGCAGCAGTAGTATATAACTATACTCTTAACTGGTTTCCAAGTTTTAACCAACTAAGGTTCTTGCTACTCAGATTTTCCAAGTTAGAATTTGAAGCAGATGTAAAATATCAAGTAAATAAATAGCAAGTAAATATTGTTGCTTACACATTGTTTTTAAACATATTGGGACTTTAGCAGTACCTAATTAGAAGAGCTAATGGTTTTTTTCTAATTTAAAAAAAAAATTGGAGAAAAAATATGAAGTTTTCACTTTTTCCACTGTGTTCTTCAACCAACTATAAACCAGGTTGAAATTTTTAAGGTTTTGAATTTTTAAATTTCAATTTTTGGGGAAAAAAAGTGGGACGAAGCATATGTTTTTGTTTTGTTAGGTTTCACCAACTTCTAATTAAGCACCGGGAAGGATTCCTAATATTACACTAACAAGAGCGAAGCTTCAGATTCTTAGCAGGAGGTAATTAGAACTGTTGGATGGCACAATTTTATAAAGTGCTTTCTTTGAACCAGTAAAAATTTTGCTTGAAAAATCTGCTAAGACTGCACTTTTGGGAATTTTATTTCTTAGAATTTACTTGTCATTTTCTTTGTCAGGTTGTCTTACTATTTTCAGACTGACAGCAGCAAATAACCAATGGGATAGAAAGATACAGAAATGTTGATCACTGGTTTACTTTTTGAATTATGAACGATACAGAATGCACATCAGTTACATTATTACAATGTGTCATATGTCTGCAATATTCCTCTGCTTACTCTATAAGGTAGTCTAGGCTTCATCTTTCTCAAATAGGTCTATATAATATAATTTGAAACATGTAATAATCTGTCATATTCACTAGTTTCCTGACAGTTATTTCTAAAGTAAATAATGTTATTATTTGCTTTTTGAATTAAATGAACTGTAATAATGCAATCAATAAAACAATATTTATTCAACAGTTTAGAACATTATGCACTGTACACACTAAAAGAAAATATACTAAACTTGACCAACACTATTAATTTAATTTCAAAATTATGCCTTTCAGTTTCAGAAGAAAATAAAAGGAGCATAGAGAGGTAAATAACTCTTCAATATGCCATTAAGAATAAGTGCAAAATAAATTATGGTTCAGGGTTTGGGAAAACTATATTAATTATTGCTTATAAAAATCTATTAAAAAACTTAAATAGCATTAAGATAAATAAAAAGTTGGGTTTAGTCTTGAAGTTACAAAGGTAAAAGTTGATTAAAAATAACACACTTTTTCAGTATTGTTTGTTTTTAACTAGAGTTGGCAAACTTGGTAATGGTATGATTTATGCTCTAGGGGCCCAATTCATCTCCTCGTAAAGTCAATGGAAAGATTTCATTGGGATTTGGATGAGACCTAGAATGCTAGCCCAAGAGCCTATAGTGATCAATAGTATAAAGAAAAGAGATTCATTTTTGCCCCATTTCCTAAGGTCTTACTCATTTCCAGTTTCATTTTTAACCAAAATTTCAGATATTGGGGCTTTGCATATCCCCAAATATGGTTGGGGTTCAAAATGGTTTGAATTAGAAACTGGACAGCATTTAAAATGTTTAGGTGGTAAATTCTCTTTTCTTTCTTTACAACCTCTGTTAGCATTAAACAGACTGAAAGGCTTTGCCATATTGTTTTAAGAATCAAAGCAATTCAAATCAAATCTAAGTCCAATTCCACATTGCAGAACTTGAATTGACGTCCAGTACTCCCTATCTTAAAGGTACTATGCAAAAATTATCACTGAATTATCTAAAGGGTGCCCCACAGCCCAATCCTCACACAGGTAGCATAAGGGATTCAATCAAGATTCCTGTTCTGTTATGGAAACTGATTAACATTATGATTCTATGAGCAATAAGGTCTCTACAGAGCATGCCCTAGGATTCCTGTGATGTCATGTGACAAGAGTGGTGGGCTTTTCCAGTTGTAATTTAATGAGAAAAAAAAATCACTAAATTCTCTCTACTGCTGTGGAAGAGAAGTCTGACATATGCAGAGCACAGCACAAGGATGAGGAGATTAATTAATGTTAATAAAATCTATTCTCAGATGTCCAGATGTTCCAGCAGGACATTCACATTGCATGATTTTACAAATCACCCTTTGCATTTATTCACAAATAAAGCAACAACAACAACAACAAGACGGCAGTAGTTGGTATTTCTATGATACAAACAAAAATATGCCAAGTGAAACATGGAGACTTTTAAACTGGAAGAATATTTTGTATATCCTCCACACACACAGGAGCCTTCTGTCTTGTTATGCCAAAGTAAGATGATCTACACAGTGTAAAAAACAGACTTTTTTGACTTTCTGATATTAGGACCATTTGGGAGTAAAATAAGTTTGCTGAAAGGTAGGATAGTCCTATTTGAAGTTAATCATCCACTCAAACTAGTCCGAGTATTGGGTAACTCCTTGTGCTGGATAGCTGAGAAAATTAATTGTTCCTAGCCTTGGCAAGTTTCATGCTGACGGGACAAGCTGAAGATGCTAGAACCTTTGCGATACTGTGTAATATCTAGTATTTTAGACCTTAAACATTAATCTGATGACATTAAATGAGGTGATATTTCATATTCTGAATCTTAAATCAACCTAATAGTGTGTACTAACACAAAGCCCCCATCCAGCAAACCCTGGGAGACAATATTCAGCATAGAAGTATCTCTTCACTGCCCCAAGGAAGACCTTCACCACATTCAGCAATTTGCCTTCCTGAAATGCCATCTGCCTGCCTCCTTAGCATTAACATAGCTATTGTTAATCCAAATCTTTGTCTATTCCCTAAATTATTTGTATGTGCCCACACTGTGCCTGCAATATCTTTTTGCAACATCTACCTATCATATCGGTCATATTCTGTTCTTACACGAAGACGACAGGAGCCCCTCTTTCAAGGAGGCGGGGTCATAGCTGCATTATTAAAACAGATTGGAAAAAGAAAATAACTAATTGAAGCCTTCTTCTGTTGAACCATATAGTCATTTTATTAACAAATTAGTTTCACTATCCTGGGTAACACAAGAAAATAGCAGAGAATAATAAATTTGATGGAAAAGACCTATTAGTTATTCCCTTCATTCTCCAGCAACTGCAGTATTTCTCCACAAATTATTTGCGCTAGTGATCTGTCCAGTTTAGTTGTAAATATCTAAATTAATGGGGCTTCCATTTTCCATTGGAGGATTAGCCCACAGTCTCACAGATCTTTTCGCCCTTTTGATTATTCATCCTAAATTCACTGTTTATTTTATTTTCATCCCACTACTCTTTATTTTGGGCATGGGAGCCACCCTGAAAATGTCTTCATTCTTGGGTTCTTACAACCTTGTGTTTACACTTGTAAACAGCATGTAAAGAGAGTGTGCCAGTCACAAAAAGAATATCAGTAAAAGAAAAGCAGCCACTCATGTTCCAACTGAAACTTTCCTCAGTAAAGATATCCACATTTCACCTTTTCAAGATATACCATGCTCAGTTATGTACCTTTTTAAGTGAACATGTACCAGTTGAACAAGAAAAAAAATGAAGAGGAAGAAAATGAGCTAGCAAAAAGAGTAATTTACAAGGGAAATTTCAGTATCATTTTAAAATCCTAATTGAATGTTACTTAATCTTTTGGAGAAAATATTCTGACAGAAAATATCCTGTAATGTTTTTTTAAAAAAGCATTAACCTCCTTCATACTCATAATAATGCTAGGGCAAAATAAATATGTATATCAGCATATACAAGTATAGAGAATAGACATTTTAACAGAATAGAATTATGGCCATCACAGCAGTTTGTGGATAAATTATTAGGTTTATTACTACAAAAGTAGTTTGAATGGAAGTGTTCCAGCTGTTATATCTGATCACCAGAACACTGCCAATTTTGTCCACCAGATAGTCCTTTTGTGCATTGGGAACTTGTTGCAATTAAGGGATTTGCTCACTTTATAATTCTGTGATTTACAATGTTTTCTTATAAGTAACAGCCCAATTGGGTGTATCACATTCAGCTCCTTTTATTCAATTCTGCAACATAATGCACCTAGAGGAACCAGCACATATTTATGGCACTAGAACCTCAGTTGTGTGTCTTTCCCATTGTGCTGGATGCATTTAGAATACTAAACCACTACATTTGAGAGAAAATAATGGCTTCAGCAAACTGTAATAAGTTTTTAGCAGAATTCAGTTTAATGGGACATTTGTGCTACAGTAATTCCTCAATACTTTCAAAAACGTATTTAAATTACAGCCTATGCAAATGATTCATTGAACTAGAATTATCAGGGTTTAAATTACCTGCATTTTCAGTTGAACTGAATAATTACTAACTAAACGAGATACCTAAAAACATAAAACAATATTTGCAATCAAACAGAAAAGCATTAAACATGTAATGTAATAAAAGTCACTCTAGCCATTAAAATAAAACATACACAATTATATAAATGTATTCCAATTACTTTACACTTAATCAGCTCCTTTTACTCCAGAGGATCCCAAAGTTCTTTACATATTTCAAAAATGAAAGTAGAATTATTTGACTAAAATACACTACACAACATCACTCTACAAGTATATAGGACTGGAAGTAAAGAATATTATATCTAACAATGTACGGAAGGAATTTCAGTAGGTATAAGATACTTGCCCAAAGTGTACTTGGCTAGGCCACTTAGTCTAACTCATCTGCTTTCACAATAACTGCCTTTGAATATTCAGGTTAGTAAAATAATTAGCATCTCTGATATACAGTCTAGATGTAAAGCTAACAGCATAGCATCCCACCAACACCACATGGGGGCAAACTGACTCAGATGGAAGGCCTCAGCTACGTAACCACTAAATATCAGTTCCAGCAGAACCTTTGGTTTTCCTTGGCAGTGTCTTCGAAGTGCTAACCAAGCCTAATCCTGCATAGCTTGTGATATCTGACAGGATCACAGCACAAGATGCAATAGCAGACAAATTTATAGCCAATTTACAGTAACTATGAGCTTTCGCATTCCAACATAGTAGACAAGGGAACATCCCTCATAAGAAAAGACAAGTGATTTGGCACCACAGAGCCAAAAATGTCATTTGGAAGAATAGACCCACTGACTATAATACACTGCACTCTCCTACAGTCATGCCCCTCATCTTTCTACAATCCTGTGGATACAGAATTTATTATGGACTATCGAATTTTAAAAACTACACACAAAAAAAATATAGCTAACCAGTACACATGCAGCAAATATTTAAGAAACAATGTCTGCATGTACAGTCAAGTAAAATGGGTAACACTTCTGCATCTATTTAACCTACAATATTACATAAAGTTACAAGCTATGATGGCACTGGGAAAAGCCAACAGCAGTGTCAAGAACAAGTCCTGTACATAGCACACAGAAAGTAACAGGACTAATATAAACTATGCCCAGTAATCTAGCAATACTGTAGAAATCTTTATTTAACAGCTATTCCCCAATCAAAATGGTACTGTAAAGAACCTCTTTTTTGCACACTGCAAACCTCTATATGACAGTCAACAAATGAACAGATTACAGACATCAACACTGGATGTGGAAGAGTATTCTCTGTTTTGATATATCAGCGTAATCTCAAATTGTCAGAACTATTCATATGAAATAGGTATCACAATTCAGGGCAACTGTTCTTGCATTTCCGCTCCACAGTCCCTCGAGGACACCCACGCTATGCTCCGAGCTCCTCAGCCATCAACTCTCTTGAGCAGAGACTCACATCTCTCCTTCCTGACTGGGGCTTTTTCAGACTGCACAATTCCCTGCCTACATTGTGATATCCCCAACTAACATGACTGCCGAAACAGGCCAGCATCTGAGCTTTGCTTTCTCTCTCTCTCTCTCGCAGGGGTTATGCCCAGTGTATTGCTCACAGTTACAAGTTACCACCAAGTTCTTTATAACCAAACACATTTATTCTTAAGGTGAAAGCACCACAGAGAAGACATTTTAAAGTAATAAAAGAACCTACATGCATGCTAAAAAGCGGTCACCCCAGCTCCAACCTCTGTCTTTGGTAGATGTCAGTCCTTCAAAATTGGGTTTTCCATGTGGTCACAAGTTCATAATTGTCTCAGATTCAGAACCAGAACACCCATGATCAGTCCAGCCTTTTTTAAAAAATAAAAAACTGCTTGGGCATTTGATTTTGGCTTTAAATAACAACTGATCAGCACACAATGGCCCACTCCCTCCAGGCACAGTTGAAAGGCTGGGTTTTTGCATAACCTAAGGTGGTGAATTTACATTCACCTCCCTTTAGATAGTCACACAGCACACTTTTTGTTCCAAAAGTCCATTCCTGTCTAGCCCATTGTTCAATATAGTCTTTTGAACACCCAGGCTCACATCTGCCCTTCCACAAGGTTACATACAATCCCAATCCACAATAATATAAAGCATCCATTTAATACAATAGACCCCAAAGATACATACACTTAAATTAAATAAAGGTCTCCCAAGGATATTGCGGGAAATTGCCATATCTGTCACAATAGGTATCACATGCTGGGTGAAAAAAACTGCAGCTAAAGGCCTTGGAGTTTTAGCCATTACTGCGTTAACATGGAGCAGCTGCCAATTATTATACTAAAATGTGCTCTTCCCCAATTGTTACCCGTGCTTTAAATGGCTACTATAAAATCCTCTGATCTGAATGGCTGTTGTGTTAAGAACTCCTCATCTGTACTCTCGAAACAAAAGATGACCATCTCAGCTTCTGAGTAGAAACAGCCCTATTACCACGGAGTTTTTGTTGAGATCCACACTCACCAAAGCTTAGGAGGGCTTGACTCAGGATTCCAATTCTAGGCTCCCGCTTTTAAAAAACAATTTAATTTAAAGAAGGATCTTAGATGTAAGTATGAAGCGGAAAATAAAGCGGTAGAGACAGAGACTGAGCTCCCCTCAAGATGCAAGCAGCGGCAAGTGAGAAGAGAATAATAATCCCACAAAAAGATTGTGTAAATCCTCACACTCTTCTTAGCTAAGGACCACTACTAATCACAGTCCAAACTTCAACATACAGTACCCCTAAGAAACACCGAATTGCCATTATGCAAACCAGACTCCATCCCTAACTAGGCACACAGACAACAGCTTTAGTGAGAAATTAAGCATAGTTATGGGTCAGTGATTTTTCACCATCAATGCTAACAAAAGAGCATCTTGGCATCACTGTAATTAAAAAACAGATAACCATATATGTGTGTGGGATGGGAACAAGTTGGGTCTGTAAAAAGGGAGAGTGGATAGACAATATTAAACTGTTTGTAAAATTCCTTTATAAAGCACCTTCAGAGAACACAACACAATCATGATTATCTACTTGCCCTGGGTAAGTGTTGTCAACCAATCTGACATTTGAATATTATCATTTGTACTTAAGACATCTGAAGATGTCTTAAGAATCAGGAGTCACAACAGCCCTGAATATTAAGTATTACGCTTCTTTTTTTTACAGATTTGAAAAAACACACAAGTGAAGTGACTTGCCTAAAGGTCACATAGCCAGTCATTGGGACAGCAAGGAACAAAACCAAGAATACCCAACTCCCATGAAAGTGCTTTCGCTGTAATTCTCCGTATTTCTGTACTGTGGCTTGCTTCCACAAAATCCTTCCTCCAGGCTCTTCTGCTATAGTTGTTCTAGCTGATGTTGCCTGATTTTACCTGTGTCTGATATAGACTCCGCATGAATATGTGGGAGATGCAACAAATTTTCCATTTTTGGCTTTTGGTGCAAAGAGAATAAAAAATAAACCTTGCAGCAATAAGATATGACATTCCCCCTTTTCTTAAAAGGTACTGCTAAATACACACACATACTTTTATGCTCTCTAGGATGAAAGTCTGTGCCCCATATAATACGCTTCAATAGGTGTCTGTCCCAAAATGTGCATAGAATGAATATGTAAAATCGTATACATTACAGTGATCTCCATGTATTGCAGCATTGCAGAAAACTTGATGCATTGTCCCTGAAATGCAACAGAGTTTTAGGAGTCCATTTATCAAGAAGTCTGCAGAGGCTTCAAAGCTTCCACTGGCACAAACGTGTAACACCAAGTATAACCACAAGCTTAAACAATAAAGAACAGTAACGGACCTCAAGAATTATGTCTACAAGATACTAAACTGATAACATCTTCTGATTTTTGGCATCCATTCTCAAGTGGAGACTTCTTGTCACTTGCAGAGAACCACCACCACCCTATCGTGGATTATAGGGTTTACTAGTTCAAATGGAGTAGTTTTTGCAGCCTTAGCAGACTTTACTGTCCAGACTGGTAGACCTTATATTTTACCTACAGGATTTGTTTCAGCTATTGTTCCGCAAAGACAGTCTCTTCCTTGGGTTACTGGTCTGGGCCCATTGTCAGAGATGTTCATCTAATATATTCCAGTTTATGTCCTTATTTGGCTAGGTAGCCATAAGTAATGTTGTGAGCCATATCGGTTTTATACGGGGCTAGCTAAGCAGCTACACCCATTTTAGAAACAGTTTCAGGTTTTTCCCACAGCATATTTCAGTTAGCAATCTAAAGGAGATGTGCACATACAGCTCTAACTGGGAGGAAGCAATCATCACTTTCTGTGCGGAATTCTAATTGCATGCCCCAAAAGAAATGAAACATACTGTAGGAGATTTTTTGAGGGGGGTAAATTTCTATCTTATTTTGGAATTCAAGTACATTCCAAATTGTGGTAAATGGATTAATCTCTGAAAATACATGACTCACTTGAAAATGAAATGTGATCTACATGAATATGGAAAAGAATACTAATAGTTACTCAGAAATGACAAATTCATCAATCAGAAATGACAAAAACAACATAGGAGCATAAAAAAGTAATTAGGCAAAACCAAGTGTAGTATTCAGAAGATACTGTTCAGTTGGAAGCTGAATGCAAATCAACATTTAAATGTTTTAAATCTGCATATGCAATGTGTTAGCTTGCCAGTTTAAGGGCCAGTTATCACAAAAAAATGTATAGAGCTGGTTGTCTAAGGCCTATATAGCTTAAGGTAAATTGAAGCTTAAGGCTTGATATTAGGGGAAGCCCTGGCCCCACTGAAGTCAGTGGGAGTTTTGCCATTGACTTTAGCTAGGATTTCATCTACTCAAAAGTACTGAGGAAACATTTATGTGATCCAGAATTGCCAAACACTAACCCCATTTTGGGATTTTCTATTTTTCCTTTATAAATAAAAGTCTCTTGGGGTACAGCCCTTGACAACAACAAAAAAGACCATTATCCTGGCATGTACTAATTCACTATAATCCTTGAATCCTCTGAAAAAGAAATAATTCTCAAGACCCACAACGGCAAAAAGTCACTTGCATGGACTGAAAGAGTAAATCAGACCCATATATAGAGCAGGTTAAAAGTGTAATTAAACATAGGCAAATGGAAGATGTGCCATACAGTGTGTTAGGATATCGGATCTTAAATCTCCCCCTGGGGAGAACCTAAATTTTGTCCACCTTAAGCATGGCTCAAGAGACATTATAGATACAATTTAGCCCACTGGAGTAAGTTGGCCTTGGCTTAAGGCAATAAAATGGTTCTCAGATCTCAATTCAATTTCAACCTCAGCCAGAGAGGTCCTAACCTTGGGCAAGTCACTTAATTTTCCAATATCTCAGACGCAATGTTCTGCTAGTTTTTATCCTGTAAGCTTTTAGATAAGGGACTCTCTCTTACTTTGTGTATATACAGTGCCTCGCATAACGGGGTCCTGATGTTAATTGTCTTATGGTAGCACCCAGAGGCCTCAAACCATAAAAACATGATTCTGTAATTTATGACACATCTATCAACTCCTGACGTGGTGTTGGTGGCTGCAACAGACAGAGGAGAATTTCTGAGAGATGATGCGGGGTCGTCTCTTCTCAGTACTGCCAACACTTTTTTATTTTGAGCTTGTAACTGGCGTTTATCTTAAAGCCCCTTCTCCTGGGATAATGCGAATCTCAGCTTCCTTTTATATATACACATTTTCAACCTTCAGGGCCCTGAAAATGGGAGCAGAGTGCACTCTACAGGCTCAGAAATCAGAAGCCAAGTAAAAAGAACCCAATTTTTTTTTTAAATAAACACGTATGATTTTTAAGCCAATCTCATAATTTTGGTGGCCTGATTGACTTTTTTATGTTTTTAAACACTTGGGGTTCGCAATACTGTTAAGTTCTTTACTTTCATGTGAATAAGTGATGCCAGGAGTTGCAGATAAACAGTTCCCTTACCCCAGCCACGCCCCTTTTCCCATTTGTATTTAAAATAACTTACTCTGTAACATAACGCAACTCATCAATACATAGTATTTGGTGAGCTTTAAGCATGTGCAGGTGTAGCATTAATAATTCCTATTCTTTCATTATAGAATATAATCTGCTCACATGGTGTATAACTGATCTATTTGTGTATGTACTTAATTGGAAAAGCTCAATAAAAGATTACAAATATTACAAGCAAGATTGAATTATCTGAAAAATCTTGTTTGCAGAACATACAGAGGAATAGCCAATTGTAGATCTGTTGTTTTTGGGCGGTTAACTAGCTAAACTAAACTAGTTAAACATGTAGGTTTATTTTACTGTATTTTAAAATTACTTGCTATAAAAAAAAAACACCATCAAAATTGCCACAGCACAAGGGAAAAAGCTGACTACACAATCAAAAGCCCAAAGGACCCAATTTCTTCGTAAAGTACCTGATGGACAATGTGACAACCTGATTACCTTCCACCACCAATTTTTAGAACATGTGAAAAATACTGTATGCTGCTTGCTCGTATGTGGTCCAAGATGACTCATAAATCTTCCTTTATCTCCTTGTGGTGTTAGCAGAAAAGGATGAGTTGCTTTTTTCCATCTCATTCACATGTCTATCTGTCTGTTACCCGTGCCCTTGAGCAAAGATTACTGATGCCCTGCCTTTGATATATGACACATCACATGCAGCAGCTTTTCATCAAGTGAATTAACCTGGAAAAATGCTAACCTACCTGCCAGTTGCTTCCAAACTTTCCACAATTCCTTTGTGTACTTCCTTCCTGACACAGCACGCAAGCCATGCCAGAACAAGGTTACCAAACACAGCAAATTACAGTATCTATGCAACAGCATTATGCAATAATTGGCTGAAGTATGCCACAGAATATTTACTGTCATAAATGATTCAAATTCTAAAATACCCTGCTAACCTTTTTCACAGTCTGAAATGCTTATATGCTTAAAATAGAGGATGCAACATCATGCTTGGGTGTCCCCAGATTATTTGCTCAGGGCCATGTACCAAGACCGCAATTGGTGTAATGCATTTTGATATGGTATAGAAAGAATTTAGCAATGCTAATCAATATGGCATGATCAGTCAAAATACTGTATGTTCTGCCTGGGTTTTTCCTTATAACTTACAATATAAGAATATGTTCCAAAAGCTTTAACAAATATTAAACCTTATTGCAATGACTGCATTACTCGTTGAGGTCTTCTTTTTTTTTAATATATGAAATCGAAGCAATTACACAGTTTTGTTTTCCTCACTTTTTTTTTTTTTAAAATAAAAGACCTGACAAAATAAATGCACATGTAGGGTGTTATGCCCCCTCTCTATGCTTTCAATCATGCATTTCCAAGATGTCAATTATATAACTATTACGTTGCTAATTAGCAAGACTCTCACAAGTAAACACTAACCTCTCTGACACAGTGCGATTCTTTTTCTTACGTATATTTTGGTTTGTATATTAACTGCCTCAAAATCCTAACTGTCCTAGTAGACTCCAAAAAAAAGCGCCAGAACTTTATTTCTAGAGTGCCTCCCAACTTTCACATGCAGTGAAGAAATTCCTAATGGGTTTCAGTTGAGGGGAACAAACACAGTTACAATACACATGCACCTTTCTAGAAAGAAAAATAGATAACATTTCTTTCTTATAATAAGAAGTTGAAAAATTAATGTATCTTTTAATGAAAGCTGTGACTGAAACATATAAACACTGATATACAATTCCCAATGAATTGGCCGAAGAGTAACTTGTAAAAATAGGATTAATGGTACAAAGCATGTACTATATAAAAATTGCCTGTAGAAAAAAGCATTAAGCAATTACAACTCTAGCACTGAAGGCTCTAATATTATAGGGTAATATTTCCTTAATGTTAGACTTCATTAACCCTAAGATAATCTCTCATAAATTTTGCTGATTTTTAAGGAGAAAAAAAATAAATTATGTTTATTAAACTACTGAATATGTGTATGAAAACAAGACATAATCTAGTGCCATAAACTTCTTGTCTTTATCTGAATAATCAAGAAGCTCATAAATAAAATATCACGTAACAAAGTGAGTGTTAAAATTCATTACCGTAATAGCCCTGTTCATGATCTATTTCATTAACACTCCTCCTCTCCTTGAATAAATGGGTTCTTTGGTCTAGCAGAGCAAGGCCATTTACAAGACAAAATACTGAGCTGCTTTTTCTCATTTTCCCTTATCTGTTCTATTCCTAACTTTCTAAATTAATTCTTCCCTTAAATCTTATTGTTCCTTCCAGTGTAACTCACAGCACATTAGAGAGACTTGAAAGAAATATAAGCAAAGAAATGGGTCTATAGAGTATAAGTTAATTAGGGGTCTAAGTGACTAGTGATGAGATTTGATGGCATGTAATTCTGGAGTGAATTTAAGAAGCTTAGCTTCCTTTAAAAGGTTTGAAAATAAAATACAAATAATAGAAATTCAAAGACGATACATATAAATCTAAGATAGCCTGTTAGAAGTAACTATACATGGCTGCACAGTGATTATATCCTACAACGCCTATTCCCAAACAAAATACTTTGTTGGCTAATGGTCACGTTTGGGAAGTGCCATTCTAAACATGTACAATTAAAAAAATAAATATTAGTAACTATAAATACTTATCTGTTAAGGTTAAGCATAAAATTGGGACACCAAACTTAACACACTACTCATTAACATCTCATTCTGTGTGCACAACACAACAAAACATCCTTAACAGGCCATTGTGGTGATGCCAACCTTCACTTTTTCCTTTGTTAGAGTGGGATCCCAAAACTCCTACTCAGGCAACAGGAGGTTCACAAGCTCAGATCCCCAATACAGTAAGATCTCTTCAGTTTGAGGTGACGAGCTTTTTGTCAAGGCTCTAAGAATGTTAGATACTAGGGTTATTGTGGTGAATTTTTTAAAAATGTCAATACTGTAACCATGCCACTTCGCTCCTCCTATCTTCCCATCATAATACAGGTCCCAAGGGGTTTAAGCAGTCTACAGAATACATAAACTTAAATCTTCAATTTGTAGAGTGACATAGTCCTAGGAGCTTTACATACTTAGCTCCACCACCTGTGTATTTTATGATATTTGCATATACAATCTCATCCATTGTATCAGTACTTCAATCCCACTGTGACATAGGCACCTTAACCTGCACAAAGTCTCAATAAAGAATTGGGGATGATGGTCTTTCCTATGCTGTTGTTCCGGTTAAGAATTTGGAATACTTATTTTTCTGCAGCCAGTGTATGGCTGTAAAGCAGAAAAGAGTTTGCTCAAGCATTACATGATTAAGAATAACAGTGGTTGCGGTCAAAGATGAGAGGGAAGAGTTTGTTACAAATGAATATGGTTCTTTCAGAGTCTCTTTGGATTGGTCCACACTAAGCCCCCAGTTCGAACTAAGATACGCAACTTTAGCTACGTGAATAATGTAGCTGAAGTCGAAGTATCTTAGTTCGAACTAAAAGGTACTTACCGCAGGTCCAGACGTGGCAGGAAGGCTCCCCCATCGACTCCGCCTACTCCTCTCGCGGAGCAGGATTACCGGCGTCGACAGCGAGCACTTCCGGGATCGATTTATCGCGTCTAGACAAGACGCGATAAATCGATCCCAGAAGATCGATTGCTTGTCACCGAACCAGCCGGTAAGTATGGACATACCCTGTCTTACCTTCCTCCAAAGCATCAGTTCTGTGGCAAGGATGTTGTATTTTCAGGGGGGTTGTTTTATTTTTTGTTCCTGTACAGGTAAATTTGTAGTCTACGTAAGTTCTTTGCACTAACATTTCTCAACATTAACTACTAGCTAACAATTCTATACCTTTGCAATAATGAATAACGTCTAACCTATCTTATTGTTATTTAAAAAATGCTTGACAAAGAAGCAACCAAAGGGTACGTAAGAGCCACGAAGTACAATATATAAACCTTGTGCAACATCCCCCAACCTCATCACTCTCAGTCTCAGGCTGACCCCAATCTCATCTCCTGCTTGTCATGACCATGCTTTCCTCTACACCATTTAGGTTTTCAACATTTAAATGTGTGAACATGGATTTACCCCCCAAAAAATACCCCAATAAAATGTGTGACTGGGCAGAGCACAGACGGGATAGAAGAGTGAGTGGATGGTAGCCTATGTCTGGGGAAGGCATTGTGAGGAAGTCACTCAAAGCAGCCACTAATCAAAGTAAAATAAATATAATCTCAAAGTTTGTAAACCTAGTTTTCAAATGGCAGAAAGCAGTAACAAACAACTCTAGGAATTCCTGAGAAATACAAATGCTGAAATCAAACTGGAATTGCATTGAGGATGTGGGAGGAGGTCTGGATTTTAAAAGCATACACACATCACTATTTTTAATCACATTTCATTATGGTTAAATATTGATATAATTTATATTGGGTTGATAAATTTGTAATAGATGCTATAAACACTTTACAGATATGACTTACCAGTTGCCACCTACTGATCTGCGGAACTAAATGAATAACAACTGGTTAATCATATATTAAAATATTTATCAGTGATTTACTTCTTATAAACTGCAGATGTACCCTTAATATAAAGTGTGACAATATTTTTCCTCTATTTTTAATCCTGACTCTCTTCAATAGCTACAGAAATTTTTCAGGATCAGGTAATCCATTTCCCTTGGCTGTGGGTCTCTCCCTCTTTCTCAGTCATGCCCAAGCGCCATTTGAATCACACACTGCTTTGCTGCCCATTACTGAACAGTAACTCCTCTGACACACAGATAGGAAGTACATAAGTGAGAAGCAGCATGAGGCAGACTTTACTGAAAGCAGCAAATATTTCATTTTTCTACCAAGTTCTGTGAAACTACAGACATTTTACTTTATTTAATGGTTTGGGACCATCTCATTGGACAGAAAGGTCCTCTCCCATCATGCCATGCTGCCACAGTTGTAAATCAGCAGAGGCACCTAAACTGGATTCCTCCTTATTTTAAGAGAGATGGGGCTGGCAGTAAAACAGCCTCTGTGAGGCATCTCAGTTGTCGTCTCAGCACTACTACTCACCTGCACACAGGATCACCATGGAAGGTGGAAGTCTGAATATTCTGAGCAAGGGAGAAGGTAAGTGCTAGAGAAGAGGCATTGCTGTGTACTGTGGCACTGATCCTGTACTGAGAAACACACCTGCACAATGAGCTGCAAAATAGAGACCTATGACTTTACCACAGTATCCCGGCACATGACCCGCCCAGTCTGCGATGAAAGAGATCTTATCTTCAAGCTCATCAAAAAAAGTTCTGGGATGAAGGAAAGCTAAAAGGACAGAATAACAATAACCACAATCAAACCCCCACTGATGAATGAGTTAAGGGATGGAAACTAATGGACCAAATGTGCAGGATTTACTATGTGGAAGGGTTACCCTCATGGATGTGTATTGTAGCAAGAACCCAGGCGAAGGGTGAAAACATGCGTTTAAAAATGTAGACTTTAAAAAGCTTGTGGATAGCACCTGACATCTAGTAAGTCAGCTGTCTCTCTTAATATAGAAAAGTCATTATTTACAAGTAACTAATAACAGCAACTGTGACAAGTAAAAACAAAAAGCCCATAAAAATATAAAAAGGCTGCTCTGTGTGGTTAGACTGAAAGAGAATGTATTCAGTGTTTTGGATGAAAAACATTTAGGCTGACAATTTATTGTAATACAGCTTGCATTATATGTTGGGAAATGAAAAATTTTAAAAGCTCAACCTCATCTTCAACTTTTACTGAGAAAATGGAGACGACATTACTTTTTTTAAAGCACGAACTCAAGTCATGACTATTTGAACATTTTGGACTGGTGCCAATGACTGCCATAATTGCTATGTGAAATAAATGTGCTATTTCTCCCACCTCTGAGTGTCTTTCCAACAAATCAGCAGACACGCCAATTCCAAGATATCCTAAAGTGATATAATATGGCCAGAAGCATATCACTTTTATTCCTTTATATGCCATATTCCCAAATACAGGCTTCCCTCAACTCACTATCCTTGTCTGACATTCGGTGATGTGAAAGTATTTCAATCTGTTTAAGCAGGTGCAAACAACAAGAGTCTACATATATCATCTTACTATTGACAATGAGAGCAGGAATAACTACTTCCCCTCACTATTCCTCAGTCTAGATAACACTCTAGACTTTACACCAGTGAGACAACAGATAAAGTCATCTGTCAAACACACACCAAATCTCACAAAGTTACTAATACTTTCATCTCAATGCATTAAACAGTTCTAGCACTGTGTATTAATACTGAGACTGATTAATAAAACCCATATTCAAAAAGGAAAATTTTAAAAAGTGTTTCAAATTATTAATTTATTTACAGATGTAATTAACACACACACTGCTTTGAGTTGGATTTTTAAAATGTTTTACATCAGTGGCTTTCGATGTGCGGGCCGTGGACCTCTGAGGGTCCGCAGACTATGTCTAAGATTTCCACCTCCAACTGAAATTTTTTAGGGGTCTGCAAATGAAAAAAAGGTTGAAAACCACTGCTTTACATGTTAAGATGAGTGGGTGAGGTAATGACTTTTATTGGGCCAACTTCTGTTGGTGAGAGAGACAAGTTCTTGAGCTACACAGAGCAATACTTGGGATAAGAATTGCAATGTGTAGTTTGTCTCTCTCACCAACAGAAGTTGGCCCAATAAAAGATTTCACCTCACCCACCTTGTCTCTCTGATATCCTGGGACTGACACAGGTACAACACCGCTTACGTTTTCTGAGCTTCTGAAAACCAGACCTTGGCTGCTGGCATATGATTTAGCCTCTCAGAAATGGAAGAACACAAGCATTCTTTAAATGCTAGATGGAAGGCTCCCAGTATATCAGGCAACAATAGCAACGTGTTTTGCTTGGTAAACCAAGTACAGTGAGCTGCAGAAGAGTAGTTAACTTTAATTACTGTTGAACTTTCAAGACAATGACTGTTGGGAGAACCCATGAATATTAATGCTAGAATTGGGTAAATACTGCACAGTATTTTTCACAAATGTTCAGTTGCCTTTTTAAATAAACTCACTTAAACTGGACTGGGTCCTGCTCCTTTTAATCTTTGGGCAGGTCTACGCTATGGAAATCTTTATATAGGAAAACCAAAGAGTTTAAAAGCAGGAATTTATTTATTCATTTATTGGAAACAAGAAGATCTAAATATACTGGAGATAATTCACAGGTAGCTGATTTTAAGAATCATTAAATTGAAACCTTCCCCTGGGAACTCGAGTTATGCTCACCCAATAAGGGCCATATAAATATACATACCGTGTGACTTACGTAGCCAATCAAAATGAAGCTATACTTCTCTATTTTAAAATATAAACTTCACACAACCAAAGGCTCTCAAACAAAGAGCAACTCAAGAAATAGTGAAAATTACAATTAAATAAAAAACAGGAAATCATTTCACTGCTTGACATTTGTTGTATAAAAGCTACTCATTCATTCACCAGCTGTACCCAAACTACCAAGCCACTACAGCATTTGCTGCAAGTCTTGGGGTCAAATTTTAGAACATATTGAAAGAAATTTTCTCCTTAGAAGCATTTCCATAGTTTCCATGATCTTAAATGGGAAATACAGCACAGGAGACCTAGGGTGTGTCTACACTTACTGTGGATTGACGCTACAGCAATCGATCCACTGGGGATCGATTTAGCAGATCTAGTGAAGACCTGCTAAAATCGACGACAGATAGCTCTCCCGTCAACTCCAATACTTCACCGGAAGGAGAAGCATAAGGTAAGTCGACAGGAGAGTTTTTTCCATCGATCCAGCGCGGTGTAGACACCGCAGTAAGTCAACCTAGGCTACATCGACTCCAGCTACATAATTCATGTAGCTGGGATTGCATAACTTACGTCGACTTAACCCCGTAGTGTAGACCTGCCCCTACGGTTGCCAATTCCGGTTGGACGTATTCCTGTAGGTTTCATCACGACAATCTTTAATTTAAGATTAATCTTCAGTTCCTGGAAACTCCAGGACAATCCTGGAGGGCTGGCAACCCTAATGAGACCCAGTCAAGGAGCTGGTTACTTAGGCAAAACCCTCCATTGTATACAGTTGAAGAAATTGAGAATGCTGCTTTAGAATGGACAGTATCAGAGGGGTAGCTGTGTTAGTCTGGATCTGTAGAAGCGACAAAGAGTCCTGTGGCACCTTATAGACTAACAGAGGTATTGGAGCATAAGCTTTCGTGGGTGAATTTCATGGGTGCATCTGAAGAAGTGGGTATTCACCCACGAAAGCTTATGCTCCAATATGTCTGTTAGTCTATAAAGGTGCCACTGGACTCTTAGAATGGACAGAGGATCACTCAAAGAGCAAGACGCTACTACTGAAAATAATCTAGAATGTTGTATTTTGTACTTACCTACCTACATGAGGACTTTACAGCTCTAAATGAAGAATGTAAGAAAGCCATACCACATGTTTTTTTACCACTCCTTCCTAGGGTTAAAGGGTTTGTTCAGTCTGAAAGAGTTCACAGGACAGAGAATGTACATATATTGTTCTAAGAATTATGGCTTTTTCCCCGTCTAAAACATACAAAGTTTACCTGACTAATACCATAATTAAATCTCTAAGACTATTTTATTTTAGAAAATAGGAAACGTTTTTCACTGAACTGTCATTTTTATCTTAACGGTGATTTTAGCCTCTTAATCTAATTATTTTTCCTGAAACCATTTTACTGCTAATAAATGAAAGACATGAAAAATTAAATTACATAATAAAGCATGAAGGGCACATAGTTATGAGATATACAATGCCCCTGAGAGAAGTGAGCTCTGTCTTATGCTCGATGAAATATTTAAAAACAATACACACAAAAATTAAGATAAGATCCTTGATATAGTTGACTGAACCATAAGTTATTTAAAAAAAAAAAAAAGCTGTTTCAAGTACTCTTGCCTTTAGGGAACTGAGAATGCTTTAAAACTTATCTGCAGTATAAGTAAACCTGTTGCTCATTTATATTTAATTATTTAAAATACATCTTTTCTGGTATTTAGAATTTGTAACAAAAAGTTACATAACTATAAAAGCCAATTACTGAAAAACAAACTCAATTTCAGAGCCTGCTAGTGCGCCCTTCGTTACAGTATTCTGTGTAACAATCACTAATTACTATCACTGATTTTTTTTTAAGTACTTTAAAACTTTCTGGCAGAACACAAAACACCTTCCTTGAATGTGTTGGCCCACTCAGTCTTCATCTGGAAATGAAATCTTCATTCCAAGTAAAAATTAATGCCATCTCCATTCTTACTCTGCCTTAGGCACTTTATGAACAGAGACGTGAGAATGGATCATATTTCACAAATTATGCACAATTAAGTGCAACTGTGAGCTGAGACCACCAAACTTGTTTTTAAATGGGTTTTATTAAATAGGTTTTATTAACACTCAGAAGCTGAAACTAATGACAACAACCAGGTGCAGAACTTTTACCCAGCACAAGCAGATCTGCCACAAGCTTGAAGCAATCTTGTGATTTCCTGCTAAATCACTAGCAACCTGAGAGAACGCCCATCCCATTCAACAGAGTGGGGCTTTGATGGCACTGGCAGGGGAACAGAGTTCTTGATGGCAGCAGGGCAGAAGCCCTATTCCAACTGCAGTCCTCACACCATTAGAGAAGGGTAGGAAGCTCACTTTGGAAACGGTAAGAGACCCCTCATTTATTTTTCAGAGGCCTAATTAAATGTAATTTTATATTTTAAAAAAACTGCACAAGACAGTATATGAACAGGGCTTTCTCAAACTTTTCCATAGTTGATCCACATCTTAATAGAGAGATTTTGTCAACTCATCTCCTTCCATGAGTGATCAAATAATCATTTGACAGCTACAGCAATTGCTCCACAGGGAGAAGTATTTAATCTATTTTAGATTCCTTTACTTAGGGCAGGTCTACACTAGAAGTGCTACATCGGCGCAGCTGTACCGCTGTAGCACGTCTGGTGAAGACACACTATGTTCATGGGAGAGTGTTCGCCCGTTGGCATATTTACTCCACCACCGCGAGAGGCAGAAGCTATGTCGGCAGGAGAGCAGGTTTTTTCACCCACCCTGAACAACATAAGTTAAATCAACTAAAGCAGTAGTTTAGACCTGTCCTTCAATTTAGCAACTGCAGAGAAGTTGGACAGATAGTGCCATGCAATCAGTTGGTTCTCCACATAGAAGTACAAAATTTTGGGACAACATTTTGGGATCCACTGGTCCATATATTACACAATACTGGAATTCAGTCTTTCATGTAAATAGGAACATTTGCAGCTCTCACGTGTGAATACATTTATTTATCTTTTTGCAAATTCAACTCCCAACCCCCCATGTTTGCCAAACTATTTGTGATGAACAATGGTTTCCTATAGCTCATCTTCTCTTATTTGATTCTGCTTTGTAAAGTCAAGGCACAACATAACACTGAGGCAACAAACTGATGTTTAAGTAGGATTAGGCAAGAGCACAAACTGAGGCCTTCAGAACTAAGCTGTATTGAAACAAAAATTGATAAAAGCAAGAGAGACATAAGAAAATACTAGTGAAGTGCATTTCTTTTTGCACAAATCTTAGCTTCCATGTAAAACATTCCCTTTCAAAACTTAAGCAGAAACAAGTGGAACTCCATCTTCCTTCTAGGACCAATGAGGCAAGAGACTAAAGGATATATGAGTGTGTAGTGCTATTGACAGTCATTTTGGCTCAAGAATTGGGATAAACAATTGCCAATTAAGTAAATGATGCAGAAAAACACCCTTGATCTCTCTGAATCCTGGCTGACCAAATACCTGAACATCTTTGCACTTTGTTGTGGGCATTATGCTGCAGGAAGGTACTTTTTGACTGTGGCATAAAAAGCCAAGTTCTGGTTACTAAAAAAAACTCATGACATTTTCTTGATGATCTGGAGAGCAAACCCCGTAATTGCAGCCAATTCTAACATAGCTGTTAGTTTTGTCTACTTTTACTCTCCCAGAGATTTGAAATAGGCATAGTAATCTTCACTTCCTGACCTAACATTGTGCTGTAGTGTTGCTTTGAACTGTTGACACATTCCACCCCAGTGGTGGCAGCATTTCTACGATGAATGAAAGCTTGCCTACATGATATGTTATTTTGCAGGAGCAGGAATAAATTCTAGTCTGCACCAGTGTGTTGCACACTAAACGGCCCACATGGACCTGCTGGTGCACACTAAAAGTTCCCTAGTGTGTATTAATGTAGCCCTGTTTGAAATGGGACTATGTTAACATACACTAGTTAGCACCCAACATGCTGGTACAGGCTAGTGTTTACACCCCACTGATGCAGACTAACGCAATGGGCAGACAAGTTGTTTTGGATGTCTAGCTATTTTTCTTTGTATGGACATACAGATACATACATGTTCATATGCAAGTCAAGAGACCATTTAAACGGGGTAAGCACTTTCCTGATAGGATGAATAGGACTTGAGAACTATAAAAGCAAAAACAGCTGGAAAAAAAAGATTGTTCGTTTTTATACACAAGAGTATTTTTTTTTATGATTCGTGTCTAAAATTCTGTTAAATATTTAAACAATACAGTACCAGTAAGTAAACCCTTTAAATCAAATATCCTCTCTATTGCATAGTATGAACAGATGTGATCTTATTATGGCTATATTGTAACTCAACAATAATTTGTCATATTTGACGATTAAATTATGTGCACCTGCCAGAACTATAGTAGCAATTGCAAAGTATATATCGATTGCTCTTTTACTTAAAATACCTAAACAATTTAGATAGATGTGGAGACAATGTATGGGAAAATTGTAATTTCCTAAATGTCATCACCAAATAACACCTAATGTCTCAATTTCTTTTTATGTACATTTTATTATAGTGCCCAACTGTTTCAATGCTCTAGTGGCTGGACTTTAATGTGGTTCAAGCAGCCTCAAGTAATATCAAATGTTCAACATCTGTGAAAGTTGCCCCAACAAATCTCTTATATTTTTAAGAGATCATGCTGGCTAGCTTTCATTAGTAGTTACTTTAAACTTCAGTTTTCTTTACAGCTTTTCTAATGAAGGAAGCACACTTTACCTAAAACGTCAAGCTTATTCCAAACCCTGATATGTACATCCTTAGCGAAGTCTACAAGTGAGAAAGATTTCCTTTTCCATTAAAAAAATATTTGCATCTAAATTGCATCACCCATTTTTTAAATTAAATGGAACAGCCCATTAAATTCAGTGCTAAGAATTCAGAATACTTCTAGAGCAGTATCAGATCTTCCCAGAACTTTTATTTTCATTTGCTTATTCTCCAATGATTTTTAAACGTATACCATTCATACCTGATTTTTCATTAAATTTCCAAAATTTCACAGAGCTAAAAATTGCATTTTTATTTAATTAGCAGAGTATGCAGAAAACTGTGCAACATTATATAACTTGCATTTAAAGTCTCCTAGCAGATGAAGGTGACTATTCATACTTCTAAGTATTAGTCCAAAGTTGATATCACATCTGCCACCTTTATATGCATAGAAATGCCATTGAAGCAATGGGGGTTTTGGCTCAATGGTTTATTTTGTGATCTACAATTTTATAACTATAATATCTCTTCTTGAAAAACCTGTTCACAACTTGTGTGTTTTTATCACATTTTTATTCATAATTTCTCATTCTTAATAACTGGGGCTGGATTTGGAGTTTCTTTGTTTTTAATTTGAAACATCTGAAATATACAGTTGCCGATACAGCGGTGGATCCCATAGTGGAAACTATTATCACAGACCCCTGCAGAACTCAATGGCTAGAATACAGGAATCCACACTAGTCCTCTAGTGACAACGTAAACTTATGAGGAACTGGGTTAAAGGAACAAGGTTATCTATTCTGAGTTTTACAAATTAGTGCAATTTTGAAAATGATGGAGAATGGGTAAGAGATGACCCTGGAAAACTTTTCTTATGCATCAACTCTGGCCCACTCTAATTATCCTCAAAACAACCCAAACGTGCACACCCTCAGACACTATATTAACCCTCATGTGACTGATACTTGCGCTATTCAAAGTTAATAGTTCAGCTTCTTGTTGAAACACAGCAAGAGAGGTATCCAGAAGGCATACACTGCCCTCCATACAAACCTGTACTGATAGGGCTTAAGATGTTTTCTGCCTCCATCCCCTTCAATTTTTTTAAATTATTTTTAATTTGTTCTATTTCTAAATATTCCACTGTACATAATTGTATTTGTATCAGGCCATATAACCCCAGCTCACAATATGATGTTCAAAGACTCAAAGACTAGAGTAACAAACTACCTAATTGCTGCTTCTGAAAATCATCCTCCTGTGGTAATGAGCTCTCCACTGCTTATCCAATCTGGATAAAATGCATGTCCAAACGCAAAACCGTAGTAATAGGGCTTTGCATGGGGTATCTACACTGAGGTTCATTCTCTCATCTCTAAACCTGGAGCCAGTGCATAGCGTTCCACTTATACAGCCACTCCATTGCTGCTCCTTGGCTCCAGGCTCAAACGACAGTTGTGACCTACTGCATTTCTTGTACAGAACCTCTAGCTTGTTTGCCTACAATTGACATCCCCGCCTCCCACCCCTTCCAAACTTTTGTGGAGAATGCTACACTGGAGCAACTACTCTTGTTGTGCTCATGCAGCAAAGAGTCCTCCCTGTAATTCTCTAGGACACCAAGCACTTCTGCAACATATTGGACCTTGTGCAACCAGATGGGGGCCAAGATTTCACCTGCAGTCTTGTTAGTGACTGCTTTAATGCTTTTCCTTTTATTATTTATAAAGAGAATTGGTGCAAATGCATTGGAAAGGAAAGGAGCTATAAGCTCATACTAACAGCATGAATTTATTTCATTTTATTTTAGAAATGTATGCATTATGTATGGGGTTCATAAACGTTTTTATGGAGTCTCTTAAATGATTTACCATAAGGTATACATTGATTATAATCTCTGCTTATTTAAAAGGAGACTTGTTTACCCCACAGCATTTAATACATTGAGACATGTTTCAACTTAACAGTGACACCGGTAAACAAAAGTTACTGATCTACCTAGTGAGTTATAAAACTTGTAACATGCTGTAAAAAGCTCTGTCATTTTATTTAGCATATTGCACTGTGTGAGCTGCTTTATTTACCTAGTGGTAAATCTTTATGCATCAAAAAATGCTACAGAAGGCACAACAAATAAATTACCAACAGACACTAACATCTGACTAGTTAATCAAACAAATAGGACATGTAACAAAGAGAAAAGCTATAAATATTGACAACAAGCTGCTTCAGTCACAAAAACATTCAATACTTCAGTACTCAAGTGTGAGTTTTATATCAGTCCCCTGGAAACAGTTTGTATCCTCCAATAAATTTTTACAGTTGATTCACCTGCCTGATACCTTTCAGCCATTTCCTTCAGAAGCTGTCAAACCCGCCAACTATAATATATGGCCCAACCAACAAGAACAGCTGTAGCCATTCTCTCTGCTGGTTCCCGCACCCTGTTCTGCATAAAATAATACATCAAGATTAATTGATTTCCCGTCAGTCTCACGGAACAGAAAATTAATTTTCATGTAGCTATTTTCCCCAGCATATGAATTTTGTACATGGCAAGTAATTTAAGTTTTTAATTATTCATAAGCAAAAAAAAATCACAACACATGATAAAGTGAGCTACTGAAAGCCTGTAGGCCATGGCCTGGGCCTTGGTTTGTGCTGAGACAACAATAGCATTCACTAATGCCTATATAAATAATATATGTATTAACATACATCTTAGTACAACACCAATTTCTCTCACTGTGACCCAAGACTACCAGGTCATACCGCAGCAGTTTGTCAAAGTCTCTCCATTAGGTTACATGTGACAATACTAAAGGAAAAACATATTAACATATCAGCCATATTGAATTGACCTCAGATTGCCACTATAGCATGCATATGCCCCACAGCATGATAGGAAGGTAATTTAACGGTCAGCATTTGAACAGGACAGGAGTAAAAGTTGCTCATCGGCAAGGTTCCATCTCAGCAAGTCCTCTATCTGCAGGTGACATTGACTTGCGTGACAAAAATGTTACTAGAAAATAGAATAGAATCATTTGACTTGTTCCAGTTTAATCCTTTCCAGACAGCTGCTGAAGCCTAACAAATGCAACAGGTCATTCAAAAAGAAGCAAACGTAGTAATGAGGTCATTTTCAAAAATCCCTAACAACTTAAAATTTCATTGGTTTGCCTCATAAATTGCAGAACAGTTAATATTTCTGAGCTTACCTCAAATTGCAAAGTCTAATGTATTCAGGACTGTCCAAAACCAAATATATATATAAATTTACTCTCATTGTAAATTGTTCCAATAAGAATTCTCTCTCTCTGCGTGTGTGTGTATGTATACACATACCTCAAAGGAGCATCCTGAAACCCCCAAATTCACCACTGTCATATGAATATGATGTATTTTGTACAATACATGCTTTGTGAGGTACCATTTTAAAAGTCTTGATCTGTTGAACCTTAATATCCTGTTGGATTTTATGTACTATCATTGTATGTAAAGTTATGAATTATTATGTGTGTTACTGAAATATGTTGGGAGGAGCCCACAGCTTGCCTTTCAGTAGGGACAAAGGACCAGCTATCACTGGCCAGAGAGGCGTAAATGGCCTATCAAGAAGAATCCACTATCCCAGGGACTTCTCAGAGAGGGCACATATTAAATGAGGACTGCCTAATCCCATGTCAGAGAAAGGATCTTTTTAGCAGCTGGAAGAAAGTATAAAAGAGGGATAGTGACATCATCACTTGGCCTACCCTCACCCTCCCATCTCAAGACCTTGAAGATCATCTGTAAGACAAAGACTTTGAACTAGGGAGATTGGTCCCAGGCTGAAAGGGAGTGCAGTCTGTGTATTGAGGAACTGTGAACTGCCTGTAATGTCTGTTTGGGTGAGACTGCTTGACTCAAATCTTGCTTAGTCTGTTAAAGTCAGAATTTAGACTGCATTTCTATTTTTATTTCTTACGGAACCAATTTTTCTCTCTATGCCTGTTACTTATAATCACTTAAAATCTATCTTTCGATAGTTAATATACCTGTTTTATATTTTACCTAAAATAGTGTGTTTTTGGTTGAAGTGCATGGGGAATCTCAGCTCAGATTACAAAGGCTGGTGCATGTCCACTTTCCTTTGAAGAAGTGGTGAACTTATTAATGAGCTTGCACTGTCCAAGGGAGTCTTGAGCAGTGTAAGACGGTAAATTTCTAGGGTGATAACTATTGCTTACTTATTGACCCTATCAAAAGCAGTATGATTTTGTGTAAAATTAAGACGTTTCTATAACAATTCATCTTACCAGTAAGTGATTATATATCATCATTACACAAGGAAAAATCCCAACTCATACAAAGAAGACATAGCCTTAAGGTGATCGTGTGTGTATGAATACTAAAGGCTTCTAACATTTTTAAGCAAAGGGGTGTTTTTTTAGAGCCAGTTCTGAATTTAAAATGTTATCAGACATTTCAATTAAGTTTACTAGCCACCTCCCCCCCACCCAAAAGTATTGTTTGATGTGTGCCATAAAGTTGTCTCCACAGGAAAGCTTCCCACCATTACCAGTGGATGTCAGATAAATTTCAATGGATAAAAAAAAAGACATCCATGTGAATATGAAAGTGAGAAACATGGTGATCACTTCTGGTTTTGTATTATGGTGAAATGCACATCAAGGAGCAGAAGGATATTCAATAGCTTTCAAACTGGCAATAAAAATGTTCAGTATAACTAGAGTATATACTGGGCAATCAACTGCTAACGTTATTACACCACCAGTGGAACACGTTAGCAGCACTATACTTAACGTTCTGCCAGTGTTATCCATTATAAAACCTGGTTTTCATAAATCTATAACTTTGCTGTAAAAAAAATTGCTTCATGTTGAAACCTGGCACAAGTCTAAAAGTTTTTAAAGCAATTTCAAAGTAGGATTCTAGATTCTATTTTTATTACCATAATGGCTGCATACATCACAATAATCCAAATCCGGTATCATCTTATTAATATTGCCATACTAGTTTAATTTGTTTGGAAAGAAAGGACTCTTTCTTCTCTCTCTCTCTCTCTTTTTTTTAATAAAAGGGTGATGTTAGCTTATTGCTGTTACTTTTTGTATTTATAGCGTTGTTAAGAAACGGAAGAATTTAAACTTAAACATTAATGTTCTGCTGCCTACGTACCAAGTGTATTTGGCACTCATCCACCCTGTCAATTGTATCTGGCCCATTATGACACGTCACTGATCTCCACAGAATGCCTACTGAAATAGACTAATTTTATGTACAAATGATGGAAGGGTTAAACACTAAAAATCCCACATGATTCAGAGTTAAGACTCACCTTTATTCTGAAGTATCAAAAACACTTGATACAGAACACAAAAAGGCCCTGATTCAGCAAAGCACGAGAACTTTAAACACAACCAGTCCTATTAACTTCAATATGAATATCATGTGCTTAAAGTTAAGCATGCACTTAAGTGCTTTACTGAATTAGAACTTAAGATTTACAAAGCATGAGCAATATAGTATGGTAAAAGGAGTATGAGGTGTGAGCCTTAACTGTGTTTCTTTACTTCTGCTAGTGAACAGCAAAATCTTAAGACAGTGAAAAGGCATGTTTTATTGCATTTAGTTACAATAATCATGGAATAACCATCAGTCCCTCCTCTCTTTGCAACAATTTCTTTCACATCAGGTTTATCTGTGGTTGTCCTTCCTAATATTTACTTGGCTTTCTAGCTCTCTCTCAGCCATGAATTGAAAGAATAATCCTATTGAGCACATAATGAACTCATTATGCACACCATAAAAAAATACATGTTTGCGATTCTGTAACTAAAATATAAAAAACTTTAAGAAGTTGATACTGCTGCTACACAACTGCTCCTGGCATAGCTTAAAGGTCTTTGTTTCTATAAATTCAATTGAGTGTTTCTATTTTCTAAGTCTAGCAAAAGGTTCTAATTATTGTTAGAAGCCTAATTAGCATTTAGTATTACATTACAACAACTGCAGCAAAATTGTACCCACTCTCCAATAAACAGTATTCACAGTGTGCAATCAAGCTGCTGTACGATGCAATGAGAATTAATAGCACTGCACGACAATGGTAAATCCTACAACTCCTGCTGTGTGTGTTTAATAATTTTTCACTCTTTCCAGATTGTTCCCATCAAGCACAATTCCCAAGATCCTAATCAGCTTCTCTCCCCATCAATACTACACAGAGATCTGAGCACTGAAAATTATCTGCAATTTCAAAAAGTGCTTTGTTGCATTATTAGGCCACTGACCTAAGAGGTAATGGGTAAATAGTTTCTGAAAAATGTCCAATGCACAACATAAATTAAAGCTTATAGTCTTGCCTGCTGTTCTTACCAGAGCTATAACTGTAAACTGTTACAGTTTTTACACAAAAACCTTAACTACGGTGTTATTTTCCCACAAAGATTAGTGCAAAACTAATAGTATTCAATATTGAAATGATTTCATTTACCAAATTTAAGATAATCAAACTACAGAAGTCTAATGATAATCTTATAGGTACCTTTTAAAATTATTGCATATAGAAGTAGCTACAATCAAAAGTATAGAGAGAGTTTTGTCCACATGAGTACGCCAGTATAGAACATGAAATTTCCCGTTGCTGAAGAATGATGTAGACTCTCACATGTGTACATTTACACAGGCATACATACTTGGGATAAGCTTGTATAGAGCCTTTTAAAATTTGTTTTAACTAAAATAAAGTAAAAACTATAAATGCCAGTGAGAACATTATGAAGAGAATGTCACATAAGTTGAAGGATAACAAATCTTTGCATTTGCTTAGAGATGAGATATTTGTTTAATTTATACTTGCATTTCTCTGGCAACTGATGAAGAAAATCTTAAGAGCAGAAAGGTCTGAGTTCCCACTGCCATGGTACAGTGATCATAATATTTTGATCATAATTCAAAATGATCTGGACAAATTGGAGAAATGGTCAGAGGTAAACAGGATGAAGTTTAATAAGGACAAATGCAAAGTGCTCCACTTAGGTAGGAACAATCAGTTTCACACATACAGAATGGGAGGAGACTGTCTAGGAAGGAGTATGGCAGAAAGGGATCTAGGGGTTATAGTGGACCACAAGCTAAATATGAGTCAACAGCGTGATGCTGTTGCAAAAAAAACAAACTTGATTCTGGGCTGCATTAACAGGTGTGTTGTGAGCAAGACACGATAAGTCATTCTTCCGCTCTACTCTGCGCTGGTTAGGCCTCAACTGGAGTATTGTGTCCAGTTCTGGGCACCGCATTTCAAGAAAGATGTGGAGAAATTGGAGAGGGTCCAGAGAAGAGCAACAAGAATGATTAAGGGTCTAGAGAAAATGACCTATGAAGGAAGGCTGAAGGAATTGGGTGTGTTTAGTTTGGCAAAGAGAATACTGAGAGGGGACATGATAGCAGTCTTCAGGTATCTAAAAGGGTGTCATAAGGAGGAGGGAGAAAACTTGTTCATCTTAGCCTCTAAGGATACAACAAGAAGCAATGGGCTTAAACTGCAGCAAGGGAGGTTTAGGTTGGACATTAGGAAAAAGTTCCTAACTGTCAGGGTGGTTAAACACTGGAATAAACTGCCCAGGGAGGTTGTGGAATCTCCATCTCTGGAGATATTTAAGAGTAGGTTAGATAAATGTCTATCAGGGATGGTCTAGACAGTAACTGGTCCTGCCATGAGGACCTCTCGAGGTCCCTTCCAGCCCTAGAATCTATGAATCTATTTCCCATGATCCCATGCAGATGGACCCACTTGTTGTGTGAAATCAGAGCTACATCAGTGACTAGGCATCACTAGGTCATTGCTCATGGAGGAACCAGAAAGGGGACTAATATGTCCATATGTTGATCACACTGAATTAGCAGACATTTGGATGTTAGGCAGGAAGTTGTAGGTTATGGCAAAGCACTAAGTGCTTTTTTGACAGTGACTTGTTCCCATTAATGGCATTTCAGCCTTTCCCTATACTCGCCTTTGCCTTATTAAGGAAATCTTTTATCTGCAAAATAAACTGAATCTATACACCAGATCTCTACCTTGCCTTCACAGTTTGGCAGTGACAAAACGGTTAGCTTTACCTAGTAATCACTGGGTAGTTTATAGTTTTACTTGGTTACCAGGAGATACATAAATATTGTAGTATTAATTCTAATTACCAAGCAGGCTTATACCTCAAGCAGCATGTGGCATCCCTATTTATCTTCAAACAATAGGAGAAGTCTCTGTAGGATTCAACATTTGTGAAGTTGAGAGAGATTTTCTAGCTTGCTTAATGTAGAAGAGCTTCTTTACATTATTATTCTGCTTGCTTGGTTCAAGATTTGTATGTTGAATTTTTGGCCCTGTTTAAAAGAACATTATTCCTGTCAGTCTTCTAACCAGGGGAGCTACAGGTGCTTATGACATACCCACATTTCTTACTACTACTGGGAATAGAAAAAAATGAGTAGAAGTTGGAGCAACACATGAATTTTGGGAGGGATTAGAGTGTCTCATAACTTCTGACCCCTCAGATTACCTCCTACCTGTGTTCAATTTGAGCACTGTTAACTTGGTATTGGGTGCACTTTTAAAATTCTGTTTACAAAGTTGCATATTAGCAAGTTAGGCTACAGTCAATGCTCTGTAACAGTACTCAATTCATTGGTATATTTCTGGGGACAAAATTGTCTGGTCTGCAGCCAATTTACCTATATTTGGTGATCCTTCTTGCTAAATTGCCATTTACAGGACTGTGTATTTATGTGGGGTTTGTCATTATTTTGTGAAGGGGTTGGGTGTAAGGGTAAGGAGAACATGGGATAGGAAATTATTCAATAGACTCATTACTGGATTAAGAAACTGGTAGCTCTAAATAGAACATAGTAGTCCCTCATGCATAATTTGCTTTATGCCATGTGTATAAGAGCAGGGAGAGACATCGATTAGCAACAAGGTAGGGTTTTTTGGTAAGGGAGAGAGGTAGATACACCACGAACATCAAAATTTTCTGTCCCATATGTAACTTCAATGAAGATAGCGTGCAGACAGACAGTCACACACACCCCTATGGAGCCAGCCAGGGCCGGCCTCAGGGCAGGGCAAACTGGGCCCTTGCCCAGGACACTGTATCCAGGGGTGTGCCCCGGGCTTCACCTCGCTGCTTGCGGGGTACAGCCTGGTGCGGCAGGAACGTCCGCTTCCCTGCTCCTGAAAACAGAGGCCCTCTGCTCACCGCCCCACGCGGTGTCCCTCCCAGCCCAGCTCCTAGTCCTGCCTCCGCACTCTGCGACTGCGAATTGGCTCTCCTCCTTCCCCCCGGCCCCGACTGTCCTAGACCTGCCGTTTCCATGGACGGCCTGAATGAAAGCCATGCTGCCCAATTGAAGGCAAGTGTGATGTCTCGGCCAGCTGGAAGTTGCAAGCCTCTTCCAAGAGCAAGTTGGGAGGAGGAGGAGGAGGAGGAGGAAGGGAAGGGAAGGGGACTGGGAACTAAAACTGCAGGCAAAGAAGAGACCAGTAAGTCTCAGGGTGTCCTGACTCCATGCTCCCCAGCTCCCAGAGAACCTCTCCCTGTGCCCCCATCTCCCAGTCCCCCTCCATGCCCAGATCCCAGGAGGCCCCTCCCTCTGCCCCACAGGTCCCAGTTCTCATGATACCCCCCTTCCCCAGTTCTTCAAGGTTCCCCCTTCTGAATGTCACACTCTGACCCCACAGTTCCCCATGCTCCCCAGCTCTCAGGGGCTCCCCCCTTTTTTTAACTCATCCCAAAGAGAGGTGTTAGTGAAGGAGGTTGGGGATATTACCCATCTTAGCTACCTTCAGTGCGCTGCAGCATTTTAACCTCCCCCACCCACAATAACCCCCCTATCCTGGGACAGGGGATGGGCACATGAATATTGGGAATGCTCAGTATTGGGGTGGGGAGAGATCTGCCCTTCTGGAGCCCCCATGTCACCACCATCCTCCCTACCACAGCAATGTGATTCTATCTATATACCTCTGGTTCCCTCCCCACTTTCTGGGGCTCTCAGGTCATCATGCGCACCTGCCACCACAACCCTCTGGTGCCCTCCTGTCACTGCGCCTCCCCTTGGGCTGCCAGCCCTCTGGGGCTCTGGCAGAAGAGCTGGATGCCATGCTGAGTGGGAGAGGTTGGGAGGTGCAGGAGAGATGCGACTCTGCCCCAGTGACTACTCACCCTGTCTGATTGCAGCAGATTGCTTGCTACATTATCTTGGCTGTCCTGCTCAACGAGCAGATGAGGGTTCCTTGTAGCACTGGCTGGGGGAGTCAAAGTGACTGCTGCAGGGTTTCCTATGATGCCTATCACTGTGACATCCAGCTGCGAGTCACTGCAGGGCAAGAGCGGCCCTACAGGTGGGTGATGTAGTCAGAGGGGTGTTGTGGTTAAAAGGCAAGAAGTAGGATCGGCCTGGAGTGTGAGATCATGCATGGGAGTTTGGGGAAATGGAGGGAGGGGGGAGAGGCAGCAGGGGCTGGGGCGACAGGGATGGGGTGGGGAGCCTGGGGCGCCAAAATACAAGTTTGCCCAGGGTGCTATTTTCCCTAAGGCCGGCCCTGGAGACAGCTTGGTTATCCCCTTAGATCCACTTCAGAAATCTGAACCATGGATTACAGTTTTCTTCAACACTTCCAAGAGGAAGCCAGCTTTCCTAAAATGGATGAAGTGAGCCCACAGGGAAGTGCATCTTTGCCAAATACAATTTCCGAATACAGAGTTTGCCTTATGACACACAATACTCAGTGATTTTCACTTCGACTCGAACAGTACGCTCTACTCCACTAAAACAATCATTGGAATTAAAATATTACATTGGTGTTATCACATATAGTACAACAGTTGCCACTATTTGCGATCCATCTTCCTGTTGTCTTGTGGAAATACAGATCAAATTTAAATTAACTTTTCATGCAAAACAACAATAAAATAACCCCATACTAACTTTATGAGTATCTACTGTTAGTCCTACCAAGGCTACAGCAGCCAGATGACAATATATGTACAATTTTCATTCTGCACTGACACTTGCCTCCATGGAAGGTATAATATGCTGTTGTACTGGTAACTTTGAACTTGCTTCTGGGCCGTCAGTATCTTTGACTGTTGATGAGCTCTCAAGGCATCTTTGTCTATTATGTTTTATGGGTTTCTTTCCTCTCCTGTTCAAAATCTGCCTGTCATTCTGTGTTAACTCTTTTCTTTTCTCTTCCTTTTTTGTCTTTAAGTTAGTGTATCATACCTAGTTTTGACGTTTTGATATACAAGCAAGGATGCCTGTTTCATTTCATTTAAAAATATGAACCCAATAGGCTTAATCCAGAATCTCTAGCTACGGACTGGGTTACCATATGTTCTATTTTATTTGTATTTCTATCAGTATCAACCCAAGCATCCCTATACATACACACCAGCTATGTACATGATTTATAGCAAGTCAGTCAAGGCAAAGCCTATAGCTTCCCTTTCACAATTTGACGTTATCAGATTACTTCAGAAGCTGGCAGCAGCTACCATAAGTAACAAGCTGTCACTGTAAATAAATCACTCCATGAGAAATAACAGTTAAAAATATAGATTAGTATGAGAAGAGGTCAGTTTTAGTCCTTTTTATTTCCCTCTCAGCCAAGTCACAAACCAATATTACATGTATTTGTCTGACAGAAAGAAAAAACAAAAACAAGCAAAACATTTTTTACTAGCACAAAAGAACCAAATTAGAATGAACTGACATAGAATCTTTCAGTGGCCCAAGTGCTAACCGTTTGCCCACATGGTGATGTGATCTTCATTAAAGAAACAGCCACCTTCGACCAGCATCAGCCACTGAATTAATCAAAATTAAACATGTAATTGTGACTAACCTCTCTACACAAATTTCCAAATACTCTAAATAAATCAGTAGGTCACCTTGATATCACATTTTGGAACTGGCTGGCTGTAACGCCCTGTACCTCGGGGGAACACCCTACATCTCCATGTTCATCTTTATAAAATTGTGTGATATCCAATGCAAAGTTTGTCATGTTGGGTTTTTTGGAAGGCTCATGAGGCACTGAACATGGTTGTTATAGTAATATTATAGGTTATAATTTCATGTATATAATTATGAGGCTGAAAATATATCCTCACGGCTTAAAGCAAGTGCAGGCAAAAACTCTCCAAGAACAGAGAAGCAGTTCACACCTCATCAGGGCATGTATGGGACAAACCCAACCAGCCTCACTGGAACAAAGGACGCTGGCCTAGGCAACAACAAAAGGATCTGTTAGACTCTGAGTGAGTCACCCCCTTCCTTTGGTCAGTTTGGGACTGCAATGAGGTAATCAAGTATTAAGGGGTAGCTGTGTTAGTCTGTATCCACAAAAACAACAAGGAAAAGAAGTGGGTTTTTACCCATGAAAGCTTATGTCCAAATAAATCCATTAGTCTTTAAGGTGCCACCGGATTCCTTGTTATCAATGAGGTAATGCTCACCTGACCCCGGTGGTGAGGGGCGGCAAAGCCAAGAGGGAAGAAAGGACATAAGAGGGAGAGAGATTTGCCATACTCTTCCTCTCTCTTCCACCTACATTTACAGACACCACACCAAGCGACTGAAGCACTGATCAAAGGGGAGAGCCTGGTTGAAGAGCAACCAGCCAGCCTGTGGTGAGAACCATCGAAGTTTGTAAGGACACTGAAATTGTTAAGATCCGCTTAGAATGTGTTTTGCTTTTATTTCATTTGACCAAATCTGACTTCTTGTGCTTTGACGTATAATCACTTAAAATCTATCTTTGTAGTTAATACATTTGTTTGTTTATTCTACCTGAAGCAGTGAATTTGGTTTGAAGCATGTCAGAGACTCCCCTTGGGATAACAAGCCTGGTGCATATCAATTTCTTTGTTAAATTGATGAACTCATATAAGCTTTCAGTGTCCAGAGGGCATAACTGGACACAGCAAGACAGAGGTTCCTAGGGTTGTGTCTGGGACCAGAGATATTGGCTAGTGTAATGGGAGCAGCTTACACGCCAGAGGCTGTGAGTGAACAGCCCAGGAATGGAGGTTCTCACAGCAGAGCAGGGTAAGGCTGGCTCCTAGAGTTGAGGATTGGAGTGACCTAGCAGATCACCGGTCCAGATAACACCAAGGGGAATGTCACACTGGCCTTACTTCCATTTTCCATACAATTGCTCCAACTTTGTTAGCTTCATTATTCACAGATCTACTAGATTCTGTTACTAAAAACAAATCTAACACAAGGTCTAGAGCAGTGGTGGGCAACCTGCAGCCCATCAGGGTTATCTGATTGTGGGCCGTGAGACATTTTGCTGATGTTGACCATCCACAGGCACACCCCCCACCCACCCACCCACAGCTCCCATTGGCCGGGATAGCAAACCGCAGCCACTGGGAGCTGTGGGGGGCGGTGCCTGTGGACGGTCAATGTCAGCAAAATGCCTCATGGTCTGCATTCACATTACCCTGATGGGCTGTGGGCCACAGGTTGCCCACCATTGGTGTAGAGACACCATAAACCACAGTGGTTGCATTATTCTGCTTCAGTTATTTTAAAACTCAGGGGTCACATTTAGCCCTGAACAGACTGGGCTCCACACCACCACTGAATTCAATAACTTATGTTCACTTACACCAACGCTGAACTTGGCCTTCCTAGGGTTCTTTCTAACACTGGCAAAATAAACCTCTTCCATGCCTTTGATGTCTAGTATCTGCCAATTTTAATCCTGACCTTCATATCTACTCTTCTGTTATATCTACCATATAGAACATACGTTTCTAAGATGACAGGAAAGCAGTATCCTTTGCCTTGACGGCTTGTAGTCTGATAATACCCAAAATGGGCAACTGCCATGCCTCCTTCCATAGCTTGGCTGGATCACACCTAAAGGGATTAAACTCACAGGATTAAGATCACTGGAGAGTTTGCAAGAAATATGCCCTGTTGCTACCTAAATATGCAAGAAATAAATATGCTCTGTTGGCTTACCAACTCTGGCAATTTTAAAGCCAATTCTTCCCTGGCTTTTTATGCTTTGTCACACTTTCCAGGAATACCCAAGGACTGTCATTGAAGAATCCCTTGTCCGTTCCTGCCATACATCAGCTCCCCAAATCCACTGGCCATAGGCAACACAAGCATTCCACTCTATACCTCTCAGATCCCACTGTTGCTTTATAGGCTAGCAATAGCTACACTCTAACCCTGGAGCCCTCTGAGTGTCTCCCTGAAGCGTCCAACCTCTGACACACAGTACACACACAGTATTCACCCATCTGCTGCTTCCAAAGAAATCCCAGCTCACCAGTTTCACACCAGATCACTGCTTGGCTTAACTCACAGCACTTAGAGATGACTATAGTGAAATCAAGTTCAAGTTTTCTTAAAGCATAAAGATTCAGGTAGCAGCAAGTAGAAGTATTGCACACAAATAGTTACACATAAAATAAAATCATATCATGGATTCTAGAGCCTAGACTTAATTAACAAGCTACTTTCTTGTCTAATAAATCTTTGCAGCACTTCACAGCCAGGCTGGCTGTGACTCTCTTGTCGTAAGAAATGCACGCTGTCAGTTTGCCTCCAAGGTGAAGGCTTCCCTGTGTCTCTTTGTACTCCAAAATATACTAAACCAATCTTTTGTCTTTATTCATAAACAGGACACCCCCTGCTGTTTATTCCACAAGATTTCCTCTACTGTAGATTTTGCAATCTTTCAGTCTGCACCTAGCTCATTATGCAAATATGCACACAGTATGAGGCATACAATATACAACACAGAAATGGCCAGGCAGGGAGACAGGTATCTGTTACCTTCTGCCTGAAAGGAGTATCTCTGAGGTATGTCACCTCCTGATGATCTGCCTTAACTTCAAAATGTGAAGAACATAATTTTCAATACAGACAACTCCTTAGCTACCAACGGGCTACTGGCGCTCAGTAGAGATCTCACACGGCACCTTTTGATGAACTATTATGCAGCTAGTTGACCCAGGGGATCCCTGTAAAACCCTCTGGCAAAAGGCACGAAGCAGTCCCTGAGTCACAGGCTCCTTCTCCCCTATGAAGTCCAATCACACTGAGTGATCAACTCTGGCCATCATGAACTTGGGGAGCTACATACCAGTTTGAAGACTAATTTTTATCATCTTCTTTTGGAGATCCAGTCATATCCCATTTGACTTATAATACCTATTCTCAACCATATCCATGGATGACACTGACCCATCCTCTTTAGTGAGGCTTCTTCCTAGTTCACAGACTCATTCAGTCACCTTGGAATAGAAATGTCATTCTTATTAAACAACACTTCAAAACACACTCCATATGTTCACAATGACTGTTTTCCTATGTATCAAACTTAGTCACTTGCTAAAGATCACCTATACCAAAACAAAAAGCACACTTAAGAAAAACACCTACCAATTTCAATATTCATACAATATAGCTCCAGGTGTTCATACCATTATAATTTTGGGACACCATTCTTATATGGATAACTCAGTTATTAACATAGGCCAGAGAGCTCAGTGACGGGTGCAGTAAAACAATAAACTGTAGAGACAGAAAATGTATCATATACAAAGGCTAAGTGAAAGATTTACTAGACCTTTATGACAATTAAGTTAAAGAAAAAAAAAAGAAACATTACAATTGACATATTTATCTATTGATGTAAAATGTATATTGGATTGCATTACCGAGAGAGAGATGATGTAATTGATTACTGTAATGTGTACACAAATGGGTAAAGTAAAGGATGCGTACATAATGTTAACCTTGGTGGCTTAACTCAAAAGCCTCTCAGCATTTTTGTATAGAATATAGGTAAACGGTGGTAATGTACCAGAGCCCTAGTAGTTTAACTACCAGTTCTAGCAATTTTTTTATTCCATCAAGTTATGCACCATTGTACGGTGCCTTCAAAGCTTGGTTTAATAGCCACCTCTCAAATGCAATTTGGATCTGTGGCATATAGGCATTCAGATACCATCATGATGAGTACTGTGGACATACACCTAAAACGACAAATTGAGAACTTGTAGACTGGGTAAACAAACTTGTCTATAAACATATTCACAAGTTATTTTGATAATGTAGCACTTGACTGGCTAAAAGAAAATATTAGCTTTTTGAAGCAAAATTAAATTAAATAGCTTTATATCACCGGTCTGAGCATCCCTTTTCAAGTCTATGAAGTACAAACATGAAAGAAATGAACTGGGAAAAGTATAAACACCCACAGTTTATCAGTCTTTGTTATGTAAATAAATCACTGCTATCTTCTTTTATATGATTTTTGCATTGTCATTGCATTTTTTACTCTAAAATAATGTACTATATTTATAAGTGTGTGTATGTCTGTATTCATAAACCACACAAAAGCATTTTCATAGACAGCATATTGGGAGAAAATGTGAAGTGAAGAGTTCCTATATATTCCCATGTATAACTGAAGCCTGATTCCTTTGAAAGATGAATTAGATGACTTTTAAAAATGTGTGTGCGCGCGCGTGTGTATATGTGCACATTTTTATATATACACACACACTCACGTGTGTATGGGTGTGTGTATGTATTTATACATTATGCACATACACACAAACTAATCTCTGAAAACTGGTGAACAGTTGAAAAAATTAAAATAAAAGATCAACATGAGACTGAGCTTTCTAGCTTTGTCCTTCAGTCTACATTGTATCCCACATGGATTTGTACCAAACAGAAACCAATTTGTTTTGCCCTTTTGGACTCACGGTGTATTTCAATTAATTGGGGTTCTATTTTACTATGAAATGCACATATTTACTAGATATGTTAAAAAAGTCAAATGAAGAACTATTTTACTATGAAATGCACATATTTACTAGATATATTAAAAAATGAAGAGAAAAGAAGAACAAGATAATTACCACTTTACCCAATTTGAACCCAAATGCTGATGAATATATTTGTATAATAATTCAAGGAGTCAAAATGACTGAAGCAAATTGGTTAGTTTTGCATTGTGTCCTATGACCTTTATCATAAAAGTCAAAGATAGAGTCTCATGGGTGGGAGGGGGAAGGGGTTTCCTGGGTGGGTTACAAATAAGAACTTTAAAAAGGGGGCGGGAAGAGAAGCTTTGGAATCAGTTCTATGATACTCTGCAATGAAATAAAAATACTTTTGCATCACTCTATATGGGAATAACTTGCTCAATTTCAAAAAATGCCATCAATTTTAGTTCAATCTCTGACGTACTTTCTAATAAAAAGCTACGGAAATCATGTAACTGCCAGAATCAGAACTGTTATGCCAATTCTCCTAAGACACAGTTCCACAACTTTGTACACTGTGTCAATTTCCTTACTCTCAGCAGTGCTGTACATTTCCAAAGGACGATTAAGTTGTTTAATTTGGCACATATAAAGTTTTTTTAGAAATCTCTTTTATCCTCTATTTTCCCTACCACATGAAAGTTCCCCTCTCAGTGGGGGCTTTGGTCATGAGAAATGAGTGTGTTACCTTGTGCCCATAAGAAATCTTAAGGCCTGGTGTTAAAGCTACTCAAGCATAACAAGTTATATCCCAGCATGCTCACTGATTAGCTGGCTTCCATAACCATAAAGTCAACAATAATCTACCTACCTGCCCTTTCTGCAGGTGGTTGACCTATAAATGTTAAGTAAGTCAGTGGCAGTTCAGTTTAAATTACTTTGGAAAGCATTATGCGTAAACATTAATGCTGCACCATGTCCTTAACTATGCAACTGGGACTCTGTAGTCTGCAAAATAATCTGTTACCTGATATGATTCTATTTTTTCCTGTACAGTTCTTTTCATCTGCATTTTCCCATTGTAAAAGAATCCAATGTGTCCACTACTCTTCCCTCTGCCATCACCCTTACAATGTAAACAGCAATTTCCTCTAATTAATTGAGGGGTCTAGGGGCATAAGGTCCCCAACACTAGATTGCCTCTTCCCCCAACCTAGCGTTCAACCATATTGACTGTACAGCCTCTGGATATGAATACCCCACAACCCTAAAATAAAAACACAAAATAGATGAACAGCTTTCAAATGCTTGAAACTTGTTTAACTACGAACTTTAAAGCAAATTTACTAGGCGGCCACATAATAAAACACTGTAAATAATTGTAAAAATTATTGTTTCCTTTAGAGAATGTGAACCTGATAAATTTTTGCCCAGTTTCTGTATGCGTGTCACAGCAGTCATCTATAACCAAGAGATTTTTGCCCTGAGCAAGTGGCAAAGAAAATTTTCTTTCAGTTCTACTTAGTTCTGTGTGTGATAGAGTTTCCTAGCACACCCATATCTGGAGTATCTAAGCATTTCCATTGGGTGCCTGAAAAAACTTAGCAGTGACCTATGTAGAAGGAATATTTATGTATTTGAAATAGTAGTGGCCTCACGTAAGTGGGACAGCATAATTCAATTGGGCCTGTCCAACAGGCAAGAGACACCCCAAACAGGGTATTTTCAGTGAAATGGGGCTTACACATGCTTTCATATTGAGTTGAGTAAGTATTACTCGTGTCCTCCCATTCACAAGCTATATTAAAAGCTTGTGATTTGGCAAAAAACAAAAGCCTAACTTTAAGAACCTAAATCTATATTTGTAAGCCTAAATGAGTGACCAGACTTTCAAAAGTTCTGATCTCCCACCACTTCCCATTGACTCCAAATGTGAACTCTTTGGGCTGAATTTCAAAAGCATGGAGACTAATTTAAGCTCCTGAATATGGATTTAAAAACAAAAAACTCTTGAACCATAGCAACAAGGAAAGTATTATAATGTATGCTAGAGGCTCTGGCAGCGTTTGCTGCTATGCTCAGTGGTAACCACAGAAAAGTTCAGCGTATATGAAATTATCAGGATCATAGAAGATTAGGATTGGAAGAGACCTCAGGAGGTCATCTAGTTCAACCTCCTGCTCAAAGCAGGACCAACCCCAACTACATCATTCCAACTAGGGCTTTATCAAGCCGGGCCTTACAAACCTCTAAGGATGGAGATTCCACCACCTCCCTAGGTAACCCATGCAGTGCCTCACCATCCTCCTAGTGAAATAGTGTTTCCTAATATCCAACCTAGACCTCCCCCACTGCAACTTGAGACCATTGCTTCTTGTTCTGTCATCTGCCACCACTGAGAACAGCCTAGCTCCATCCTCTCTGGAACCCCCCTGCTGGTAGCTGAAGGCTGCTATCAAATCCTCCCTCACTCTTCTCTTCTGCAGACTAAATAAGCCCAGTTCCCTCATCCTCGTAAGTCATGTGCCCCAGCCCCCTGATCATTTTCGTTGCCCTCCGCTGGGCTCTCTCCAATTTGTCCACATTCTTTCCGTAATGGGAGGCCCAAAACTGGATGCAATACTCCAGATGTGGCCTCACCAGTGCCGAATAGAGGGGAATAATCACTTCCCTCAATCTGCTGGCAATGCTCCTACTAAAGCAGCCCAATATGCCGCTAGCCTTGTTGGCAAGAAGGTCACGCTGTTGACTCATATCCAGCTTCTTGTCCACTGTAATCCCCAGGTCCTTTTCTGCTGAATTGCTGCTTAGCCAGTCGGTCCCCAGCCTGTAGCAGTGCATGGGATTCTTCCATCCTAAGTGCAGGACTCTGTACTTGTCCTTGTTGAACCTCATTAGATTTATTTTGGCCCATAAAGGGTATGATCCTGCCCTCATTGAAATCAATAGCTAAACTCTCTCACCATCTTAACTGGAAAAAGGCCCAAAATTAATAATCTTCAAAATGCAGCTAGATAAGTTTCCATAATTGTTTTCAGCTGGTGAATGTGACCATATTTATATGTCAGTCATATTTTAGACAGAAAAAACAGGGTCTTTATTGTATAATATATTACTCCAGAACAGCTGACAGACAAACTCCAAGTATTTGTGTAGTATCTTGAAATGAAGGTAGTACATCAAACACTTCTGCTGCTGCTGAAGCATAGTGACCACTAAAACATAACTATCTTGACTTTCACAATAAAAGATCACTTTTATTTTTACGTACGCTATTAAATAGTGATTCTTTGACCATATGATTGGTTAAAAAGTTTAAGATGCTTTTAAGTCATCACAACGGCTAGGATTAAGGAAGTGACTAGAAGATGAGGAGACAACTGCTCTGGGTGAAGAGGTTGCACAGATTCAACAGTTTTGTAAAAACTTCATTTTAACAGTTTTAAGATACCCATGGTTAGACGTTTTATAAAAATAGACAGGAAATGCATGATTATGAAGCATAAAAGTTTTAATCAGCATGAGTTACAAACGACCACTTTATACACCAGTGAAGCAGCCAAAAGAGAGTTATACAGTTCATCCAAAACAAGTGCTATTAAAGTGTATATCACGGTCATCATGTAAGCTATATTTCAAATGTGTTACAGACAAACTTATTTTCAAAAAATGTTCATTTTTTTGTAGCCCTTCTTCTCCAAAGGCAGGTGCTTTGGTACTAGCTCTCCAACTACATGCCCTCAAAGAGCAAAACGTAAATAACAAACAGACAGTTCTGCAAAGCTACCTAAAATATTTTTTTCATACAAAGCCACTTTGTGAGTTTAAGCTCTTGTATCTCAGTAGCTAGCAGGCCTGTGTGTGCTTGTTCATTCCACTGCAAACCTGATAGCCTACTTTTTCCAATGACATAAAATACATACCTATAGCCCCCATAGATTACAAGATATTGGACCTAAAACCTGTCTTTGGTCTAGGCTCAAATATTTATTATACTGTCAATGTATGTATGTAATGAATTTTATTTCTCTGTATTGCAATAGCACATAGGCCCAAATCAGCATCAATGGAAAATTAGGAAATATGACTGGTTTAAAAAAAAAATCCACATACCTGATACTGCTCTGGAAGAATGGGGAAGTGGTTCGAGTGCAAGTGAGGCAATCAAAGGCTGTGCAATTCACTGCACTGAAATCGCCCCCATATGACAGACAGACCGATGTGTGTGAGAGTGACAGAATGTCCAAATATAACTATAGCAGGGGAAGGGGTGAATAACTTTACAGTATTTCCAGACTACAATGTATCTAGTGCCTCAAAATATCCAAGCACTAGTGTGCCATACTTTTTTCTCAGTTTGGATTCCTTTATGTTAATTTTCTCCACATTAGCTAGATGTTGCTCTTCAAATGTAAGAAAATATAAATATTCCTGAGAAAGTACCCTTCATAAAATTAATGTCTTCCAATATTCCTGGTAGGTTTAAAAACGAACACTAAACAGCAAAATATACACTACTATTACCCTGTACATATTTATTGTATTCCAAAGCTTGAAAACAGTTGGGAAAATGGAAAAGTTACTTTTTTCCTCTACACAAATTTGTTAATGGGTAGCATAATGGTGAGCCATGTTTGCTGGCATTCTGTGAAACATCTACAAATTGCTTCTGCTAAGCATTATAGGTTGTCAGACTAATGTAGTTGAAGATAATTTGGCCTTTCAGTGAATTGAACCTCACAGCACGATTATACTTCAGCACCAACTAGAGTGTCACAATTATTCTTTCATGCTGAATTACCATATAATGTCATAAGCCTACCTGTCATAAGTCCTGCAGCCTAGCTTGAATTTTTTCTAAATCTATGGTTCATGGCAAAAAAAATATGAATTTTTTGCTTCTAATGGAAATCTGATTGTTTTTATCAACAATAAATTTCATAGCAAATCAAAGGATATGCTTGGACAAACAATCCGATACTCAAGGTTAAAAAACACACAAATAATAAATTGCTGGTATGTCATGTTCAATTTTTACTACTGCATTACACTGCAATAACCATAACAGGATCTAAATTGTTGTCAGAACATTAAACAAACCCTCATGCTTCACAAAGGCATCCTGCCTGAGTAATTCACACAACGGAAACAACTATCAAATTTTCCACTGCCCCACCACCATACCATATATCAGTGCAGTTTATTTATTTGGACAATTTTTTGAATAAATTACTTCCATCCTGGCTGTTGTTGCCACTTCTGTTAAGAGTCATATCAGTTTTAATTGTCTTTCTGTCTATACTGAGCCACTGTTTTTCTGGCTCCTTCCTGCTCTTACATCCTGAGCACCAAAATAAACTATGAACATATAAAATTGCTTAATACTAGGTAGGCAAGTCTCTGTTAAAAAAAATTATCTGCTTTTAATTTGTATTATTCTTAGGCTTCTTCCCTGGTTCTGCTTGTTTGTTTGTTTATTTAAGTATTAAACATTTTTACAGGTATTGAAGAGGCAAGTTGGGTTGACCCTTCTCAGACCCATCTAGGTCTTCCATGACCTAAGCTATATTATGTTCATATTCAATACATAGAGTTGTTTGCATCAATTCCAATGTTTTAAAGTACTAAACTTGGCATATTTAATAGATTTAGCCCAGATTAAGCATCATCCATTATCTGTTATAAAGCCCCAAAGAAAAGATAACAGCCTTCCATATATTTGAGCGCTTTGGTTTCCATAGTGCCAGTTAAGTACAACAAATATACCTTTCCTTAGCAGTTCTTTTTCTAACATGAATATGAGATTATAAATAGAGGGAGAAAGTTGCACCTACCCCCTTTCTATTTATAGACATTTATATCTTAATTCTTGTTTACTCACTTTCTACTATCACAAAAATGAAGCTTAATGTACAGTTGTACATTAAGCAAGAAACACAGTGATCAGCACAAATAAACTATGGCTATAAGATATAGAGTTCATAACTTTCTATCACATTTTACAACACCTTCACTAGTGAACTAAACTGGCACAAACTGACAGAAGTCGGATCAATTTGAGCCAACTCTATTTTCTAAATAAGTACCCCTTCTCGTTCCGAAACAGTGTGCAAGTGTTTATACCACTAGCGATTATGAGCTGGGGGTCTTCCGATGTAATGTCTGACCACTGAAATACTGTTGGACAGAGAAGAAAATATTTGTCCATCTGGTGGCAATTCAAAATGCAGGCACTCCAATTCTCCCTATTATTATTTATTATTATTATTAAATAAAATAATAAAATAATAATTTGGGGGGGTACAAATAATAAAACTTTTTTTTTAAAAAAAGTGGAATAATATGGAAGCAATATATGCCCAAAATATCAATATTGGACTTATTTCCACATATTAACTAAAGCCTTGCTGGTTGGGACTGTTTATTTATAACCTCCAAAGCAATAATAAACACAGAACTATGATTTACTTTGAGCCTTTCTATCATTAAAACACTTTGTCTTATTGTTTTATTGATTTACAATCTGTCCTACTTACTTTTTTAGCATCTGAAAACAATCAAGGCACAAAGCTGCAAAATGTTTAGACATTAATTGTTAAGAGACAGCATTTTATTCCAGGCTAGGGGTTTGAGTCCTCGACTGCTAAGCATTCTGGTACAGAAATGATTTATGGGCTTGTAGCAATAACGATGCGGCAGAGCCATTAACATATTGGCAGACCCCAGGATGGATTATCGACATTGATTATTTCATGGACCACTGATACCCATTTGTTAAGAGGAGCTCGAAGATGGCCTCTCTCTGACTGAAATCTTTTACGAGCAGACAGCATTTTAAGTATTAGGAACCTGGGACTTGGGCCATTTCTTTAAAACACTTTCCCTCTGAATCCTCTAAGTCTCTAACAAAAAGTGACAAAAATTAAAGTTCATTCTTTACCATGGCTTTAATTTCTCAACTCGTCATAACCATGTCTGTCTTTAAAAATTAATGATTGCCAGCATTTAGCCACTGGTTGTTGCTATGAAGATCTATGCAAAAAGCAAGGATCCCTATAGAGTGCATGATATATGGAATTCTCTTTATTACTACAATAAAACTTACTGACATTTCAATACTTCTGCAAATAGCATTATAGTATCAATCTTCTGAATTAGGTTGAAAATTAAGTTGTAAATTAAAAGAAAGTGTACTTTGGAATACAACATGATATGTCACCTAGAAAAAGACCTTTGTGCATAACAGAGCTGAGCAGAAAAACTGAAAGATAAGCCCAGCTGCCTCTAAAAGTACCTATTTCATCATAAAGGATCTGGGTTACATTCTACAAGAAGAATACAGCCTGAAAGCTCTATTTCACCTCTGGAGAACAGATTCTGAATCTCTTTTTAAAAAGATGAATTTGACAGTGTCAGTCCATTAGTTCATATGCCAAAAATAATTTTTATACATTTTCTTTTTCGGTTATTTTACACCCCAACACTTTTTTTTTTTAAGTTCAAGTACTGAAATAAAACAAAAAATATATGTTATCCTTTCTTCTTTAAAGACAAATATTAGCTTGAGTTATCAGAAAGAAACAAGAGACATTTAAAAAAAACCTTGGATTATGCTAAAAATATAGAAAACGCTAATTTTCAGTCAAACTGTAAATTTACCAGTAACTTCAGTTCTGGACCTCTTTGAAAAAGAGTTAATAATGCAGATAAATGGCTAAAAAATACATTGTCTCCCCAAGACAAGTCTTCCAATATTTTCTGAAACAGGATTTTTTAAAATAGAGTAACATAAGAATGCAAGACCCAAGTAAACTAAAAAAAGCACTTATTTATGCTGCTCAGCATAGGCATATAAACACAATGCAAGAAGCTGACTTTTGCACAGCAAAGCACATACATTAATAAATTAACTTCTGAATGAGGAAATAGTTGTATAGGAAAAAAAAAAAGTCTCCAGGCACGAAATTTTCACTATTTTTTTTAGTATATTCACAATTATAGTGGAAATTGATCCCATGTGTTCTGTTATAGGACTAAAAAGTGAAACAGTCACTTATAACAGAGTAATAAAGCTAATGAGTTTACAAAGGCATGTCAGAAACTTTCTGGGCCTCAATGACCCCAAATCTGTAAGTCAGGTACAATAGTAACTATTTACTGCGACAGTTTGAGGATAAGTCTGTATCAGGTAATGAATTCCATTTTCTTTTATGAAGGCCATTTATGATTGTAGCCTTCATTGTGGACAACAGCACCCACTTTGAAGTAGGGATTTGACACCTAGTGGACAGACTATCTGAGAAGCTGTGACAGAGCAATCAAGAACCACCAATATTGAATAGCTCTACCCTAGTGAAACAAAGTGTTTGCTGCTGGCAGGGACCATTGACTTTGAATGACTGTATCTAGGGCAGAGCCTGGAAATTCCCCAGCAGAAGTGAATGGGCAAGAAAGGTGAGACTGTTTTTAAAAGGGGCCAGCTTTTCTAAGCAGAAGGCCATTCCTTTACCAAATGCAGATAATCAGGCCAAACAGGAAGAACTGCCTGGCTTAAGAAATCAGGCCAAACACAGGACTCTCAGAAGTGGAGAGCTCAGACAGAGGGACTGAGTTCAGGAGATTGTGGTTTTCCACAGATCAGTAACCTTCTTGGGCTTTTTAAGAGTAAAGTGTTTGTGAATGAGAAATTCCTTTGCTATGCTTGTGTGCACCTTGCTGTACTGCCATGCTGTCTCTGAAGGGCATAACTGGAAAATGAGCTCTGACAGCTAGGTGGACTTGGGGGGAACAGGACTACTCAATTGCGAGTTTGGAAAAACTGTAATGCTGGTTACAGAGTTTTAGCAGCCAGATTCATGAATTCTAAGGCCAGAAGGTACCACTGTGATCATCTAATCTGACCTCCTATATAGCACTGGCCATAGAATCCCCAAAAATAATGAATAGAACGTATGCTTTAGAAAAACATCCAATATTGATTTAAGAATGGTAAGTGATTGAGAATCCACCATGACCCTTGGTAAGTTGTTTCAATGGTTAATTACTCAGTTAAAAATTATGCCTTATTTCCAGTGTGAATTTGTATAGCTTCAACTTCTAGCCATTGGATTGTGTTATACCTTTTTCTGCTAGACTGAAGAGCCCATTATTAAATATTTCTTCCCCATGAAGTTACTTATAGGTTGTAATCAAGTCACCCCTTAACTTTCACTTTGTCAAGCTAAATAGATTTACCTCCTTGAGTCTATCATCAAAGAATTGTATTAGCACTTTTGTCCACAGCAGTGCACTGAGAGTTCACTTTCATCTGATTATGCACCATGACCCTCATATCTTTTTAAAAATCACTGCTTCCCACATCTTCAAAGTATGGGCTAGATAGAGTCTTTGGTCCTAGATGTATAAATTTACATTTAACCATATTAAAATACATATTGTTTGTGCCCATCTCCCCCAAACGATCCAGAGCCCTCTTTATCAGTGACCCATTCTCTTCATTATTTATCACTTCCCCAATTTTTGTGTCATCTGCAAAATTTATCAGTGATGATCTTATGGTTTCTTCCAGGTCATTAACAAAAATGTTAAATAGCACAGGGCCAAGAACCAATTCCTGCAGGACCCCATTAGAAACACGCCCATTGGATGATTTTCCATTTACAATTACATTTTGAAACCTTTCAGTTATCCAGATTTTAATCCATTGAGTGTCATGTTTATTTTATTCTGGAAAAGAGCTCTGTGTAAACTCAAAAGCTTCTAACTCTTACCAACAGAAGTTGGCCCAATTAAAAATACTACCTTACCCACCTTGTCTCTCTACTATCCTGGGACTAACATGGCTATACCAACCTCACAAACAATGTATATTACATCAACACTACTACCCTTATCAGCCCAACTTGTCATCACATCAAAAAAAATATCCAGTTGTTTTGACATGATCTATTTTCCATAACTCAATTATGGTTGGCATTAATTTTATTACCCTTCTTTAATTCTTTATTGATCAAGTCCAGTATCAGCCACTCTGGGGTTTCAGTGTCACACTGACAGGCCTATAATTATCTGAGTCATCCCATTTACCCTTTTTAAACAACAATAGCTTTCTTCCAGCTTTCTAGAACTTCACTGGTTAATCATACAAGTAACTATTGGTGTCCATATATAAGAGTCAACCATATAAAAAAGAAACCAGGGGTAGGATTTTCAAAAGTGCTCAGCATTAGTGTAACTTTCTGTCTATCGAGGCCAAACACAAGTTTCACAATTGACTTCAATGGAAGCAGAGAAAGGCCCGCACTGAGCGATTTTGAAATCTTGCCTGATTTCTATTAAAAGGCTGCACTGATTAAATAGTTGGAGATTCTTGTTCACATTCTCAAACATGCAAGATATCAATTGTTTCATGCTGTGTTTTAAATGGGCCTCTATTCTGCTTAATTTAAATGAAAAAACTAGAAGAGCATGCCTCTTCCACCTCACTTGTCAGAGTACTCAACAATCAGACTGAGATTTTCAAAGGAGCCTAAGGGAGTTGGGGACTTTGAAAACTGAATTTTTACACAATTTTTTTCCAGAGTGTAAAACACAAACAGGCTTGTTCCTTAAACACTTGGCATATTTATCTAATTCAACCTTTGTTTTAGAGGGGAACTATTTATCATGTTTTTATCAATTAAGAAAAAAAATCTAACACCAAATTTCTCTCCTCTCATTGGACATTTTCCATGGCAGTAATGTGCTACCACAACTTAGAGACTCCAGAAACATGGAACAATTGATAGTAAACACTTTCTGAAACAGCAGTTCCATCCCTTAAGCATTGGATTTTATTTTTTGATCTTGGCACAAGACAACCCAACCAAGCCCAAACCCAGTCTCAAGACCAGTAATTTTTCAGCTATCATAAATGACAACAGCATAAGAAGACTATCAAATTAGACCTCCATATACATATGATTTTAATCTCACCAGTTCCTTGTTACACAAAGATTTCTTTACCAATAATCATAAAAGAAAAGAAAGCTAATGAAATATGCCATTGCATTTGGGTTTTTGAATAGTAAAAATGTAAGTAGTCAGCAGGCAAAATAAGTCACAATGGATGACTGGTTCAAGTGATTGTAATGGGCTCTAGTAACCTCACAATAGGCTGACCCAGAAAGTATGCCATTATAACAGCTCACACTCATATTCAACTGAAAAATTGGGTGACGTGCTGCAATGGCTAAATAGACATGGTTTCAACGGGGGACTACAAAACTGCTTTAGTACACAATGCATTGAGAGAGATTGCACACATTGATTAGCATTGGTAAACTTGACAGTCAGCTTTAAGATGTGTACAATTCCTTTAGGACAAAAAGGGGCCCTATATTTGCAATCTTCATTCTGGCACTTGGAAAGATAATCACAGTCAACCATATCTGGTAACATTTCAAACACACTGTAGCATGTACAAAGAGAATTGAGGGAGTGAAAGGAAGAAAAGTGGGAAAAGGTCTGAATACAAATTAAATGTGCCTATGAATTGTGTTGTAACTGAACTCTAGGTTGGTTAAGTCACACGTTAAAAAGCGATCTTAAAACATGGATCAGTTCTGGGGCTGGTTCTGTTCAATATCTTCATCAGTGATTTAGATAATGGCATAAAAAGAGTACACTTATAAAGTTTGCAGACAACACCAAGCTGGGAGGGGTTGCAAGTGTTTGGAGGATAGGATTAAAATTCAAAATGATCTGGACAAACTGGAAAAATGGTCTGAAGTAAATAGGATGAAATTCAAAAAGGATAAATGCATAGTACTCCACTTAGGAAGGAACAATCAGTTACACACACACAGAATGGGAAATGACTGCCTAGGAAGGAGTACTGTGAAGAAGGATTTGGGGGCCATAGTGGATCACAAGCTAAATGTGAGTCAATAATGTAACACTGCTGAAGAAAAAAAAAAAAAAAAAAAAGCAAACATCATTCTGGAATGTATTAGCAGCAGCACTGTAAGGAAGACACGAGAAGTAATTCTTCCGCTCTACTCTGTGCTGATTAGGCCTCAACTGGAGTACTGTGTCCAGTTCTGGGCGCCACATTTCAGGAAAGATGTGGACAAATTGGAGAAAGTCCAGCGATGAGCAACAAAAATGCTTAAAGGTCTAGAAAACATGACCTATGAGGGAAGATTGGAAAAATTGGGTTTAATGTGGAGAAGAGAAGGCAGAGGGGACACAATAGCAGCTTTGAAGTACATAAAAGGCTGTTACAAGGAGGAAGGAGATAAATTGTTCCTGTTAACCTCTGAGAATAGGACAAGAAGCAATGGGCTTAAATTGTAGCAAGGGCAGTTGAGGTTGGACATTAGGAAAAACTTCCTAACTGTCAGGGTAGTTAAGCACTGGAATAAATTGCCTAGCAAGGTTGTGGAATCTCTGTCACTGGAGATTTTTAAGAGGAGGTTAGACTAACACCTATCAGGGATGGTCTATATAACACTTAGTACTTCCATGAGCACAGGAGACTGGATTAGATGACTTCTCGAGGTCTATGATCATATGAGTCTATGATCTGTAAAAATGCAAACTTGGAGGTTTGCACAAGCAATCTCAGTACTTCAAAGTAAAATTGTTTTAGTGGCCCTGTGTTTTAACATTGTTTGACATGGCAACAGAATCTTACAAAGACCGCAATAACGAGTCACTGAATATTAAGTTATAATTACAGATTTACAGTACCACGTTGAAATCACTATGTCATATTCATGTCTCTAAATGTGGCACGCTGACTTCTATTAAAGTCACTAAAGCTTAGCTATAGATCCACACAAACTTAAATGGACTGCAATTTTGTGTAGTGAACCCTCGAACTCACTGCACTTCATAACATTATTCTATTCACCTACAACTATTAAACCGCAACTGGTATTAAAATATTTTATCTGTTCTGTTAGGTAACGCCTAGATGACTAATACACATGGAAAAGAACTACCTTTTGGAGAGGGGAAAAAAAGAAGAAAAGTGACTCAGAGTTATGTTTGTGAGATTTTCACAGCTAATCACACACAAGACTGATTCACTGCTCACCTAGCTCTGTTCACTCATTTTTCATATCATACTTTTCACTACCCCATCAGCCTGCTCCACCAAGGTCAAATGAAGGAAATGATAGCACACATACCACAGCAAGATTTATTATAAACAGATTTGCTTTCTTTTTATGTGCAGTACATGTATATCTGAAAATTCCATTTACAAAAAATTAAGGTAAGTCACAGCAGTGTCTCTCTGTTATTTATTTTATATATAATTATATACATATATAATTGTATATATAATTTCTTGGCAGAGGGGGTTGCTTAGCTGTAATTGTGTTTTGCTTGTCTATAACAATGTTTGTCTCTAAAGACAATTTTATTTTTAAATGAAAATATTACAACTGCTAACAAACCAATGAGATGTTAAAATGAGCGCAGAAACAGGAGCATATGATATACCCTTTTTAAAAAATTGCTTTAAGTTTCCATTTAAATGTTGGAATATAGGTGTTTTTGCTAGGCCACTACAGCTACCATAGAACAAATAAAGTCTCAATATATTTATGAATTTAATTGTTACTAGGGATTGTACATCCAGCACACCAATCCAATAGTGCACACCAGAAAGAAAATCCATTAACTTGAAAGGTGCATGGCTGTACATTGACTAACGAAGCTAAGTGATTTGGCCATTAATAAGTTGCTCATTAGAAAGCAAATGAACTGAGTTCAAAGTGGGAATATTATTTCACAATTTTGCATCAGCAAGTAACATGGTGCTAGTCCATGAGTCACCGGCAGAATGCTATGAGGTTTTGTCAAGCAAGTCAGCAAATACAGTATTCATCAACAAAGCTGTCCATCCTTGCTGCTACCCATAGCTTGTCCTATTTCCAAGCTAGGTGGTGTAAATAAGAATTTCACAGCATAGTAAAGAGAAGAATAAGCATGTTATTTCATACCAGCCATGAACAACGAATTTGAGCACATTAATACACGGGTGTTCCTGGTTATATGGATATAATCAATGAGATGCCTTTTAAAAGTCTGCACTATATAAATAACCTAAGCTAAAGCATTTCCGCACTTATTTCTAAGATACCCTGACATCCACATTTGCACTTTGGCCTAGGTGGATGACAAAACTGGGACTTCTTCAAGGTGAGCCTTAGCTAAAAGAGTCAAAAGCCAACAGCATGTCATGTCATCAGCACAATGTTAATAAAGTTGGGGCCTAAAAAGGATACCAAAGGAATGAGAGTGATACTGAAGGATACGAGGTTGACACTCGACAGTACCACCCATAACAATTTGACTTTGTTCACATCTACTTATCTAAATAGATGCTGATATCATGGAGATGAATGGAAAGCAAGTTGACATGATGCCAGAGATTTACTGCACACCTAAGATATGTAAAGTGGATCTCTGTTCAATAAATTCAAAAGCTACTGACTAATCAAGTAATACTAAAAAACAGATACCATATCAGAATCAATCCAAATAAATCATTATAAGCATTCACAAGTGCAACCTCAGTGATAAGAGAAAGCCTGAAGCCAGGCTGTAACTTACACAAATGGTTTTTGTGGCTGTAGGATTGCAATTTTTTTAAAATCACACCCTCATGGAAATGGTACCTGGTAAATGAACAATTTATCTTCCCTTACCTGAAGAGGCTATCTTTCACCAAGGAGCAACAGCTGCTCTCTCAAATTCACAATGGAATTTCCACATACAGCAAGAGGCCTACTGACTGTCTACACAGCTCTATTTTATCCTGATGGATCCCATTTGCAAAAGGCAGGACATGAGGCAATGGGGGTAGAACACCTTGAATGTTGTTACAGTCACCAATTCACAACATTACAATACAGTGACCTACAAGAAGATATGACAGATCTCTGGCAGCTGACATAAAAGGAAGATCAGGAGTCTCCAAGGGAAAAATTGCAAAACAGATCAAATTTTTTTCTTCTTACATCTTCATTTAGGACACAGTACGGTGCACATGATTACATTCTGACGTGACTTCTTTTTCATTTGCAAAATCCCAAAGTGATTACATACACCTATAATGTAGCCAATGTGCCATTTAAGACAGATTGCGCTAACACCAGAAACTAAACTACTTCTCAAAGTAGTCATGAGATAGATAATATTATGCATAATCTAAAACTCCATCTGCAATACCCAAGGAAACAGTCTGCTACTTTCACTAACAGCAGCACCCACATTTATGATCTATATTGTGCCAACACAACTTTGCTCATTATACAATATTTTTTAAACACAACGGGGCCCAAACAAAACCTTGAAACCCCATAAAAGGCAAAGATTATTCCCATTATAATAAGAATGTGCTCGTATACATTGAATGGGGATAGAGATTCCCAATACTTCATTCACAAGTCTAGCTGATATAAAGATCCCCCAAAGAAAGGGAAAAGGGAAAACTAAAAGATAATTGAAATAGCTGACATGAGCAAATCCCATGTTTTCGAGACACCTGTAGATAAATCAGAAACCCTCAAACTTCACTTTCTGAAGCCACTGCTGGTGATCACAGGTTTAAAAGATGGATTAGCACACATAGCATACACTGTGAACAGGAGCAATCTTTCCCACATAAATTACATGTTTCTTCTCAAGCCCAAATAATTCCCAGGCAATGTTTGGAGAATCTATTAATAAGAGAAATTTTCTAGTTTAAGGACCCCTATCTGTTTCATGAAAATTCTGGAAAATTCATCAGTAAAAATACACTATTTTGAATAATAGCAACTTGGAAAATGACATGCATACACATGCCTTTTAGGAGAATTGCAAAGCCTTTGTTAAAATTAAAGATCTTGTATTAGTATGTAGACACTCATTTCTAATATAGTATTAAAACTAGTATTTGAAAATCAGGTTCCTCTCTACCTACCAGGATCAAAGTTTAGAATTCTCTTCTTCCCTTACAAACATTTAAGAGCATCACAGGGACTGCAAGGAAATGCTGAACTGCCATGATCCATTTTAGCTGTTTTTTAAGACTTTGGACCAAATCCTGCTCTCAATTACACCAGTATAAATCCAAAATAATTCCACTAAACTAAATGAAATTACTCCAGATTTACAAGGGAGTATGTAAGAGCAGAATCTTGCCCACTGTTATGGCCAGATATTACAGCTACATATTAGTTTTGATACCAATTTTTCAACTTTGTGTTTCATTTTAAATTGAAAAACGGAAGTAAATCTGACACATATTAGCATCAAATTAATGTCCTGACAAAATGAGTCATATGCTTTAGTTTCAATGTCCATCAGTGTTGTAATGCAACAAGCAAAAAATAATCTTTTAATAGTAAATTTTTTGATGGCAGCCAACAGCTATGGGCCTGCTTCTCTTTAAAAAAAAAAAAAATCACCAATATTTTTGCTATTTGGCAATGTATTGAGTTTCCACACACAGAGGGCAACTAATTTTTTTCTTCAAGACAAAAAAATATAATGGGCTTATTGTTATGCTTCTGAATGAACTATCAATATATGTCTTCTAGCAGCAATATAGTTTGGAAAAGAAAGATAAATATTGTTATTTACTACAGTAAAAGCAACAATAACTGATCAAGGTAAATTTAGTGGAAACATTAAAATAATGGCTGTGGAAAGTAAATTTATTCTGTTGAAACATACTGTGTGAACTTATTGGAAATAATCAAGCGCTCAGTTTGAATTAACTGAGTGTGAATGAATCTAAAAAAAACCCCTGACTATAAAACACTAGCTGGAATTTTCTAGCTGCGTTTGCTGCTTGGTCTCTTCATATATTTTAGGAAAATCTGCAAAGATGCAAAGAATCCTCCTGTGTTCGGTTAGCAGTAAGCAAATTGCTGTGGGCTCTGAGTGCTGGAATACTTTAGCAGGCAATTCCTCTCTGTCTTTCATTCTGTTTGTCTGTGTTAAATTCCCCCTCTGCCCTCATCCATTCTCACATCCAGTTCCCGGCTTTGTCCATCCATCAATCCACACACTTTGTCAGTGCTGACTTCATCCTGGCTCTCACAATCACATCCAAGCAATACTGATGCCACTAGGGAGCTTTTCGCCTCCCATCTGCGTCTCCCTGATCTGCTGACTGAGGCCCTGACGCTTGTCGTTTTCTATTGCACAGGCAAGCAAAAACACTAATACTGAACCTGATTTCTATCGTGCAGCTTTTCACCTTTTCTATCGGGAGGAATAGAGAAAGAGACAGAGAGAGAAAGAGAGAGATGTTTGCTGAATTTTCTAAAACAATTCGTACTCTAGTCAGGTTGAGGCTCAATTCGTCTTCCCTCTACAAAACATCAATAGAAATCACAGGGAGAAAATGTATCACTAATTAAGGGTTGATAAGCTCTACGTCAAGTGCAGTTTAGGGGGAGAAAGCTCACCAGCTTATACAGAGTCTCTACCAATTGAAATCCATACACCGCTTGCATGGCAACTTCAAGTTTTTTCTTTAATAAAATATGTTACCCTAAAGAAACATTCTAGGAAACCAACATATTAAAAACAGACATGTTTTTACTCAAAGGGTAATTTACAAAGACTTAAATGACAACAGGGGGAAATTTATTACTAAAGACAGAATATTGTTACCTAGCAATCAAACAATTTAAAAATATTTCTCAGTGTTTTGCCTGCTTATATGTTCTTAATTCACAGCTGTGTGATTCCAAGCATATAATTTAAAAGAAGGAAAACACAAGTTAACATTTATACACCTTATAAGAAATGTTATTGATTCTTGAAATCATCTTAACTATGGCCACAAGTTATTACAAAATACTTCAAATGATAAATTTGTGTATTCTAAAGGTACTGGACAAAGAGGGGAGTATACTACTTTGATGTACACAATTGCTCATCAACAAAGCATTTTATGTAAAATAGTTTAATAAGTGTTTAAATCATCATACACTTTGCACCAGACTTTACGTGTAAGGGCAATAATACGGTAACCAAACCATTCTTTGGGGTTTATTTTAAGGAAAGAAATATAATTTTATGGCTAAAGCACTGGACTAGGAACTAGCCGATCTCGGTTCCTGTTCCTAGCTTTCTCACAGACTTCTTGTGTGACCTAATTTAAGGATGTCAAAATGCTTTATGCTTTATCCCTACTTGTAAAATATTTTGAGATGTTTGCATTCTACATATTTATACTAATTGCACTGTGGTCATCAACGGGTTATTTAAATTAGAAAATCCTTGCTGTCAGGTTCTATGTCTCCCCCTATGACTGTACCATTCTGAGAACGGTGTTCCTTAAGTTTTGAACATCATGGAACCACAACAAAATTAGGCCCCAGACTTCTGTCTCCCATACATCCTGTGTTTACATCAGATCATTCTTTTTCTTAAAAAGAAAAATACATCTCAGAATGCCATTCTGGCCACATATTTCATAGAAATATCCATTTATAGCAGCTGTTGCTTTCAAATCAAAGTCTGAATCTTAAACCAAGACGAGAGTACAGAGGGAAAACAAAAGAGACTTAACAAATCTTAGCCAATGAAAGCAACATGACCTTCTCCCAATACACTTATAACCCCCTTTCTGTTGCTCGTTATGCAAGTTAGTCTTCCATTATGCCTCTTTGTACAAGATAGAAGTACATAGTAACATCTCCCTTTTGTTTCCCAAAATCAGTTGTCTCAAATATGTTTTAAATATGACAGAATAGACCTAAAAAGCAGCAGAAGAAAGTCTTCTCTGCTGTGCTACTATACACATCAGACATCTCTAATTAGACAGCAACAAAATTTTATTAATAGGCTGGACATTATGGAATGAGCTTGTTATAAATGGGCCCTGTCAAAGCCTTATTCAGCTACCAAATGAGTATTCTCAGTTCACTGCTCGCATCTGAAGCATCACCGCTGGTGCCGGATAACAAATGATTGCTATTAACCGTATTGTTAGTAATGATGGCTGAAAACAAACAAAAACCCATAAATAACAGTCTACAGAAAAATTAACCCATAAACTTGATAGATATCCAGCTGAGAAATAATAAATGACACTTTGGATCCTGCTGGGAGAAGCTAGTGGTTTTTGTTTTCTGCTCTGTCATTAACACATTTTCTGTGCTAAAAATTAGATTCTGATATATAATTATCAACGCTTCCAGATATTAATTTTGCTATCGCTCCCTCTGTTTCTCTGCTGGCTGGATGTAATGTTATTCACAGATTACTCTGAGAAAACACATCAAACACTTAACAGAGCAGGTCAAAGTGACAAGCAGCTTTTGCTGACAACACCAACCTGCAGTCTTTTTTTTTTTTTTAAACCAGGGACACAAAACAAATTTCTCGTGTTAATTAACTCAGGTTTCATTGCAACCAAAACAAGTCTCTACCATGTATTGTGAGCTAAGCATATTCCCAGCTGTCCTAATGAAGGCTGTATTGAGAAGGAAGTACCGACAAATATTATCTTGCATTTATACATTCTAACCCACACATTTTAGAGAATGTCTGTTTTCATAGGCAATCAAAACAACGGTCCACTTACCTAAATAGAGCACTGATGGCTCCTCCCAACCCTCCTCTTAATCCCTGAAAGGAAAACTATAGTAGTTTTTGTCACAGATTTCCAGTAGCGAAATATTCTCATTCAAAGCCACAAAGTATCAGAGGTTTATTTAACAAAGAAAAAAAGTTATATGAGGAATTATTCAAGCTGCTCTTGAATACAAGAATAAATACAAGCTTTACAATCTTTGCAGAATTAACTGACCTAAGCAGATCTTTAATAGTCATGAATGATATGTAAGAAGAGGGAAACATGAACTAGTCAGGGATTCCAATCCTGCAAACATGTATGGACATTGGGTGAGTTAAAGGTAATACTATGGAGCTAAGTAAGTTATTTGTATGTCAGTAGTGCCCCAAAGCCCCAAACAGGAAGAGGGCCCCATTATGTCAAGGGCTGTACAAACACATAGGAAGTCACTGTCTCTTCCTGAAGACCTTACCATCTAATTTTTGTGTCAGTAAACTCAAAAGTACAGCTCATATGAGTACAGTTACATAAGTGGGTTTGCAAGACTGGGTCCTTTGTTTCCCAGTTATTCCAGAGATTATAGTTTGGCTATTAAAAAAATAGCTACAAACGTTCTCATGTCAACATGACTAAAATTTGTGTCAATATCAATTCATGTTGCACTTTTTTTGGACAATTGCCATCTAAATCTGTTGATTTGAGCATCAATGTTTCATAAACAATATGTTGAAGATTATTTTAAAACTTAGGCAAATGAAAATAAAGCAAGACACTACCATAGTTTATAACTGTTCATAGTAGGAAATAAGTGCTGTATTAAAAGCAGTCAATTTGTTGGATAACATTTACCTCAGCTACTGTGAAGAAAAGCAGATGAAATGGAGCTGTTTTTGTCAACAACTTAGAAATCCCCTTAATTGCAATTATTCAAGGGAAATTACTTGCTTGCTTATTTATGTTCTCTTCCAATTCAACAGATCTCCATTAAGATCATAATAGCATCCAAGGAAAGAAGCTTTGGAAAAAGTATTTGAATAATAAACGGAGTTGGGGAGCGAATATTTCCTTCTCTGCATTTCCTTCTCTGTCTAGCTTTTAATTTCCATGTTGTGTCCCCATGGTCACATTTTGTTGATGACAGCCCTTAACTGCAAATCTCACACATTCTATACACTACATTTTCTCAGTATCTGGCACTGTGATATTAAATAACTATAAAACTAGAAAGCCAAAATAACTAAATCACCTGGCAGCCAATTTCTGAGAGTTAAACCACAAACCCGGAAAATGGTGGAGTGTGTTGAAATAATGTAAAGGAACCCCATAAATTCAAACTTTATGTTCTGTAAAGAACAAATATGAAAAAGGCATCAAAATAATGAAAGATTGTTTATGTATTCTGGCATGAAATGGGAATGTGTTATGAGAGAGAGCGTAATGGCAGAGACAGATCGACAGAGCTGACAGTGTGGTATTCATCCTGCATGGTACAGCAGACGTCCTGCTAGTGGCAGTCGACAGCGCAATAAATCAAGGGCTCTCGATGCTGTACCTACAGCTTATTACATCCAAGATGACAAATAAATAATAATCCCTGTCACAGCGGCCCTTTGCTCAAGGATTGAGCCTGAAACCTTTTGCTCATCACTCCTGGTCTTAAGTGAAAACACTAGAACAAGGGAATTGAAGGCCACGGTTTACTGAGCTCATGAAACACAAAGCAAGCTGGGCACAGGAACTAAAGCTGAGCAGGAAAGGTCAAGCAACAAGAAAGGATAAACATGTAAATAATCCTAACAAAAATGTGGCAACATTTAGCATCAATAGAGGTACAAAGGGCCTGTGAAAAAAATCCAAGCTTCTGCAGTCTCAGGAGAAGGCCATGGATTTGTTTGAATATCAGCAAAGCAGCAGCTAGATATGAATGGCACCAGGTTTAGGCCACTGGTATCTTGGATGCATACAATAAAATCCCTACTGCATATTTGTTTCTTTGCCTTCTCTATTATGGCCATCATTCATTAGCATCATCAGGGAGCTTGGGTTTGGACAACACACCGAGGAAACAACAGTGTCTGCCCGCAAAAGCTAACAAAATGCAAACTTTTATGAACAGAAAATGTCTCCCTTAGGAACACATGATTTCCTATTCCTGAAAAGAATGTTGGGCCCCCAAGCTCAGAATCTGCTTCACTAACACCAGATGCTTCTTCCGAGGAAGGTAGGGTAAAAACCCGTAGTCACGCAAGATATGCTGCACACTGGGGGAAATTCTTGCACTGCAGCAATCAGCCAATGCCCTGGTGTATGAGATTTCTTTGCCCTTTGTAAAGCTGTAAGTGTTGGTATTGTTCATCCAGACATTTTTGAATTCCAGCCACAGTATTTGACAAACCTCCTGCAACAGTGAATTCTGCCAGCTGACTAAATGCTTGGAGAATTTTTTTTATTTACTCTGAATGTAAACTTGTAACACAAATTACCTTCTTGTTTGTGGGTAACAAAGGGTACCTATAGTTCAGATTCGGTGGTCACAACCCAGTGTTCCACCATAATCGGTTACTCCGGGAAGAGCTGTGTTGTCCTCAAAAAAAGATTCAATAATCATCTAGGAAAGAAGGATCATTACGTGTTTAAGGCAGGGAACCAGCAGCTGAGTTCTTATAAAGTTCTTTGAGCTCCTCGGACAACAGATGTTACAAAAGTGGAAAGGATCACCTTCTGCTATCCCAGAGAGGACTCCTTATTTAATTATCCATTAGGAGGGGCAACTAAGACAAACCTTAGTTTAGATTTCTTGATGTTGACGTTATCATCAGGTAGCACTCACCTTTCATTCACCATTCACATTTCTTTTTAGAGGGATGATTTAATTAAAAAAAAAAAAAAAAAAAAAAAAAAAAAGGAGTGCAGGCTGCAGTAAAGGTTAAGAATCACTGTGCTACTGCAATATAAATATGAACTTGTTATATAATAAATAAAAATAATAATAATGAAGTTGTAAGGTGATGAAGGTTAGGCTTTGCCTTTTGATACCATATTTCATGCAGTTACAACTGTGGTCTTATGGACTTTAGTAATTTCTGAAGATATAGGTCCAAATATATACCAATATACCACTTCCTTTGCCTCCTTATTTGATTGAAAATGACTGCCTACTAGTGCTATTCTAAAGATTAAACAAGACCCCAGAAATTAGTGATTTCTCTACCTCTTCTGTTTGCATTTATTGATATCATATTTAGAATTCAATCTCATTTTTGACTCAATTGTCTTATCCAAGCAATGTTTGTCAGTCAGACACTGCTTTGGATTAAAAATCATGCTGGTGGCTCCTTTGTTAGGCCCTTAATGTTTATTTATTTTATTTTAAAGGATTTTTATCCATAACTTAAAAAAGGTCCAGAATGCAGCAAAATGGCCATTCATATAACGATAACATAAATAACTGTTGGGTCAAAGGTTAGTTCCACCAGCAGCACAACTTAAGGGGCATTGCCAAGCACATGTAGCACCCATTAACACCCGTGAGAGTTGCATGCCGACAGTGACAGAAGACACTCCCATTCTTTCTACATCGCAGTTTGTAAATCAGTGTCACAAATAAACCCGCAAGAAATCTTATGTCCACCTAAGTTGGACTTTTACAATGTTGCAGCAACTAAATGAACCAAAGACATGCCAGGTTTGTTATAGTGCCCTCAAGCATCCTTGGCATAATGTTTTGAACATAGGTCGTGACCGGGTCAGATTTTTCAAAGATTTCTGGGAAAGATCAATTCTAAAATTTTGCTGTTTGTCAAAAATATGCCTAAAAATCTTAAATAAATGTAAGAATGATTGACCAAGTATCAAATATACTGCACCTTAGATACTACAGTAACAAGAACTTTATAAATATCAATAGGCAGAATATAGACATAACATATGTATATATGAAAATGTTAGCTGGTTAAAAAGCTTGAAAAGTATCAGCTTGACTAAAGAGGATTATTTTCTGTAGGCCATTATTTGGAAAAAATTTCTACATTGTAAGCCTATTGGGGCAGAGAACATGCTTTCTTCCAGTGTTGTGTGCATTGTGAGCACGTCCAGAAGCAAATAAAAACATGAAGTCTGTAAGAAGTTGTTCAGTTGAAGAGAGTCTCAGAATCCCTCTAAGAAAATAACGTGAGACAGAAACGCACATTTCAGGTACACAGTATAAATGACAAATTATAGATGTACTTCATACTTAATTTCCTTTGTAATATATGTTGGAATATTTTGTCAAACTGTGGAGTCTGCTGTACATGTACAAAATACTACTTTGAAATGCAAGCCCTTTACTAATGTTTTTATTCAAAGAACTTATTACCCAATACAGCAAGCCTCAACGTTTTATAGAACTAAAACTTGGATTTCTGTAATTTCTCATACCCTAATGCCAGCCACTATTGGGAGCATTTAGTTATAAACTGTCTTTCAATAAAAGTAAAAGCTCCCAAAACAACAAAATGAAAAGACACAGCAGCTTAAATCAAGGAAGTCAATTTCCACATGCCGATCCTAAATATTTCATAGCCCTATTTTATTCTGACATTTGTAGATGACTAAAGTGTTACAAAGGAAATAAAATGCTGATTAAAGAGTTCACTGTCATAAAGGTTACTGAATTGTAAATGGCCCTTTCCATCTTCCTGTTAATAGGTACCCAGCTGTAAACATCATGAAGGATGTGACGGGAGGCCTGTGCTGCTCCTTTAGGAGTCGTATATACATTAATCACTGAATCACCAAGCCATGCTTAATTGCAAGTTGTATATCACACAAATCCATGGTAAGTAGAAGGAAACTCATTATTGCTGCTTCATAACTACTGGGTACTTCTCATTTTAACCTTCTCACACCTGGGACACTTGGTTGTTTTACAATGGGAATGCAGAGAAGGCATTAAGCCACTAATTATAGTAGCACTGTATGTTAGCCTGCTGGTTTAGCATTCTGCAAGATAAAACTAAATACTAAGGAAACCAGAAAAGGATGACTTTCTTCATTCTGGTTAAGTGAATTTTAGTGGATTTTATTTTTTTCCTGGAGGACATGTTGAAATCCATTACTCCTTGATAGTTTACAGAACTGTTTAAATGATAAAGGAAAAAACCTGCAGTATATTTTGTTTTGACAAAATTATTGATTTAAATCCCATACAATAGAAGAATACTATTTAAAGGTCACCCAAAAAGAAATGAGTTTACACTCGAACAGAGCAAGCTTATCTGTCATGAAAGTGTAATGATGTGTTTATACTCTCACTGGTGTGTATTTATTTTTCAGGAAGATATAAGAGTCTATGATCAGGTGAAATGGGCTTCTAAAGGAGAATTTTTTAAAATATTTACATTTGAGGTAGTTATAAAGATATCTGAAGCAGAGACACCCTTTTCAGGATTTAACAAAACACTGCTTATTTACAAACTGGTTCCCGTTCCCTCACCCCCAAAAAAACATTACTGAACAATTTTAAAGTGATAAATTGAAAAACATATTCCATTTTTAGGTGCTTTTTTAAATCTCTCAAAACCAGCTTTTAAAAAAATGAAACTGGAAGCAGTCCATTATGCAGATTATGTATCTTTAAAGACATGTATAAATAGCTCAAACATTTGAATAATGGATGTGGCACACACCAGCTTTTTATTATACACCTCTACAGATCAAGAATGTTTTAAAGCAAACTGACAGACATCATAAGTATTTCAAAATAGGCAACACAGCATGTCCATGTCAACATAAGCTACCTGTTTTAATACAATTAAGAACCTATTTCTTAATTATGAGGCTCCGTAAGAGCCAAACGGCTCTCTAAGAATGTGATAGGCTCAAGAAGTCCACATCTTTTTTCTGGATATTATTTTGAACCTTTCTTGTTCTTAAATTTTGCTTTTCCTTTATCCTGAGGTTCAAACAGAAGTGGTCTAGCCAAACTTTCTATTCAAAACTATCCTGTAGCTAGTTTTGAATAGAAACATCTCCTTAAAAACAACTTTTCCCAAGGTATGTTTCTCCCACCAGCCCCAACTTGGGTGCCATTTTCATCCCTGTCTCCAAGAAGCAAGAATGGATCCCTCTTTCAGATCCTTAAAGATGATGCAGGATCCATCTTCCAAATGTGGTTCAAGTAGATTTGAAAATTAATATCTGGGCCTGAATATATCTTTCTTTCTTCTGAACTATTAGCAGATGCAAATGTGATGTTTTATCATGCATGCTGGAACCATCCCATTCTTCCATCTTATCTGGTATTAGCAGATAGCCATTTACATCCATAAGAAGAATGCTATTAATGTTGACACTGGGGTGCGTGCAGTCTATGTATGTAACGCATGCACTGCATGCCCAACTGGTCCAACATGGTCCAACTGGCGGTCCCCAAATGTGCATGAAAAATACCATTTTGTAAAATAAAATATTGCATGCACAGTATAAGTGAGGTTGTGCTGCATGGAGGATACCACTTTGTTCAACATCACTAAAAAGGCATGCAAGTGTAGAATTAAATATATAAGGCTTTAATGGGAACTTGCTATTATGCAAGTAAAGAAGGGAACATCCCTTTGCATGACTCAATTGTTCAATAATTATGAATGAGACATTATGCCTATGTACATTTCTGGCAGATGATTAGATTACATTCACTATAAATGTTTAACGTCGCTCAGAGGTTTGTTTTCTGATACCATGAATCTACTAAAACTTCACACATTCAGGTAAAATCAACTAGATTATAGCTATTTGGAAACACTGTTGAGTTCTTAAGGTGAGTTAATCTGGTGCATTTCTGCATAGAGGACTAAAAAGGCATGCTAATGTAGAACTGAATACACAAGGCATGCAAGTGTAGAATTGAATTGTCCATGACAGAACAGAGCTAATGGCACGAATTCTGTCAGGGTGGAAAGATTAGTGCAAAATTTGTGCATTAATTCATTTAGTGTAAGAGACTATTCACTTGGTTTATTAATCTCTGTATATTAGATAAAAAGATTTTTTCTATAATCTAAAAAGTTGTTGAATGCCTGACTAAAAATATCACTGCACGCCACTGACACCGCCCCACATTCACCTGGCTTTGCAAGTCCACTTTTTAAATGCTGCAACAGTATTTGGCTTTATTACTTTGAAAAGGGCAGCCTTGATCCACAAAAGGATGTTTTTGCCTTAATTAACAATCACTTATTGATAAATATACACATTTTCAACCTTATAGTAACAACACTTATGATTTCCAGATGTAAGATAAAAATAAATGGAAGCCATTTTGCCACATACACCATAAACACTTAAAACTGATGCACACTTTATATAAATATAAATATTTCTGTATTAGTCCTGTATTAGCAGGAGTGTTGTAAGCAAGACAAGTAGTAATTCTTCCACTGTACTCCAGTCTCAGCTGTAGTATTGTGTCCAGTTCTGGGCGCCACATTTCAGGAAAGATGTGGACAAATTGGAGAAAGTCAAGAGAAGAGCAACAAAAATGATTAAAAGTCTAGAAAACATGATCTATGAGGGAAGATTGAAAAAAATTGGTTTGTTTAGTCTGGAGAAGAGAAGACTGAGGGGGGCATGATAACAGGTTTTCAAGTACATAAAAGATTGTTACGGGGAAGAAATTGTTCTCTTTGACCTCTGAGAACAGGACAGGAAGCAATGAGCTTAAATTGCAGCAAGGTCATTTAGGTTGGACTTTAGGAAAAACTTCCTAACTGTCAGGGTGATTAAGCACTGGAATAAATTGCCTAAGGAGACTGTGGAATCTCTGTCATTGGAGATTTTTTAAGAGCAGGTTATACAAACACCTGTCAAGGATGGTCTAGCTAATACTTAGCCTAGCTAATACTTAGCCCTTCCTTGAGTGCAGGAGATTGGACTATTCAGCTTCTCAAGATCCCTTCCAGTCCTATGATTCTATGAATATCACAAGAAATATTATTGCATGTGCCCATTTAAGAGTTGGAAGTTCTATATTAGTAGGTCCCATTCATTATACATATGTTTTGCCAGTATTTGTACCCAAACTGCTGGCATTCTGAAATGAGCTCTTGCAGGACAAAGATCTATGGCTTTCTATACCTTACTGTGAAGGCTGTGATATCTAGTGGATTGAGCACTAGGACAGCTCTAAATAAAGCTCTACCTCATTCAAAATCCAACTGGACTGCACTAAGAAGTGTTCCAGCATCACCTCATCCATTACAGCTCTCCCACGAAAGCCTGGCATTAACACAGAAGCCTAGTTGATTCAGATTCCTTCTTCAGCCGTTTTCACTCAACTTGGCAAAAGATCTGTAGACATTTATGATTCATAAGAATAATGGAACTAAAAATATACTTTTGGGGGCACTATGCTACCAATAGAGACTGAAAGTCACCGCCATCTGATGGATGTTTGGTGGCCTGCTGTGTGAAACGAGTTTATTCACTGAAGATCTGTTTCAATAGATGAGTTGCGATGTAACAACCAAAGGACAAGCGGAGCAACTAATCGGCAATTTTATTGACATCCTGCAAGGTAATCCAAAGAGTGTATGAAAATGGAGAGCATCAAGAGAAAATCTCCTCTAAGAAAGGGATGAGGCACATTAATGTGACAGGATGGGGAAACTTGTATTAGAACCGCCAATACTGCACCTGCAATGGGGAATGTAATCTAGTGTTCTTAACCCAGAACCTTTTCCTAGCACTAAATTGAACACCAGAAAGAAAGAAAATCTTGCAGTAGTTTTGTAAGTTTTCTGGGTCAGCCAGATGGTTTAGTGTCAAAGCAGCATGCCACAAAGAAAGGCCACAGTCTTTTTACATTTCCTCTGCAGAACACACAACTGCATCATGATTCATCAAATTCTAAGGGAGAATCATAGATCATAGAATCTCAGGGTTGGAAGGGACCTCAGGAGGTCATCTAGTCCAACCCCCTGCTCAAAGCAGGACCAATCTCCAATTTTTGCCCCAGATCCCTAAATGGCCCCCTCAAGGATTGAACTCGCAACCCTGGGTTTAGCAGGCCAATGCTCAAACCACTGAGCTATCCCTCCCCCCCAAGCACTATGTCCAAGATTTTCAAAACTAGTGATCTTGGATGGCTCAACTTTTGGGTGCCCATATTGGGGAGGCCAGATTTTTAGAGAGGTCTGAGCACCTGCCCTCTGCAAATAAAGGCTCCTTTTAGTGTCATAAGTTGTATGCCCAGAAATGGAAGCATTCCCAATCAGCAGTCACTTTTGAAAACCTTGGACTACACATTTTCTTGGTTCTCAAGCAGAAATGGTGGTAAAAGCCCAACTTCATCTTTTTGTTTAGCAAGAATATGGAGAGAGAGAGAGAGAGAGAGAGAGAGAAAGTAGAAAGAGATTTTAGTAGATTGAACACTTTTCCCACTCACAGCTCAAACAGAAAAAGAGTTTCCTTCATAAGCAACAAGAGTCGGAATGTGGAAACCTTTATTCAGTTATGTCTCAATTATCCCTTTTGAGTATTACAGTAAAGAGAGGGAGCTGAGAGATTAAACAATTTGGAAAAACAATATGGAGTTCTGACTGAATCAAGGGTAAGTAAACGCAGTTTTCTGCTAACAAGAACTGCATGTTTCCCATTATAAAATAAAAAAAGTGAAGTCTGAAGATGTTCCCTTTCAAAAAGCTAAGTAACATCTCTGCATAAAACTGAACATTTTTCACATCTGCCAATACAAATTAGACCTGCTTTGGGGACACAAACATCTAACTTTTAATGTGCACGGACTGCTTTAAACTTTCTCTCTTCATTCAACATTCATAGACTCTAAGGCCAGAAAGGACAATTGTGAACCTCTAGTTTGACCTCCTATATAGCACAGGCCATAAAACTTCCTCAAAATAATTCCTAGACCATATCCCTATTATCCTGCCCAGAACTGATGTCAGGCTGACACGCCTCTAACTTCTCAAGTAATCCCATGTATCCTTTTTTTAAAAAAATTGGCACATTAGTTTTCTTCTAGTATTCTAGAATTCCCACAGTGCTCCAAGATTTATTAAAATCAACATTAAATGGTCCAAAGAGTTCCTCCGCATGCTCTTTTTAAACTCTTGGATTAAGGTTATCTGGCCCTGCTGATTTAAAAATGTTTAACTTTAGTAGCTTCTGTTTAACACCCTCCAGAGATATCAGTGGAAAGGAATGAGTGTTTATCACCATCTGATGAGGCCATATCATCTGTTTTCCCCCCAATACAGAAGAGAAATACTTAATAAACACTTCAGCCTTTTCTGCATTATTATTGATAATTCTACCATTTTAACTAGTAATGGACCAATACCACTGTCTGGATTCTTTTCGCTCCTACTATAATTTAAAAAACTCATTTTCCTTAACTCTATTGACTATATTTTTCTCCCCGTGTCCCCTTAATTCCCTTACCAATTTTCTACAATTTCTAACTTCGGATTCATTACCACCAATTTCCTCATTCTTCCATTTGTTTATATATATAATTTTTTATAGCTACCTTCAATTCTCCTCTAAACTAGGTTGGTTTTTCACCAGCACAGTCTTCTTTCTCAGTTGTGGGACTGTGTTTTTTTGGGCACCTAGTAAGGTGTTCTTAAATGATTCACAATTATTATTAAAATGTTTCTGATTAAATTCTTCCTCACAGCTGATTTGGCTCATAATTGTTTTCAGCTTTGTGAAACTGCCATATTAAAGCACAAAGTATATGTATTACTGGTCTGGAGTTTATTCTGTCTGCACATTATAAATGTGATCAATTTATGATCACTACTCCCATTAACTTTTAGTTCTGTGATCAGTTCCTCTTTATCTGTTAGGACAAGGTCTAATACAACCCCCAAGTTGGCTGCAAGACTTTTCAAGTTAGGAAATCATCATCTATAATGTTTAGAAATTCCAAGGATCTTTTAGCACTAGCAGCACGAGTCCCCCATTATCACAGTTTTCCCCCCCTACATGTTAGACAGATAGATGTGTAAGGAGGTGATCATCCTGTTCCCTACTGTGATTTGGTGGTCTGTAGCAGACACCAATTAATACCCTACCTTGTACTTTATCTATTAGAACACTGATCGATAAACATTCAAGATTTTTCTATGAGTTATCAGTGATTCGGAAACAGATAATGCCAGTTTTATGTCAAGTGCCACTTCCCCTCCCCTTTTCTCTACTTGATCCTTCCTAAATAGGTTATAACCATTGACTTTAACATTCCAACAGTACAGCTCATTCCACAAGGTTTGAAGGGGAGTGGTACTACACGTTAAAAAAATATTGAGTCAAATAAGGTGAAAATCTTAAGTGACTGAAACTGTACCATAGCATTTCTAGGATAGACATTGCATGCCTATATAATAAGAGTATAGCAGTAGGACTATACTACCAACAACCTGACCAGGATAGCGTCAGTGATTGTGAAATGCCCATGAAGATTAGAGAAACTACAAAAATAGAATACCCAATAATAATAGGGGATTTCAGTTACCCCATATTAACTGGGTACATGTCCTCTCAGGACAGGATGAAGAGATAAAATTTATAGATACCATTTATGACTGTTTCTTGGAGCAGCTAGTTCTGGAACCCAAAGAGGGAGAGGCATTTTTTCGATTTAGTCCTATGTGGCACACAAAGATCTGGTCCAAGAAGTCAACATAGCTGAACCGCTCGGTAATAGCAAGCTTAATATAATTAAATTTAACATCCTTGTATGGGGGTGGAAATACCAAATAAGCCCAACACAGTAGCATTTAACTTCAAAAAGGGGAACTGCATAGGGTGACCAGGTTTTGGCTGGGACAGTCCCCTTTTTAAGCTCTGGCCTGGAATTCATATCTTTTTTTTCCCCCCCAAACCTGGGCATTTATCCCATTTGCTCTTGCCATCTGAAGACTTGTCTGCTATTTAGAATAGTCTATTCTAAATAGACTACTCGTAATAAAATCATTTTTATTATTCAGACCATCCAGGATACAGTTAAAAAAACCAAGTATTTGGATCAATTAAGTAGTGACTTACCTCAACACCATAAGCTTTATCATTCATACCAGCATTAACTCAGTTCATTAACTCATAGCACAAACATCCAGGGTAATGACAAAAGATACACAAATCACCACATGTTGCTCACGTGAGGCTTTTGTCCTTTTTGGTGGGGGGCGTGTGTGTATCTGTGTCGTTAGAATTAGTAGTTTGTGTGTGGTCATTTAGTGCTATAAAATGTCTTGGAAATGCTTATGTAATTTTAATGAAAACCTCCAAAAACAGTTCAAGCTTTTAAAAAAAAGACACTTCAACTTTGGACAACAAAGTTCTATGCGAGATGTGAGGAGCACATCTCTCAATTGCCCAGGGTGGCTGAAATGATAAGACCCCACACCTTGAAAGCAAGAAACAAAGATGCTGATAACAGTAAATGATCAACACCAAGTGTTACAGGATTATTATTTTTTTGAGGCAAGACAGAAGCTGACAAAGTTTTTGCCAGTGAGGGAGCATTTGCTTACCACTCAGTGTGGCATGGACAATTTCCAGTCTACTGATTGTACATCAGGTTGGTACAGTTTCTTATTTAATTGTGAAGTTTTCATTTGCTTGCAGAAAATCTGAGGCAATCATTTGCAATGTCTTATCCCTTTTATCCATTGAAGAGATGTGATTTGTGTTGGACAAGTGTTCACTTATTACACTTAGTATGGATGCATTGAACAAAAAAGAGCAAAAACTATTTCCTGTTCTTGTACACTATTTTCCTCCCACTGGGTGGAGTTTGCACAAAAATTATCCAGTTTTCATCTCTACCCAGAGAAATGTCTGATTTGCAGTGTGCATTCATCCAGCAAATGATTGAGAAGTACTCTCTTAGTTACAAGATTATTGGAATTTGTGCAGATGACACCAATACTAACTTTTGTGGTGCCAGACTTTGTGGGAAAAACAATTGTTGCAAAAGCTCCAGCCCAATTTAGGAAAAAGAGATCTTTGGTATTGGGTGAGGTGCACATATTGTGCATAACTGCCTCCAAACTGCAGGTAACGGTCTTCCTTTAGATGTGGACAGATTCGCTGTAAAGTTTTAGAAATACTTTCATAACTACACAGTGTGTGTGTTGAAAAGCTGAAAGACTTCTGTCAATTTCTTGAAATCCAGTATATCAAATTACTAGAGCATGGCAGCACATGAATTCTTTCATTGGGATCAACAATATACAAGATTTTGTTGATTTTTAACGGGGTTAAAGAGTATCATCTCTCCCAAGATAAATGCCCATCACTACTAAAAAAGCTCTTTGATGATCCTGCCACTCAACTGTGGCTTCTCTTTGTCAGCAAACAAACTGCATGTTCCAAAAGGTAACAGAGATGATAGAGTAAAAACGATTTGTCGGTGACAGAAGTGGCTCTGAAAATACGTTCCCTGCATGTTAACTTATCGGAGAGGCACCGAAAAGTTTGAATGGGCTCTGCTGAGGAATATGTTGCAGTTCGAGCAAATGCAATACAGCCTTGCTGCACACCACACCAGAATTCCCACCTTAAATATGCTGGATGAGAATCATCTCTTTGATGAGTGGACCAGTGCAAAAATCAATTGTCTACAGTTGTCTTTCAGACTGGAACCATCAGCGAACACCTGTCACCGAAAGGTGGCAGAAGATTTTTCAAGAGATGAACCGTAATGCAGTATAATACGCAAATTTAGCTAAGGCTGTGTGGAATTTGTGCTGTGTCTTCCTTAGGGTGACCAGATGAAAGCAACAAAATATCGGGACACATGGGGGAAGCAAAAAAAAAAAAACAAACAAACAAACAAAAAAAACCACGTGCAAGTTAACTTTTCTCTCGACTGTACTGTATTCAAATTGCTGAAAGACAAGCAAACCCTCGGAAAAATAGCATCATCAGAGAAATACAACTGCTATCAAGCAACTTCACACCCTGAAAAACAGCAGCAAGACAAGGATTATTGCCGTAATTACTAAATTGTAAGTAAAATGTATGAAACTATAAAATATATATGAAACTATATTATCTTTTTTGTGTACCATCAGTAAATTTCCTTAAGCACTGACCACCTCTTACCCCGTGTCCTGTTTTCAGTTTAGGGAAATATGGTCACCCTAGAACTGCACAAAAATGAGGAAACTAGTTAAACAGAAATTAAAAGGAATAAATCACAAGAGCAAAATGCCCACAAGCTGCATAGAAACTTTGTAAAACACAATAAGAGGTTCAAACGATATGTATACACCCAAATAAATAAATAAATAAAGTAAGTAAGTAAGTAAGTAAGTAAGTAAGTAAGTAAGTAAGTAAGTAAGTAAGTAAGTAAGTAAGTAAGTAAGTAAGTAAGTAAGAGGACCAAAAATGTCACCATAGCTAAACAACAAAGCAAAAGAGGCAGATAGAGACAAAAGGATACCCTTTAAAAATCGGAAGTAAAATCCTATTGAGGAAAATAGAAATGGAGTATTAAACTCTGGCAAGTCAAGTGTAAAAGCATAATTAGGCAGGCCAAAAGAGAATCTGAAGAACAGCTAACTAAAGACAAAAACGAACAGCAAATTTTTTAAGTACATCAGAAGCAGGAAGCCTGTCAAACAATCAAAGGGGCCACTGGACGATTGAGGTGCTAAATGAGTACTCAAGACAGACAAGGCTGCTGCAGAGAAGCTAAATGAATTCTTTGCGTAGGTCTTCAGTGCAGAGGACGTGAGGGAGATTCCCACACCTGAACCATTCTTTTTAGGTGACAAACCTGACGAACTGTCCCAGATTGAGGTGTCAGTAGAGTTTTGGAACAAATGATTAATTAAACAGTAGTAATTCACAGGACCAGATGGCATTTACCCAAGAGTTTGAAGGAACTGAAATATGAAATTGCAGAACTACTAACTGTGCTATGTAACCTATTGCTCAAATCAGTGTCTGTCCCAGATGACTGGTGGATCGCTAATGTGAGGCCAGTTTTTTAAAAAGGCTTCAGATGTGATCCTGTAAGCCTAACTTCCCAGGCAAATTGGTTGAAACTGTAGTAAAGAACAGAATTATCAGACATGTAAATGAACGTGAGCCAGAAGCATTAACATGCAACAACTAGATTGAATTTATGCTCATAAATGAACAATTTGAATTCCTCCTTTAGTACCCAGGTTTCTAGCTTTAGTGTATAGGCAATTTACGAATTTCTGCTTTTTATGTCCTTTGGTTTCTTCATACATTTTTTTCTCAACATCTCAATTTTGTGCAGGGTTCTCATGCCTTTCCCTTTTTGCTATTACTTTAAACCCCTCCTGGACACACTTGCCAGCCTGTCCCTAAAGTGATTGATCCCTCTTCTACTGAGGTGGAGGGCATTCAAACTATACAGCCTCCTCTTCTTGTAGAAGGTGGACCAATGTTCCACAAAACCAAAGCCCTCCAGCCACTTACTGAGCCTGCAATTCACTTCCAGAGCCTTCTGCATTCATTTGCTTTTGGGACAGGAAGCATCTGAGAAAAGACTGCTTGGACCTTCTTCAGCATGGTTCCAAGTTCCCTGAAGTCATCTACTATCTGCAAGAAATCCTGCAACGCAATGTCATTAGTGCCAACATGAACCATCACCAATGGATCCTTGCCCGTAGCTTCAGAAGCTTATCCAAACTTAGAGTGATGTCTCATGTCTTCTTTCCAGGAAGACAGCACACTCTCCTGTTGTCCACCTTCCCTGGCACAATGTTCTTTAGAGTCTTCTGAATATTGACTCTCCAACAAGGATCATCTGTCATCTTTGGATGGTTGGAGAACTCTTTGTGAGTAAGCTTGATTTTCGTACAGGTTGGGCTGAGCTGCCATCCACATGTGTATCCCATACATCTCTCTGCTCCCTTGGACTGCTGGATCAGGAGAGTATCTTCCATCATTTCCAGACTGAGGATCTGATACTAATTTGTAACTTCTAGCTGTGTGAGATTCCTCCTGCTTCTTTTTTCTTTGCTAGTGAAAGTCTGCCTATCCTCATCTGTCTCAAACCATGTAGAATGCTGCTGTGACCTCTTACCTCTGGTAGCTGCTAGCTGGCAGGCCTCTTCTCTCACCAGTTTCTTTGTGGCAGTTCCGTTCTTCCTTGTACTTGTGGTACTGGTGTTTCCCAAATCTGGTTGTGTAGGAACCCCTCAACCTCTCTGATTCTTAATAGTGTTTCACCTTGCCCCTCCCATCCAAGAATCTTTTTCCTCCAGCACAGCCACCAACTTGCACTTCATGCACAGGAAATCCCGTCTGTCTTCGGGCAGGTAAAAGAAAATGGCACATCCATTGCAGATCACTACCACTGTTCCATTGCTGGCCATCTCGGTATCACATGTAGTGCTGAACCTGGAAGGAAAGCCTCTCATGCTCCCCCTCCAAACTCCCTCTGAAACTACTGTGTTCACGGCTCTCAAGTTCGCTTTGCAAGTGACTTTTTATACCAAGTCTTTCTTGCTTAGCTCATCTCAGCACCATCCCTCACCACTCAGATTTCAAATAGCTGGGCTGACCAATGGTCCAGGAGCTAGAGCCTCATGGCTTCAGCAAGGCACTGATCAAAGCTTCAAGAGTTTACTCAGGGACCCATGGCCCATTTACGGAGCCCATACACAGAGAACAAACAACCCACCACCAAACACACTACTCACCAAGTCCTGATACCTCCAAGCACAGAGACTGTAGCTGGAGCTATTCCATCCTTCTAGACACAGGACATTAGAAAGTTTACATAGACATAAGATCCAACAATTTTGTAAACAGAAAAATTCCCCATACAATATATTTCTGATTCCTATCCATTATACACACACAGTGAGGAAGGCTGGCTGAAACAAGTATCAATGAAAAGCTTGGAATTTTTTTATTTTTTTTTAAATAAGTATGGGTTTCACCCATTCTGATGAGTAATTCAGCACCATTACTCTATACAATAATGCGAACAGAAGTGCCAATTACAATTAAAAAAAAAAGTCACAAGAATGCACAATACCCTACTGACCTGTGATCTAGGCAAGACACTAGAAACCACACCTGTGCGTTCTGCTCCTGGCTCTGGACAAATGTCCTCACTTCTCTGTACTTGAACTTACTCATTAGCAAAACAGGTGTAATAACACTTATCCCTTCCTCATAGGGGTATTGTGAAGCTTAATCTATGTTAGTAAAAACTCTGAGTATATCAATTCAGTGCTTTAATAAAACTAAAGTTCAATTCTTCTGTAGGTGTTTCTCTTCAATGTCCCCTCTCATCATCACACACTTCCTAATATTCATCCAGTTCTCCTCAATTTTAGTTCATTGTATAACCCATAGCAACGTGTCTATCATTAGAACTTTTTCCACTCAAGAGAAACTAAAATTGAGAACTGAGCACCCCCCAAAAAATTTCCACAATACTACAACAGTTTAATTTAGAATTATACCATGGACAATTTATCTAGTTCATAAACACATCTTTCACACACAAGAAAATTTGGAAGAAAACAAGGTTAAAAAATCTATTCTCGGCCCTCCAGGTGGAGGGTAAATAGAATACAACATTATGAGGCAATGAGTTGGAAAGTGCAGAAGGGGTACATTTACTTTATATTGAGGGAGCAGGCTAGGCTCCCTTGTTTAGCTAATTATTAATGGGGCGTGAAAATGACATGCATTATTCTATGCAAAAACTAGAATTTTATTCAACATAATTTCCAGGCCCATTGATTTTGCTTTTTATGCAAGAGCTGATTTCACAAACTTTCAAATATTCAAATTTTGATTATTTTTTTTTAGTAAAAAAAAAAAAAAAAAGTTCAACTTAAATCACACTTCAGATCTTTTACCAGAAAACAGAATCATCATGAGTGACAACGGTTGCTCTTTCAAGCAAAACCCACAACACTTTAGACTTTTCATGAAATCAACCCATTTTCACAAATTCTCAACTAAATACAAAAACCTCAACATTGCAGTTTCCAAATATTGTGGACACTATTTTACACAGACTTTCTAATTGCAATTGTCTCCAAGAAATACAGCAAGAAGAGATCAAACTCTTCCAATTTCTACAGTCATTTAGGGAAAATTATGTCAATTATTTGATGCTGTTACTATGATCAAACATTTACATCGCCTCAACTCTTTGTATCATTACCTTATCCTATCCTAAAAATGTCAAAAAAATAAATAAAAAGAAAAAACATGTAGTGGTAAAAAAATTTAAAAATTAGAATTCCTTAACACTATGTGTGTATATTTTAACATTTAAAATAAACAAACAATAAAAAACAACAAATTATACTGGAGACAATCAGGCAGCATTATATGGAAATTCAACAGTGGTCAGGAGACATCTTTAGTTCTTACATTCAACATATACATTTAATTTGCCACTGGTGTGTTGGAAGTGACTAAAATCTTGGTTGAAATATAAATTTTTTGAGTTTTCGAAATGGGAGAGATTTATTTAAGTTTGTAAAATCTTTGAAATTAAGAGAATAATCACCACCAAGTATTAGTTATTATGCCACACTATAAATCAACAAATAGACCAAGAAAGCTCATTTGAAAAATCCTCAAATCTAAAAATTGGGACTATTAGGTTTTGAGAAAACACTAAAGTTTAAAAAGTTTGATTCTCCCAAAATGTGTGTGTTTGGGGTGGTGGGTTTTTTTGTTTTTTTAGGACCCTTTGTGGTGCTGGCCAAGGCCAAATTTAGGGAGAAATAGGTATTTTCCTTTACTGTATTAGGCTTAATACATGCAGTAAATAAATCCCCTCTGTAAAGGAAATGCACAGGCTAGCATTTTAGAACTCCAGCAAGGAGAATATTGCAGTACTGTTATATGTGCATCCAGACAATGGTGCAAACAATACATAATGGCACCTGAGAGGAATGAGTGCATTACAATAGGCGTAAAATAGTCCTCCATTTTGCTCCATCTCTAGTTGGATTTGGGGGCTCTTTTTACCTTCCCTAGGACTTATTCTACTTCCTATAAGTGTTTGGCCAGAGAATTAAGACCCTACGGTTTACAGCGAACAACATGCAACCTGTTTATTAGTTATCTTGTTCTATGATGTATTTCTATTACAGGTGCAAATCTTATTCTTTCTTACACAGCTGTGTTAGGCTATGCATTGTTTGTACAGTCAGAAATAAACATGGGTCACGAGCACCTGGAACTTAGAAACTGGTAGATGGTCAGTGCTTGGAGACTGCCTTATAGTGGATGGCATATAGTTTTTCAAGAAAAATTGTTCCACCACAGGTTTAGTCACGTTGTGCCCAACTGAGATACAGCCTGTTATCTAGCACCATGATAGGTTTAATGAGAATTTACAGAACTCTCAGTGAAACATAGATGCATAGAAGGGTAGTAGAGGGCAGAAGGATACAAAAGGCTAGAAAATAAGCATTGACTAGAGCAGACGTGCATTGTGCATGCTTCCTCTTAGCTTAGCTCTGTCATGCACCTCCATTCTGAGCTGCAACTCATTGTTATCATCAATACTTACACAACAATAATGCCTAAGGGCACCAGTCAAGGGTCAGGGCCTCATTGTGCTAGATGCAGTAAGACAGCAGCCCTTGCCCTGAAGGCCTCACAGGCTCAACAGGTGAATGAGACAAATAACTGAGGGGAGCACAAGGTAACAGTAGAGTGATTCAGGTATCGTACACTCAGAGATGTCTGCTCTTTGGGTCATATGTACTGCCACTGAGGTCACTGCCACCATCACTGGGTTTTTGAGTACAGTACACCAAAGAAATTCTCCCACCAGGGATTAAACAGACACCAATCCACTTTGATTTTGGATCAAAGGATCAAGAAAGATGAAAGCCTAGTCCTTAAAACTACCACAGCTTTTACATCCAGTAGTAAGCGCCATTAAACAAATACTTGTAAAATACCCATACATTCCCTCTTTCAAATACCCCCTTTAAAGATAGCATCACTACTGCAATGTGTAGGTAGGTTAAGTGGGTAAGAAGCAATAAATAAATTATATGCAATAGCAGAAAAATATTGTGGACCTGGCACTCATCTTGATTGTCATGGTGACTGTGGGCCACATTGTCAACTCTACTGCATGCACATGTTGCATTGCTAAACAATGCTTACCGTGAGATAGTCTGTGTTCTGACACAATTATCAGAGTTTTATTTTCATGTGCAAAGTTTATGTCCTATATTTTGGATGCTGTGGTAGTTTTATAACGGAAGGATGTGCAATTGAATTAGCAGTTAGACAGTGTCTGTCACAGGTAATAACTTCTTATGTCAGGGAATCTACATGCTGATCAATGTGAAGCTATGTGCAATTGCTTATACCAATCATAAATTACTTTTTAATCGATTGGCATAGCATTCCAATTCCTTGACATAATTAGGAGCTATCGACAGGGTTACAATATAATCTTAAATACATGTTCACATGCCATGCTGTTCTCTGCATCCTTGTTGTGTTGCATAACATTCCAGCCATTTTCATTTGTAAATTAAGGATGCAACTGCCACCTGAGAAGTCCTCATGTCAGAGGTTAAAAATGGGAATTTTCCCATGCCCGGATTTGATTCCTGTATGCAAAGTCAGGCTTGCCTACATGCTGATCTTAATCTGATTTATGCACCAATTTATTTTATACATTAGGCACACTGTATGCAGTCTGACTGATACATAAAAATTTCATGCAAAAAAGGACTTACTTACATACAACTGCTTTTCAGTTACTATTGCCTCTTGTGGTTAGCATCTTACAGTAGGGAGGACAAATGACTCAAGACTGCACACATTTTGCCCACTATACAAACATTTTCATCAGTTTTCTATTTCACTTCACTTTCAGCAAGCTCTGAATAGCTGAACAGCTTTATCTTTAAAGTGATCAGATTTAACTTTTTTTAAAAGCCCTTTGTAAGTATTAAAAAAAGCAAACATTGTCACATACGCATTTTTAAAAAATATTTTTTTAAAAGTAAGTGTCCCTCTAACCTATTAAAAGTATCCAATAGCAAATAAAGGATATTCTAATTATCCTTATACATACGTGCTTGCCGCATTAACACTAAAAAGATCTTTTTTGCATGTTTTTTATTTAGAAAATCAGCAAGAAAAGCATCCTTACATATTTTCCTTTTATTAGAAATCTCCTTTCATCCAAGAAATATGAGACCTGAAATAAATTGTACTATCTTCTTTTTTTTTTTATTCAAATCCTTGCCAGTGCTAGGCAGTATGCTAATGAAAACAGGTTGATAAATGACTCCCTGATATTTTCCAGACATTTTTCTCTCAGAAGTGCTCTAAACTGATGTAGCTCAAAGAGAATAAGGCACATTAAGTCATTATATCAATTTTTGTTACCCAGATACTTCAGTCCCAGTTAAGAGCTGACAGCCAATATAAAACAAGGCAAGGGCATCATACGACTCCATCGATCAAACCTTGTCGTAGATAGATTGCCTATTACACAAATAGAACCAGCAGATTCAGTTTGTAGTTTTATGCTCTCCAATTAAAGGATAACAGGGTACTTTCCCATAAATCTGCTAATTGCAACTGAATTAATTTAACAAATTTTGCCAAGCACAAAAAAAAGTGATTGGTTAAGCTAATGTAAACTAGCACAGGTTGTCACAAAGCACATTCCATAACAGAGTTTTACTATACCTTGATTGGGCAAGGTGTCACAAGCATTTAGCTCCATTGTGGTTCTTTGGCAACAGACAGCTGACAACCATAAAACACTGCACAAATAGGAGATAATTTATTTGCTGTGCTTTTCCTCCCCCTTCTCCCCCCCCCCCCAAAGCACTATATAACTTGTTCTTTGCATCTAATTAATGTATCCCTCCAAGCGGGCTGTTTTTCTAAATCAGTATTATACCAGCAAAAGCACTAGATCACAGAAAACGCTCCCATATGGGCACTCAGCAAACAACGATAGTGATCTGCAAAAAACAGCATATAGCATTTCTGTGAGCAGCAGCACTTATTAAGCAGCAGAATAATGCAGTATACCTAAGTTTGCGTATATTTCTAATGAGTTTAAGTATTCATATGGAAATAGCTAGACAGAATGACAGAGACAATTCAGAACTCTAAAGAAAAGGATCTCTCGTGATTGCTATAACTGAAACTTGAGGAAATAAATAGGTTATGATTGTACAAGCACCCTTGCAATCATGCATTACAGGGGTACAAAGTATCTCTATTTTAAAATAAAGGTATTTTCAAATTATTTCACAAGAGAGCTATAGTCACGTCCATAAGAGGTTTTAGAAGAAGCATTTGTTACGGGTAAGGAAACAGATGTTATTTTTAAGGAGGGCAAGTTATCTACCAATGGCAGATGCTTTTATGTATTTACTTAGTTACATACAAAAGTCATATCAGTGGGGTACCATATACAATGTGAAGAAGCAGAAACTGAACATTGGAAGACACAAGGTAAACATTCAGTGTCTTATACAGGGATTAAGATGAAGAGCCCTACTAACGTTAGGAAGAGCCACACAGGCATAGGAACCAGGAAAAGGTGGAAATAACAAAGTTAAGTAGCAGCTACAATTTGAGTGCATGGTGCAAAATGAATACCTAATTCAGCTAGTTTTATCTAAACAACCCCATCCAAGGCTATTTCTTGTAACCCAGTCCATTCCCATTGTACTGGAAGTTCAGTTTCAAAAGGATGTTGAAAAAGGCAAAATGGGGAAGTGAGACTCCTTATCTGTACAGACCCCAGGACAATTTTTTGACCCCACAAAGAGGAGCATTTACAAATTAACATGACAGCTACAGAGTCCTATCTGTGTAGTGGAAGTCTGGAACCATTGTCAACAAGAATCAAATATATATATGATGGATTCAAGGAACTGAAATATGAAAACGTTCTCCTGCCTGGTTCAGGACTAAGAATAACCTCACCACTATTGCTACTTGCACCACAATTCTAATTGGGGCAAAACTCTCTCTTAGAATTTAGGAGGGAAATGAAAAAACCATATTTGCTCCCATAATGTTAGTCTTACATCCCATGCTATTTGCTGAAACTGCTCTCTCATTTGTTCTCAAGTTTAATGTGTAGAAGGCTTCACAATGTCTGTAGGGAGGCTACAGAAAAGCCTTCTGGATCTCAGACAGAGAGGGAGAACTCTGAGATACTCAAGGTATTGTTACCTTCCAATATTAGCAACAAAATTCTACCCAAATGGAGGCTCAGCAACTCAAGCAAAACAGAAGAAGCTAATGTAGTTAAACAAGATTTTGTGATAGATGAAATGTATATTGCCTTATTTCATGACAAACTTCAGGTTACAGGAGAAAAGAAAATAAAGCCATTTGGGATACCAAAAAAATCAACCACCCACTTGCTCAAGATTATTATAACCAGCAAACACTTTATACAATCATTTTAGTGAGGCCAATTTCAACAAGTGAACTGTTCTACCATATCACCCCTTGCATTAATTTTTTTTTAGTTGCTAACTTTTGTTTTGTGTGAACTCAATTTTTTCTTTTATTTTGATTCTTTACAGGCCTTCAGTACAAAATTAAATGTTTTCCTATTGACTACAACTCTTGAAGATGTATTAGTTATCTGACTGTATATTCTACAGATTTACATGATTATTTTATGATGTTAACAAAAAAGTCTTATCTAGATCATTTTTACTTACAACTGTAGGCAAGAAGAGAGGCAATAACATATCTATGTTTCATTTATCCTAATTACACCTAGCCAAAATTATTTCACAAGAAAGCTGTAGTCACATCCATAAGAGGTTTTAGAAGAAGCATTTGTTAGGGGTAAGGAAACCGATATTTTTAAGGAGGGCAAGTTATCTACCAATGGCTTGGGTGGGTGGGGGGGGAAGAGAGACCTTTCCCCACACACACCTGACCAACAAAAGTTATATTGGCATAACTAGAAGTGTAGACCAAGCCTCAAAGACATCAGAAAGGGGACAAATATACAGGTAGCCCTGTATTAGTGACACACAGCATATAAACTTTAAGACACAATCCCTGTGGTCAAAAGTTTACAATCTCAAGGCTGAGGCCTAGTCTATGCTTGAAAGGTAGGTCAATTTAGCTACGCGAGTCAGGGGTGTGCCTGAGACAATATGGCATCAGATCTGTAACAAAGAGGAAAAAGTGGAGGAAAGGAAAAGGGGAAACAGTAAGAACATGAGGTATCTACAAAATTGTCAAGAACCACTGCAAATACTATAACTCAGAACCTAATATTCAGAAGTGCTCTAAGCTCCCAGAACTTTAGCTAAAATCAATGGCAGCAGTGTGGGCCCAGCATCTCTGGGGGGGAAAACATGCCTTTGTCTAGGGAATGCGAGCAGTATACTACTTTCCCAACAGAGAGGTCAGATAGTCACACCGCCTTCCCTCCTCTCAACTTGGACTGGAAAAATCATATTACACTCCATCACAATCCAGTTTGTCATCTGCCCAACTTCTCATTTTACTTCTGCTAAACATAAGAACATAACATAAGAACATAAAAATAGCCATACTGGGTCAGACCAAAGGTCCATCAAGCCCAGTATCCGATCCTCTGACAGTGGCCAATGGCAGGTGCCCCAAAGGGAATGGACAGATAGGGCATTGATCACTTGATGATAACCTGTCACCCAATCCCAGCTTCTGCCAAACAGAGACTAGAGACACCATTCCTGCCCATCCTGGCTAATAGCCATTGATCGACCTACCTTCCATGAATCTAGCTCCCTTTTGAACCCCATTATAGTATTGGCCTTCACAACACCCTCTGGCAAGGAGTTCCAGAGGTTGACAGTGCGGTGTGTGAAAAAATACTTTGTTTTTGTTTTAAACCTGCTACCTATTAATTTCATTTGGTGGCCCCTTGTTCTTGTATTACGAGAAGGAGTAAACAACACTTCCTTATTTACTTTCTCTGTACCACTCATAATTTTATAGATCTCTATCATATCCCCCCCTTAGTCATCTCTTTTCCAAGCTGAAAAGTCCCAGTATTATTAATCTCTCCTCATACGGAAGCTGTTCTATACCTCTAATCATTTTTGTTGCCCTTTTCTGAACCTTTTCCAATTCCAATATATCTTTTTTTTTTTTTTTTTTTTTTTGAGATGGGGCAACCACATCTGCACACAGTATTCAAGGTGTGGGCATACCATGGATTTATATAGGGGCATATTGATATTTTCTGTCTTATCTATCCCTTTCTGCTGCATCCTTCATTTTTATTTAGATGTGTATTAGAAGTGTTTATCTTCCAGAGGTGTCCAACTCAAACATAGTGTCAGTGCCAAAATGACTTTGTGCCTTCATCCAATTATACATCTGTCTTGAATGCTGAAGGTGGCTTTGGCAAAGTGCAAGAAAGAGCAAGTGTCTTGAACTAACTTTGAACTCAGATTTTTTGTTCTAACTGCTTTTCCACACTGTAAGTGTGCAGACACACAAATGCATCCTGGTGAAAGAGTCTCCACCAGACATTTGTGTGGGAGGTCTAGAGAGATCATAGCTATCTTTTTGTTCAAGATACATTTACTTGCAAGAAAAATATATAGACTTTGGAAATGCTTTCCTGTAGATACCATTTTAGGCTCTAGCAAAAATGCTTAAGAATGTCTTTATATTTACTGGCATCCTTTTGTGTACAATAATGATCCCAGGGGGACAGGACTGAACTGGTCTTAGGTCTGGCTAACTCAGTGTGTGTTATTTTCAACTCCAAAAGCCTACAAAATTAAATTTAAGTGACGGGCTTCACTAACAGATGGAAAAAAGATCCAATAGAAAGTCTAAGAACTAGTCTATTGCTATTTAAAAAAAAATCTTTTCTTTTAAATAAAATATTTTCATTATTGCAATGTAACTGGGTGGGAGCTATCACCAAATTTAAAACTGTGAATTATAATACTCTATAATCCCATCTCTGATCTTGAGGAAGTCATTTAGCCTGTCTCAATTCCTCATCTGGACAATAGGGAAAAAGCTACTTCCTACTTGGGCAGGATTGGTGTCCCTAGCCTCTGTTTGGCAGAAGCTGGGATTGGGTGACAGGGCATGGATCACTTGATGATAACCTGTCTGTTCATTCCCTTTGGGGCACCTGCCATTGGCCACTGTGAGAGGACAGGATACTGGGCTTGATGGACCTTTGGCCTGACCCAGTATGGCCGTTCTTATGTTCTTACTTTCTCCCAACTTTTGACTTGTCTAGTTGGATTGTAAGCTCCTTGAGACAGGTACTGTCTTACTATATCTGTACAGTGCTCACTACAAGAAAGTCTTGATCTTGTTTGTGGCTTCTACATGCTACCATAGTATAAATAGTGATAGTAACATCACAACCACAAGACCAGCTGCCTTTGAGGTAAAAGTTCTCTATTCACCAAGATGCAAAGCAGAAAAAGCAACTTTCTGTCACACTGCGCCACCAAAGTCCTTCATAACCCTGACTTGGAAACATTTCTAGTAGTGAAAAGCTACTTCATTCTTCATTTGTTGTGTTTATTTTTAAGCTCTCTTCTCTTATCTTAGTTTCCTAATGTTTGTCTATTATAGACTGTATGTTCTTCAGGGCAAGGCCTGCATCCCTCTTTAACCTTAATCACCATGCAGAGTTATAATATTAAACAAATACAAAATAAAAAAAATTCACAGAGGACATCATGAGACACAAAATGTTAAAGCATCTTTCTACAAGCCTGGTCTACATTTTTAGCCTAGAGGGTGAAAGATTCCATGTCCCATTACTTTTCAATTTTTTCTTATATTTTTGGAGGTCTCTCTTGAGATGGGGCATTTAAAATAATTCCCTTCACACATTCCCCCTTGCAGGCCTCAGATTTTCACTTTTTAAAAGAAGTCTTAATTTTAGAAGGATATTTTATTTCATCTAGTTGATCCTGTCATGTTAGTCTCTGTGACTGGGGACCTACGGCATAAATCTGCTGATCTGCTTTTTTTAATCTTAGTGCTATTGCCACTGATCTCCTGCCCTCTGTAAGCCTTCACACAATATTCTAGTTAAGATTTTTTTTTCTTTTCAGACTCTCAGTGAAGTTTGTACTACTCTTCATCCACACATTCACTCGACCACTCACTCACTAGCACACAAAAATCCATGACCCTCATGACAGCTATGACAAATATACAGCCCTCAGCCGTATCAATCCCCTGAACGTTCTCCAGTCCTTCACAAACTAGCTTTGTCTTACTAGGAGCAGCAGCTGAGCATCCCACTAAAAAGAGAGTGCATTCTCTGTCTTTATCCTGGGAATGACAGGAATCTGCACTGCCTGCTCCATCTACCACAATCCAAGCCACTATCCCCAGCCTCCTCGACCTGTGAGTGCCGCAGAGCAGCAGTTATGCACCATGGTGGAGATCTTGAGAGCTCCTCCTTTGGCAGAGAATGATTCTTATTTGGGCAGGAAGATTAAGTGTTCATCCTTTCCTCCTCCCTCATTTGCCAAGCAGAAAAGTAAGGGGCATAAACTTTGCCCTTTACATAAACACTTGACTCCCCCACCTTATTGAAGAGTGGGTGGGAAAATGTGTTAAAAGAACATTGGCAGCAGAGTTTGCCTTGAGTGATCTTCAGCTTCCATGTGAAGGCAACCGTGTGCTGGTATCTTCTATGCAAAGACAGACGATATTACTATGATGTGCAGTCTAAAAAAGTTTGATAACTTATTTAGCATACTCTTCACCATGAAGTCTAGAATACCTGATTCCAATCAGTCTCTGTCCAACTCCACCCATCTACCTTATTTCTTCTTACCGTTTAATTTCTAGCTTAAACCCTTTGAGACAAGGACCTTGTCTGACTACCTGTACTCTGAAGGGCCTTATCACACTGTATAAATAATTTTATTCTATGCCATACATTGAGGTACTTTCTAAAAACTATACCAAACATCTTTCTGATCAATGGCTGATCTGATACATCTTTCAGTGTTCACTTAACCATTAGCTGTGCAAAACATGACATATGTCAATGTCAATCTTTCTGGGTCTAAGTTTTCAAAGGTGCCAAGTGAGTTTGCACAGCCAGCCTAACTTGGGGCTGAGCCCTTTGGACCAAGGCTCAAGAGCAGGGCCGGCTCTAACTTTCTTGCCGCCCCAAGCAAAACAAAAAACAAAAAAAGCCCGAGTGCCACCCCGCCGAAACAAAAACAACCCCCCTCCCAAGTGCCGCCCTGCTGAAGTAAAAAAAAAAAACAAAAAAAACCAACCCCAAGCGCCACCCCAAGATTGGCCACCCCTTGGAAGGTGCCGCCCCAAGCACATGCTTGGTCGGCTGGTGCCTGGAGCCAGCCCTGCTCAAGAGTCAAGTCCATCCCCTCAAAAAAGAGACTGGGAGGCTTTGTCTGGGCCAGCAGGGAAAAGAAAACCCTGGCCCCTTTAACAACTGTATACACAGCCTCCACGTGGGCTTGAGAAGGGGAGCTCTGTGGCTGATATGCTGTACCGTTCTCTCCAGCCAAAGACCACTGGTTCCTTCACACCCCTGGGGAGGGTCCTGTAGGCTCTTCCCCCTGCCTAGGAATACCATTCTGTGCTGGGAAGAAAAAGTGACGTTAGTCCGCTTGGGACTACAGTATGACTAGACTTTGGGGCCTTGCTGTGGGCATCTTGCTAGTTGCCTTTTGGGACTGGGAAGGAATTTCCACCCTCACTGCCAAATTGACCTAACCATAATGTTATTTTTCATCTTCCACAGCAGCCCAGGGACCCAGTTAGGTTAGGGTGCAACACCCATTTTGTTGAAAGTTGGCAGGTGCTAGTACAGGTATTCATTCATTAGGAGGTCCAGTTCCCCCGACATAGGAATTGGCAGCTCATTAGGAGAGGGCATCTGCTAAAGATGATGGGGAATGAGGCTGGGAGTCCTAATGTCTGGTACAGAGAAGAGACACCCCCTTAACCCTCTTACAAGGGGAAGACAATGGGTACCCATCAACATTTCTTGGGACCAGGTAGAATGGAGCAGCAGGGGGCTGATGGCAGTCTTCACTCTGGTGGTATGGGATACAAAGGAAGGATGACATGCACTGGATGAGTTCTTGCTTAAGAGTTCCCAGACATTTTAATAACATTGCCATCTATTTTAACCACATTCTTGGTGTCGTGTTTTTCTTCCATGATGTTCAGGCCAAAAAATTAAGCAACAGTTAATGATAGGACTCATCCCAACCTTCCACTAGAACACATAATATAGTTATCATTCATTTGGATTACAGTATTTCCCTGTGATTACTGTAGCACACAATGTTCCTATAAGGTTATGAACTGGTTTGCATCATTCTATTGCTAGAATTTAATGCCATACTAAGTGTGATATATCTCATCCATGATTAATTCTGTCCAGTTGCTCAGCAAGTTTCTATAAAACCAACTTGAAATATTGTACTCTTAAAGCTCCTGCCAAATCTGCAAGATACGATGGTAATATGGTTATGCTGCACACAGATGCGTCTATCTCATACTAAAGCAATCTACATGTTCTGCTTTTGTGTTCTTGGGGAATAGTTATCCCATCACCAAAGCCTAGAAGATTCTTAAAGTACTGCTTTAGTCTAGTTTATTACAGTATTATTAATACCACTCAACACAAAAGTAAAATTAGAGAAAATCTGAACAGGCCCATTATTGTTTTTAGAGAAAGCTAAATGAGCTATATATTCTTTTTCTGACATTCAAAAAGCTCAGCATTGCACAGCAAGCAGAAAACATGCATCCTAAGCACCTCACATCCAAGTATCTCCTGAACCTCAGGACTATGTAAACTCACACCGTGAATGCTGTGAATTAAAAGTAGATGAGCAGTTTAAAATGTCAGGCTAGTCCCTGGGGATTTATATTCTTTATATGTTTTCATAGGGTGAACATAATTTCAAATGGAAAGTGAAAGCAGTACTCTAAATTCAGTTATTTTCCACATCTTCTCTAAACTCTGTATGGCCACTTTGTACGTTATGGTCTCCCAAGAAGTTGACAACTGATTCACAGCACTCCTTGCAACAACTCTTGGGAAAAGAGAAGACTCTGAAAAAAAGCGGAGGGAATGGGGAAGCCACGAAACACCTTTAAATGGAGAATAAAACAATACAGACGTTCCCCGACTTACGCAAGCGTTCCGTTCCGAAACGCCTTGCATAACTCGGAATTTGCATACGTCAGAGACGTATCTCCGACCTTTATGCAAAAAACAAAACAAAACACCTCCTATTTTTAGCTTACGGCGCTTTTTCCGTAAGCACGGATTTGCGTAACTCGGATTTCCGTAAGTCGGGAAGCAACTGTATCTTAAGGTGGGATTTTCAAAAGCATTCACTATTGGCGTCCTCTGTTCCCTTCAAACTCAGTAAGAGTTTCTCCATTGACTTCAGTGGGAGCAAGGCTGGGCCAATGCTGAATGCTTTTGAGACAAAATAAATCACACCTAACTGCTAAGTAATATGATAATTATTTGTATTGCAGGAGTGCTCAAAAGACTCCAAATCAGCATAGAGGCCCCATTGTGCAAGGTGCAATACACACACATAGGAAGACACAATCACTCTCCTGGAAGTCATACAATAATAGCTACATTACTTAGCTTCCACTAGGTCATTTGCTCAAGCAAAGATAGAGGGGGAAATATATTGCTTCTGAAGACAGTGTACATATGAGTTATATGGATTAAAAACAATAAAATCATAAGTGGCAAACGCTAATTTTCTTATTAAAAAGATTTGGAGAAGCTAAGAGCTGACAATGTTTAAATGACATTATAGCATAAAAGTGTCTTTCACAGTCAAATCAATCATCCTGTCTAAACTCTATAGTGTTTTGTTTCATCTCCTCTCTGTTGAGGATAGTAATGCAAAATAAGTTGCTCTTGATGCGGTTTGTTCAAATAACTAAGTGGCCACGTCCTGGGCATAAGGTAAGACACTAACACATCAACAAAAAGTTAATAATGCATTGCCTGTGTATAATATTTTCTGTGATAAATCTATAGCAGTTTCAAAGTTTCAGTATCATTTATAATACATTGAACATACTCAAAGGCAGAAATGTCATGCTATAGAATTTTCAGTTTCTAGCAGCAATTTAAAGAGACAATTTTACAGAAAACTGAATTGTGTAATTAAACTACCTGGATGAAAGGCAACAAGTGCATTTAAAAATACCTTTTTGTAGACACATTTTAGTATAGCACTTTGAAAAAATTCACTGCAATTTTTTTAATTGTGCTTTGTATTTATGCCTTGCACAGAAAAGTACAGTAGAGTTATTGAATAAAAGTTAACAGTAAAAAAAATGATATTTTTCACTCCTTTACAATTTGGCCTATTCCTAAACATTTAATTTTACCTTAACCCTTAAAATACCAAATGTATCTTTTAGAATTTTTTGGACGGTATGTGAAATACCCATTCAAATGACAGAGCTGAACTTGGCAAGACCCAGAATAGGCAGGTGTTCAGTCAGTTTCTCAGTCTAGCTCTACCAAGGCACTTCAGTGGTGACCCACACACATCCACACTACTCCAGTCCCAGACCTTCTCTCAAAACAGACTGCTAGCCTTGCCCAGTTGTGGGATCTCACTGTAATAAGGATAATTATGGAAGGACTAAGCTGAGATCCTTAAACTCAAATCTAGTAAAAAAAAAAAAAAGAAGTGAAAACAAATCAAGAATTAGAACAAACCAATATGATAATCCTTGTTAACCTTCAATATTTGCTAACTCGAGATTTCCACGTTCTTCATGAGTCCCTGAACTGTTCATTCCTTAATAAGCACTCAAAATGAGCTGCACATTAAAGAAATGCAATACAAATTTGACTGGACTCACTACATCTGAGATATCCTCCCATACAGCATAAAGCTAATTTAGCTGTCACTTACTGTAAGTAAAATGACAAATATCTGTAATATCTGTCAGGATATGACTGCTTTAAAAAGAGTTATGCAGCTGTCAACATTTTGATGACTTTAACAAGAAGAAAAATAAACGAAGAAGAACAGAAAACAGATAGCATACATTATGTATCCAGTTGCCAAACTCTTCTATTACTTATATTAATAAAAAAATCAAATTACTTCATAAAAATAAAACAACAAAGGCTTCTGGAGTATACTGATACAGGTAAATCTGTTAGTACTGATGAGATAGAACTGTAGCACGCACTGCTAAAATTGAATCTAGGTCTCTATTATAAATATTCAGTTGCTGAAGAAAGCAAATCAAAGTATATAATTTAGAATCACTATTTAGGCATGAGAATATAAGGAATCTTAGAGAACAAAGTAAAAGTATGACTTGGAGGACAAGCATACTTGGGCTTCCTATTTCTAAACAAGGATTTACTCTTCACATATTTTAGGAAATCCAACATTAACTAAGATCTTTTCAGCTCCTGAAGAAAGAATTCATCCTGTTTCCAACATTCCATACTTTTCACTAAGCAGCATCTTAAAGAATTGTTTGCACAGATATTAGAGTGAAGCAATCTTCTATCTCCTTTCTTGCACATCCACTGTCAGTTGATTTTTATTGAGCCATTAGTTTATGGCCACTGATAAAAGCTCTCTTTTTGGAGAAGTAGTTCACTCATTGAGATTTTTTTTAATCATCACTCCTCGAGATTTTTTTTAATCATCACTCCTCCCATTTTACACCTCTGTCATCAGGGATTCTTGCACAAAAGCATTCTGCTGTTTGGTAGATTTGAAGTACAAGGGGTCAATGCAAAAGCAAATAGTTACAAGTTTTAAAAACTCTGGTTGCCTTTGTCAAATTATGATTACTCAAATGCTGTCTAGTATATAATATTTGATTAAATTTGCAATTCTATACTGCTATGTCCCATCTCAGAGGAAGCTGAATTTCATGGTGGTAGAAGTTGTCGCTATACCACACGTAGGGCCCAATATTCTCACTGGGGGGACTCCATTTGAAGTCAACGCAAGCTGTGAGTTACGATAAGTTGTAGGCACTTTCTTACACTTCCTTTAAAAATGTGTAAGCATCAACCAGGGAAGGGACACCAACTTTTTTCCTACTTCCTCCCCTCCCTAAAAACTCCTGCCTCTCACCATTTGCCACACTCATCTCTTTCAGCTTCTTCCTATTTAGAGAGAAAATGTGACTGTATTGACTACTGCTCCCAGTCTTAGAAAATGCCATATACTGGAATAATATTGACGTATCCCTAGGAGTAGCTCTGCCTACAAATTTTGCCCCATCGGGCATCAAGCAAGGTGCGCTGTACAGTTTAAATTCCTATGGCTTTCCATGGGAGTGCTAATGGAGCTCAGCACCTCACAGGACTAATATGCAGCGTACTTTCATCATCTGAAAGACAAAGTACCAGCCAGAAATTGATAATGGAAATCTATATGGTATATACATTCATCAAGGGGAATTTTAGTTTAATGTTCCTTTAGGAGTTTGTGGTAGTTACTCTACACACGTGCTGTACAGTGGTTGCAATTAATAAGTCAGCATGTGAAGTCATTAACTGTGTGTAACACTCCTCTCCACTGGCAGAGACAGTGGTCAGGATGAAGCAATGTTACAAGAGGCAGAGGAGACAAAAGATTGTCGTACCATAGAATATGGGAACACCGGTATAATAAAAATCTTGACCAGAAGTTTGCATTGAAAGGAAAATAGAAATTTTAGATAAACAAATCAGATCTTAAACTTTGGAATTATTAGGAATACTAGGAAGAAAAGGCTCTTCAGAGTCCTTATAATGTGACTCTCTGTTAGTGGGATTTGAGCATGTAAGAGAACAGTTTAGAAAAAAGCTACAGAATTCTACCGTCATCGAGTCATAGAAGATTAGGATTGGAAGAGACCTCAGGAGGTCATCCAGTCCAACCCCCTGCTCAAAGCAGGACCAACCCCAACTAAATCATCCCCACCAGGGCTTTGTCAAGCCGGGCCTTAAAAACCTCTAAGGATGGAGATTTCATCAATGCTTTAATAGCGTCCACGTCTTAAGAGATAAAGGAAGAGTTCTTCAAGCTGCAAGAATAAAAGACTTGTGAATTTGAAGACAAGAAGATCTTTGCTTCCTGCTTTCTCCCAGATTTGAGCCCTCTTACTCAAAGCACAAGAATTTATGAATGAAGAAGTGGAAGCAACCATCCTGCTACTCCAAATGAACCACCAGAATAAGACATATGTTTCCTAAAATGTAAAATCAGGAAATAGTCTTATTTTTTTTTGTAGACAAGGACAATATAACGCAACCTGAGAATTCTGAATCAAGATAAAATAATTATTTTAAAGCCCCATCTTCTTAGATATTTTTTGTTTATATTAACTTCAACAGCTGAAGGAGGAGGCCTGGTCTACACGCAAACCATGTCAGTTCAGCTAAAAGCATGCTTTTACACTGATGTAGTTAAACTGGTACAAAACACTGTGTAGACAATCTTATTTCAATGTGAGCCTGGCTCAAGTTTATTTCACTTAAGTTGATTGCTTACTGACTTGCACTAAATTGAAATAAGCCACTCAAACCAAAATATGAGCATCTATCCATGTTTTTGCACCAGTTTACCTATAATAGTTTTTTAAAACTGATTTAAGTTAAACAAGTGAAATTTCATCAGTTAAACAAGACCTAAGGTTTAGTTTCTCTTTCATTCTAAAGGATGGAAATGTAGTATAAAAACACTTAGCATTCTTATGCATAGGTATAGTTTTCAGATATGTTTTGTTTAATATTGTTTAAAGAATTTCAGGTATGACAAATAGAAACATTGTAAAGAAAATGCAAGCCAATATGAAAATATATCTATTTCACTTTATTTTGGTGCCCTATTTTGACTTTAAAATTTTATATTTCCACTATTGTATTGTTAAAACATTACAATGACATGTGACTCTGAAAGTCTGTTGGTCGTCTGGAGTTATGCCACCTCAGGTTGTCATCCCATGAAGTCTCAAATTAAGCAGGATCAGTGTTGCTAGAACATTTCAAGATTTACAGATTGTCATATAGTTCCCTTTTACCTGTTGTGTTGCTTCCATATAAAAAAACCGTAACTATACAGTGTAGACAGTGACTAGACACCATGCTTTCAAATTCAGAAAATAAACAAACTGGAAAAAAGAAAAATATTTATTAATCTTTCATTTATGAAAATATTAGACATTACTGGTTACTATCTTAAGTTAACTTTATCACACCTCTGACCTTTTTTTTTTTTAGTATGTACCTTTAATTATGGTACTTTAGATGCCAATTTAAGTTTCAGCCCCTTTTTAATAAAGCACACATACATGATGAAAAGTGCAATTCAGTTAGTGGATGACACCACTGGTCATAGGTTTTGATGATGATGAAAATGCTCAATAAAAAAAACAGTGACGTTGCACTCCATATGATTTTATGAAAATACGCTAATGAGTGTGAATATAATGCAACTGGAATATGCTTCATGCAAAAGGTGTCTTGTAAGGTATCATTACATAGCTTATAATCTATTGAGTGTGGTCATTCTATTTGTATAAATGTATCATTCTTGTATCTGAAACTAGAAATATAATTCTGAGGTCCTATTGTAATTACACTGCTCTACAGACAAAATGCTTCTGAAATAAATGTAGTCAAACTTTACTAATTCTGGGTCACAGAACGAAAATGATGCTTAAAATTGTTGATTGGCTCTAGTTTTCAAGACATGCTCTCGGGTCAGTAGATACGACCCTTGACTTGGGAATGGCGGAGGATAAGTGAGTTATAAAGGGAAGGGATCTCAATTTAAACCAGAAATGACTAAAATACATCTTTGACTGGATCTATGAATAAATCTATGACTGGGTTTGGACAGTACTTGCTTTTTAGGCAAAACAATGAATGATGCAATCTGAAGCTGGTATTGCGTCATACATGATATGAATTGCATGATGTTATTCCTAGAAGTCATGGATGATGCAATCATAAAGCTTACATCACTCTGCTGAACAAATTGCCCTATATCAGCTCTAGAAATCATACAGTGTCGCGCTCTCTTATTTGTCAGTGTTTGATTTTGCAAAGGGACACATTTCTGTTTAGCCAAAGTGAGCAGAGAGGCCTCGTACTTGTGTGAACAGTGCAGATAACTTCTGCTATGTTTGTGGTGAAGTGACTTTTGCATCACAAAAGCGCAGTATAACCACTATGGTTAAGAAAGCCTATCACCTTTATTTTGGCTGCAAAATTGGAGCTCAGGACAAGAGGTGGGCCCCACACATATGCTGCAACACTTGTGCAACAAATCTTCGCCAGTGGTTGAACAGGAAAAGGAAATCTATGCCTTTTGCATTGCCAATGATTTGGAGAGAGCCAACAGATCATACCAGCAATTGTTACTTCTGCATGGTGCCTCCAGTTGGGAAAGGTGTGTCAAAGAAGAAAAAGTGGACTGTCCATTAGCCAAACATTCCATCAGCTATACGCCCAGTACCCCACGGAGAAGGACTGCCGGTTCCTGATGCACCAGAATCATTCTCACTTGAGTCAGACGAGGAAGAGGATGAAACTTCTGGTCGTGAACCATCAATGTCACAGGACCCACATTTTCTCCCATCCTCCTCCTCTGAACCACACCTCATAACACAAGGTGAACTGAATGACCTTGTCAGGGATTTGGAACTACCCAAGAGTAAGGCAGAGCTTTTCGGCTCCAGACTACAGCAGTGGAATCTCCTGGCAGGTGATGTTAGGGTTTCCATGTTCCGTGACCGTCAAAAGGATCTTGTCCCATTCTTCTTCATGGAAGGTGATCTTGTAGCCTGCAACAACATTGATGGTGTGATGGCAGCCCTCAACATCGTTCACGATCCAGAGGAGTGGAGACTGTTCATTGATTCATCGAAGACGAGTCTTAAAGCTGTTTGACTGCATAATGGCAATGTTTTGCCATCAATTCCAGTTGGTCATGCAGTCCATATGAAGGAAACCTATGACAACATGAAACAACTTTTGAGGTGCATAAACTATGACCAACGTCAGTGGCAGCTTTGTGGCGATTTGAAGGTTGTTGCTCTCTTGCTTGGTCTGCAGACTGGATACACAAAGTACTGCTGTTTTCTCTGCGAATGGGATAGTCGTGCAAGAGATTCCCACTATATCAAGAAAGATTGGCCACTCCAACAGTCATTGGAGCCTAGGAGGAAAAGTGTTCAGCATCCACCACTTGTTGAATCAAGGAAGATTTTGTTACCACCCTTACACATCAAGCTGGGTCTGATGAAGAACTTTGTCAAGGCCATTGACAAAACACAAGCAGCTTTCAAGTACCTCCGTGGAAAATTTCCAAGGTTAAGTGAAGCTAAGATAAAGGAAGGTGTCTTTGTTGGTCCTCAGATTCGTGAACTTCTTCGAGATGATGCATTTGACCATGCACTGCGTGGCAAGGAAAAAAAGGCATGGAAAGCCTTCCAGTTAGTGGCAATAAATTATCTCGGAAACAAGAAGGCAGACAACTACAGGTTGTTGTTGGAAAACCTCCTCAAGGCATACAAAAGCCTTGGTTGCAACATGTCACTAAAGATACATTTTTTGCACTCTCAGCTAGATTTTTTTCCACCGAACTGCGGAGCAGTGAGCGACGAGCATGGCGAGCGATTTCACCAGGACATTGCAACAATGGAGAAATGCTATCAGGGCAAATGGAGCCCATCAATGCTTGCAGACTATTGCTGGACAGTGACAAGAGATGCTCCATGTAAGGAATACAAGAGACAAGCCAAGAAGCGCCGAGTAGACACTGAATAGGACTAAACTATGGACATAATAGTTTTTTGCCTTTTGTTTCATAATAAATTTTATTTATATAACCCCTTTGCTGATTTTTAAAGTGTTACATAAACAGGACAGGTGAAATAGTATCCTGTAAAGCAACCATAAACACATGAAAAGACCTAGGTTTACAATTTATGATTAAAACTCTACTATCTACACAATATACATAGACATAAAATGTAAAAACTTAAATATATTAGAAACAGTAGCCAATCAGTTGTTTTAATTGTCATATTTGAATTCAGCACATCAAAATACATACTAAACAGCACATTTTATCTCTGAAGCAGACAACTTCTCAAAAATTGTAGACCAGTGTTATGCAACATGTGGGCCATTAATGGAGGTTTGGAATCTTGATGGCTCCCATCAACTAGGACAATTGGTTGTAAATGGCTCAGTTTACTTGCAAGCCTTCCTGTGAGTCAGGCCAGGAAGAATGAAGGCTTGCGGGTCTCACAGGATATGTGACCATGTCACCTGGTACTGAAATCCATCTTAAACTGGTGCTTTTCCATTTAGAAGGAGTGGTGGGGACCCAGAGAGACAAAAGATTCCCACCTTGTGCCAAAGCTATACAAGGGGGAGGAACAGAACAAAGGAGGCTGCAGTCATGAGAAATCCCCTAGCTACCACCTGAGCTGGAACAAGGACTGTACTGGGGAAAGGATTGGGCCCAGACTAGAAAGGAGTGTAGTCTGTGAAAGAAGCTTACTGGAACATCTCTGAGGGTGAGATATACCTGCATTCAGTTTCTTAAATGTATTAGGCATAGACTTGCGTGTTTTGTTTTATTTTGCTTGGTAACTTACTTTGTTATGCCTGTTATTACTTGGAACCACTTAAATCCTACTTTTTATACTTAATAAAATCACTTTTGCTTATTAATTAACCCAGAGTAAGTAATGAATACCCGGGGGAGCAAACAGCTGTGCATATTTCTCTATCAGTGTTATAGAGGGTGGACAATTTATGAGTTTACCCTGTATAAGGGTGTCTGGGTGCTGGAGACAGAAGCACGTCTTAAACTGTTTTCGGTTAAGTCTGCAGCTTTGGGGCGCGTGGTTCAGACCCTGGGTCTGTGCTGGAGCAGACTGGCGTGTCTGGCTCAACAAGGCAGGGTTCTGGAGGGCCAAACTGGCAGAGAAAATGGGCTCAGAGGTAGTCTCAGCACATCAGGTGACAGTCCCAAGGGGGTTTCTGTAATCAAACCCATCACAACCAGCATACAATTTCAAGCTTATTTTTCATATTTATACCTGTACAACCCCAGGAAAGAGAAATATGTCTAAGATATCAGAAAATGCAGCCTTCAAATATAGCTGTTCCACATTATCACACATCTGGTTTTTAAAAACAGGAACAGCTGCATTTACTGATAAGAAAACAGGAAGATGTTGTATTTTTTGCACAGATGTTTGTAAAATTCTTTTCTTGTTAAACATATATCTAAGAAATGAGCCTCCTTTAATCTTCCCTAATGACTTAATCAGATGAAGACGATATTGTGCCATGTCATTTATTTCAAAACATATATTAATAAATATCAGAGCATGCAGGGTTTTCATATCTAACAGAAAGTTAGTATAGCTCTGATTGTGCCAAAGTATTCAAGCACTCATACAATCTGATTAGGACCAAGTCTGAGCAAACATTTATTAATACTATTTAAAAAGAGGGAGATGGGGTTGGTTTGTTTTTTGTATTCCTGCATTTGGCTTTTAGTTTGAGAGATGCATCTATGAGAGTTCTAGCAGGTAAAAGTTATTCCAAACAATTGAACTACAGAAGAACAAATAGCACATTAGGAGTGTGCTCCCAATTTTTAAATGAGGTACAAGCACTCTATGGTGTGCAGATAGCTTTTCCTTATTCTTTATTATAAACCCCAGCCAGTCAAATAAGCATAATGATAATGGGGTGGAGATCTGTGTGTGTGTGTGTGTGCGCGCAGGGGGGGGGGGGGGGGGGTTATAGAATGTGTAAAGTACCACCAGAGAACTCTTCACAGCTATTTACAGCTGCACATGAGAACATACTTTAGCACTATGTAAATTTTTGGGAGAAGCATAGTCTAGTGCAGGGGTCAGCAACCTTTCAGAAGTGGTGTGCCAAGTCTTCATTTATTCCCTCTAATTTAAGGTTTTGCGTGCCAGTGATACATTTTAACGTTTTTAGAAGGTCTCTTTCTATAAGTCTTTAATATATAACTAAACTATTATTGTATATAAAGTAAATAAGGTTTTTAAAATGTTTAACAAGTATCATTTTACATTAAATTAAAATGGAAAGCCCCCCAGACCGGTGGCCAGGACCCAGATAGTGTGAGTGTCACTGAAAATCAGCTTGCGTGCCGCCTTTGGCACCCATGCCATAGGTTGCCTTTAGTGGATAAGGTAACAGACTGCGGTTGATAAAATCTGGTTTCTATCCCTAGCTCTGATTTGGTCAGAACCAGTATACGCATACCTTACATGGAAACAAGGATACCCACCTTCTTAAAGCTCCAGTCGAGCAACCGATGACAAGCACTGACTATTACAAGTACTGTAGCATAATCTGCTCAACTATGGCCATACCTGAACTATCCCAGATAAACTGATTGGTTTGGAATCTGGACAGTTTAAAAAAAAAACTCTCATACCTGAAGTGCCACCCTCTATGAAGTGCTCTTAGACCACTTTGCTGAAAGTGGAACTAAAAATTAGTCAGTCTCTCAAGGAAGCACGATACCAATCTAGTGCAGAAAGCAATAACCAATCTCTGACACGGTTTGGTCAGATCACGTATGCAGAGATTTAGGAAGCCCCGAATGACATTCTGGCCACCACACATGACTCAGACACATCATCACTAGTGAAATCCAACAAAAAATAGTTTGGCCCATTCATGATCGAAATAATCAATCCCTTTTTGCCTTCCCATTGCACTGAAGCATGAAAAAGATCAGACAGGTTCATAAGAAACTCATTGTCTAGGTACTTACTGAGGTGATGAAGCCCATATATCTGAGTACCTTTAACATAAATCGAGACAGGTGAACGAACCAGACCAAGAATGCACTTTCAAAAGAATACACATATTATTGTTTGATTCCAATACTCTTTCCCCCAGGAAACCTCATTAGAAAGGTGGTGAGAATCAGACTCCAACAGCACCAATGTCTGCCAACATCGAGGAAACTTTACAACCAGTGTTTAGAAATGCCACTCAAATTGCTCTAGTAGCACTGATGGATGGGCAGCTCTCTAAGGCTATGGAAAGACATCAAAACCCCAATGCTCAAGTTCTCTGTATCTTTCAACAAAACCCTTCATGAGCTGCTGCCAATCCGTATGGAAGCTCTACCAAAAGTACATGGTAGCATAGTGTAGATCAGCTTCAGTCTTTCCTTTTAAAGGGATGAACAGTGGTAATAGGTGCCAGTTCTCATCCTTTAAAGCTTTCACCGGAATCAGTTCTCTCTCTTTTCTTTTCCAACAGATATATGAACCCATGCGAGAGTTCAGTCAACATCACAGGCTTTCAATGGCATCAATACATCAGCTTTTACACGTTAGCGGGGAACATCAATCGTCTTCCCACATGTACCCTCCTTAAACATGCCATACCACGGTTGAAGACAGGAACAGCCGCCATAATATTCTAGCAACACTGGTGAAGTGCAGGAAATGAGAATGCTCAGGAGGAGGAAAATCCTCTGTGTGACTATTTCCCTGGTCAGCAGCCTTTCTGACCTAAGTAAAGTTCTGAATTTAGTGAAGTAGTAATTTTTATACTGATGCTGCTGCCCTCACAGCAGAGCAGAACAAAATTATCCCACTACTGGACAAGCCTACGGACCTGGGATGCAGCACCATCTAGGCTGGGATAAGGCTTGAGCCTCCTACTTGCCCCATATTGACAGCAGAAGCAACTGTGAGATGTCTAGCACAGCGACAGAGTTAGCTGGAATAACAGCACATCTAAAAAGCTCTTTATACACATTCTGTAAGGAAGGGCTAAAAGCTGCTTCCAGAGGAGCAAACAAAGAACCAGTATGAGACAGACACATGGAAGACAAGCAAAAGTAAATCACCGAAAGCATCCCAATTAAGCAGAATTACCACACCCATTAAACAGCAGTTAGTGTTTAGAGAGATTCCCTGCAGTCATCTCAATTACAAACATTTCCCAATTAAGTATGGCCTGATAAGAGTACTGTATGTAAGAGAGAAGCAAGATTCATAAGCAGGGTTAGGCAACATATTCATTATAGGGTTGTTTTCAGATCTCACTTCAGTTTCACAAATTTGTTCCATTTTTGCTGGAAATTTCATGCTTTAACTCAAAAATAGGACCATTTTTGCCTTCTTTTATTTAAGATGACTTTGGATGTGCAAAATTAAATTCTGGTACTGTTTTTGGGGGGTTTTTTAAAATAAAAATTGGTAGTATTTCAAAATTTTGCATGTTAAAAACGCAAATATGGCACTTTGCACATGATTTATGAAAAGCAAAAGTTTGGAGCCACAAAGTGGCCTGGGATGGAACTTACAATATTTTTTTCATTAAGTTCCACTAAATATTTTTCCCTCTCTGTCTTTGCTACTTTAGCCCTAAACCAGGGATAAGAAATGGCTCTTTCAAGCAAGATTTGAACAAATAGTGTAAATAAAATGCATGGAGTCTGTTCCAGGTGGTGTTATGGGAGAAGGTCCATTGTGGCTAGGGGTGGAGCGAGGGAGAAAAAATGAAGGCCATTGATACCCTAAAAATTCACACCTTCTGTTTTGTTCACAAAACAGATACAGCACCATCAATGACAGGTCAAACTCCATGTATCTGTCCTACCAATACAGTGCAACCTAGCACTGATGTGTGCATTTGTAGAGGTGAAAGGATAGCTCAATCTCCAGTCAATCACTGATCTTTCTACTAAGACTGCTGGCAAGTGACCTACCTGTAACGGTGGTTTGAGACAGAATTTTGGAGCTTACACCTGTCCTCTTACCTCTAGACTAAGACTCATTTCATGTAAATTACTGAAAAGCCATGAGACAATAAGAGCTTTCAATTATTATCTAACTATGTGGATCTGGAAGTGAAAAGCTCTGTGCTCTATTTTTGTCCTTCCATTGAAGTTAAAGACCATCATTCACTTCAATAACAGAGTTAGGCCAATCCATGAATATAATTGGAAATCCCACCCTGGGTCTATATTTTAGAGTACCTTAAAATTTTTCCATGTCAATTAAAACACTTTCATGTGCAAAACAAAACACCCCTCAAGGACACTAGTAATCTTTCTGATCTTTACCAGTAATATTAAGTAATATTTTGATCACAAACATCCCAAAAAAGTATGTGCTGCTAAAATTCAACGTTAAGCACAGAAACAAAGTTACAGGGGTACTTATATAATGATACTTTTAGAGAGCTCTAATGAAAAACTGGCTAATATTGGTACCACAGTTTTGTTGGGCGCTGTTACAGTTCTCCAAGTATTTGCTTTCCCTCCTCTTGTATCACACTATTAATCTTTGATTGCACAGCCTCTACTTGTCACTGTTTTGTTTAGTAGTGTAAATAATGTGAGAGAATGACAGTTCTCAAAAGAATCAGAAGTGGAAATTCAAACAGAATAGGGGCAAAGGTGGTCACTATTCTCCCCTCATTCATCACAATGTGGCATTGACTGCAACATCTACTTAGACACAATTAAGAAGCTGACACTAAGTAAGGAAATCTCAAGTAAAGAATTTCCAGGGAGGTCACATTAAGGAAAGTGGCAAATCCAAGTCCACAACCATCTTTCAAGTGTCTGAGTTTTGCATTATTGTCTACTATCAACAAACCAAACTGATCCATCATTTCAACGAACAACTAAAGATACCTATTACCTACCTCACTCCCATGCCACAACAGCTCATATAATTTGCTTTGTCAAGTGCAACAGACAGCATGCATGGACAGCAAAATGTGATAGTGAATCAAATTAATGTGTGTCAGCTTTTACAGCTGGATCATATAAAAAAAGTACAACTTGGATAAAGCCTTAATCACAGTGTGTTAAATTTTACATGCAGTTTATTTTGAAGGATTAGCACGCTATTGCATATGGGTAGTACCAAGAGCCAGCCAAATACTCGTATTTGTATACTGTGGAAGGCATTCTTCTCTGGTATATCTCAGCATGGCCTTCAATTGTGAACTAGTAGAACAGAATGCACTCAAATACCTTAAGAGTCAATTTAAAAAAGGGGACAAAAGGAGTCTCTTCTACGGGACTTTTCCTCAGAATAATACAGATAAACTCACTGTGGAATTTTGATTTCCCAACTAAAACTCCAAAAATAAAGTTACAATATAATTCAGAAGTACATGTGGAGTAAAGGGAGAGAGCAGGCATGCATGCAGCAATTCTATTTGTTTTACCAAAGCCTTGAAAGAAGATCTGAAACTACAATAGTTTCCCTTAATTTCTACAAGCAAAGTTTTATTGTAGCACTTAGGCCATCATTCACCATGCAACTACTGCATAATACAGCTGGCAACAGAGGAATTCAAGAGTCCATTTTGTGCCAGTCATGAGATTATATTCATATTTTTCCAGCGAGACACATTAGACGATGTCACATCATCACTCGGTTTAAGAGCTTTTAACTCATATAATCACCACATCTGCAAGGAACATCAGGGTGACCAAAGCTTTGGGGGAATGCCAAAATTCTTTCCAACACCTCACGTAAATAAATATCTGAACCACCACCACAACCCAACACAATCCACATTTATCACATCAGCATTCAAATTTGGGCCCAAATTTTCAAAACATAATTCAAAAGTAATGATGGGCAGTGAAAGCATACATGGTAGGATTACAGCAAACTAGTGGAACCAACATGCTTATGTTACCTAATCTGTTAACAGCTCAGTGTCCATATGTTTGATAGTAACTGTGTGCCATGCTTCCTTTCTAGAAGAAATAATCTGATTTACAAATCCCCACTGGCATTTGAATTTCAACATAAATATGTTAAGGATTTTCTCCCTGTGAAATAGTTACATTTTGCTAGTGGGATTACAGTATTCTCTGTCCATTTTTAAAAAAATTATTTTTGAACCATTTTTACAATTTTTTTCCATCTCTTGTCCAAGTTTTCAGTTCATCTTTATTAAGATGAGATTTAAAAAATAATAAATTCCATAAAGTCATAAAATAATGAATGAGAGGGTCAAGTTGTAAAAAGCTGCTATAGATTATTATTGGTCAGCTTATTGGCTTGTATAAAGATGAATTCACACTGGTTTAGTTAAACCGATGCAAACCCCTTTGTAAACATACTTACCAGGAAGGCTATGAGTTGGTCATGGATTCTGTGATTTCACGAGCCCTACGGGACTCCAGCCCTCCTCCCCCATCCCTGCAGGGGGACTCAGGCTGTCAGTCCCAGGTAGCCGGGCTCAGGCTCCAGTGATTTATTGTTTATTGCCCACATCCTGTCTGATTTTTTACTAAAAATACTCTTGATAAAATCTGAGCCTTACTTATCAGTTTAAAACTGATTATATCTATTTAGCTTGAGGTACAGGTTTATATGCCAGATTTTAGAGTGCCCACACATTAAGTTGTACAGATTCAATTAAATGTGTTTAAAAAAAAACAACCAAAAAAACCCCACCTTTTGTAAGTTCAGTACAACTACGTGTGTAGACTGAGCCTATGTATATTATACCATTACAACAATGATATTTCTAGTTGTTATTTATAAGTGTTATAAAACAGGAGTCAACAGGCTATACTCCTCAAGGGCAGTGAATATTAACAACTCTCTCACTTCATTCCCTCAATCTGAATGTAGACAAACTGAAATCCTAACTTGCATATCAACACTAAGGCCTATATCTGTCTACCGCATGAGACAATTTCTATTTTGTAAAATCTTAAATTTAGAATGTTTTATTTCCCTTTCAGTTTCATGCCACAATCCTGTAAACACTTATGCACATATTTAATCTTAAACAATGAGTAGTCCCATTGACACTGTAGGATTGGGGCCTTAAACTATAACTTTTCCTTTCTGCTACCCACCAAAGAGCCTCTTAAAGAATTAATCTGCTTCAGGAGTCTGGCAAAGGAGACTGATTTCTCCACTGCAATGCACTGGCTCTGTTAAGGATATCACACCAGACTCATTCAAGAGGCTCGAGTAGTATAGGTTTTGTATCACTTGTAAGAATTCGCAATGGAGTACATTTATTGTTAAAAAATAAAAAATAAATTAAAATAACTCAGGGTGCAAAAGGATGATGTGGATAAAAATAATTTCAAGATGTACCCAACCTAAACTTGGTCTAGTATGGAAATTTGACCTTTTCACACAAAGACCAGCAAAACGCTAGATGCAACTTTCATTTCAGTCACTTTAAATCTTACAAAGTAGACATCCAACTAAAGTTACTCATTAGTGCTAACAAGATTATTTTTTTATCCTAGTGAAAGGTCATATACTCTATGTAAAATTACTGGCCAACTGTTGTCATTACAAGAGGTGAGAGTATTTTATAATAGTATTTTATCAATATGCAAATATTTTCCCAACTGCAGTTTCGAGGTATTCTTAATGTCAAACAATGTTTCATTAGGTGAGAGAGATTCTAAGCCCAATGAATGAATAAATATAATAAAAGAGTTGATATATTTTAAAAAGTAATGAATGTAATTTTTACTCTGCTTTATGCTGCTATAAAAAGGGCTCTAAGTGTACATCTCTTCTGCTCTTCTTCATTTAACTGCCATAATTTATGCAGATAAATGTTTGATGAATTGCATCAAGAATAGTATTCAGACTGCCAACCATCAAAGTACTTAGCTACCATTTTTCTTTTCTCCTATTTATGTGCGTCTTTATATTACAAAAAAATCAAGCTACTAACATTAAAAATGATCTACTGTTCCAAAAAAAAAGTACTGAAGCATAACACAGAATAATAAATTATTATTCTTTGAAGGTTAAAGCCAAGTTTAACAGATATCTATGCTTTGTTTCATTGGACTCTTTTCAAACTGTAGTTGACTGAGGGAAGCTTTCAAGTGACAAATCTGACACCACACTAATGCTATCATCTCCTTGGGTTTAGCTCGGGCAGCAAAAGTAATGTCAAGGACAGATCAATGTTTGTGATAATCCACAAAATAATTCAGCTGGTTATAACAGCTATAAGTGGATGGTTTAAAATTCAATCCAACTTTGTATAAACAAGGGGACTTTAATCTGACCCACTTTCTTGAATTAACCTTCTATCAGTCCTATGATATGAAAATAGAGAGCACTCATTCAGAGACTTACTGAAAATGCCCCACAAAACCATATCACTCCTCAGTGAAAGTGCTGTATTGATCCGTATAATGATCACCCCTGTACCATTGAAATTCAGGCAATAAGAACACAGCTGAATCAAATTCACACCAGAAGATGCATCATAGGTCTATATCACGTAGGCAAAGCATTACTATGCCCTTACTTTTTTCTTTAGCATTTGCTTGTATTGTTTTGTTCTACACATCTAGTCAGACTGTTTTATACCAATTTAAAAATTTATTAGAAAAAAAAGTTATTCTGTCTCCAACCACCTATGCAAAGCTATTCAGCAAAATGTAATATATACTTGCATTGTGAACAAGATGACTATCTGGACTGCAAGGAGGGCAAGAAATGTAATGGGTAGCACCAGAATTTTTATGTTGTAATTTCTATTTTCCTTATAATCACAATCACTCTGAGATACGTACATAGTTAGGCTGTAATGGGCTTCTCCTCCCACCCCATGATACTGTATTGAGCTCAGTTGTGAAAAGTAACAGTTAACTGAAATAAGGCTTTTATTAGCAAAAGGTTTTAGTCATAGGAAATTAGGAATCCATTTTAACACTCAGAATCCATATTTCAATATGGGAATATGAAATGTAAGCAATTGAGCTGTTATCTTTAACCAACATAAAGTGAAGTTTTCAAAACCACTTGTGTTTGGAGTATCAAAAATTTAAGATTTACCAGCATTCAAGCTTTCAAGAATGAGAAGCTGAGAACAAACAATATATGATTAGAAAGGGACAAATTCTAATCTCACTTAAACTTTTATAAACAGCCATAGCACCACAGTAAGATGATAATTTAGCCCATAATTTTCTTTAAAAAGCTTGACATAGTTTTTATGTATAATCTCTTGTAGTAGCAATGAAAGCTCTACCTTTTCACTCATCCTATAGGCATGCATGTGTAAAGATGATTACTAGTGATCTAAGCTTGGTCATTAATGGTTTTTCATAAAAGTCGCTGCTGAAGTATAGTAAGATATCATCATAACAGGCTGGCTGATCATTACTGGAGCTATTGCTCTTATAATTGCTCTATGCCTGAGCCAACTAAAATTGCATGACAGCTGTGTTCTTTCATTAGTCTAGGTATAAACTGCTCTGTGTATGAGGTTTCCTGCTCCTGAAGCTGGCATGGACTTTCTTCACTGATCCTTTCAAATTCCAACATACTGTGGCCTTTCAAATACCCTTTGGCAATAGGACAAGGCTGGATCCTATGGGCTCAAGAAAATAAGCAGATTCTTATGTTCTATGTCTATTACTGCATTATGAGGGGGCAGCACAGTTAAGAGGCTTGAAATTCTCCAGGAGTGAAGGAGAGGTAGATGGCAGAGAAAGAAAAGCTGAATACAATGCAACCCTGACTTTCTCCCCCCTGCTTCTTTGTATGTTGTGTCTATATCCCAAATATTTCGGCTAGAATTATTCTACTATTCCCTTCTCACTACATGCCTCCCTCTCTATACTCATGCTTCCTTCTAGCTCCTCTAGTCATTGTTCTACTTGAGTGAGTGTCATGTTATTCAGAGTCTGTAAGCAGAGAAGGTAGTAGTGACAGCTTTTATTCCTCCCCTCCTCTCATTTCTCTCTTTTGCTATCACCACATCTGAGATGGTTTGGTTTTTTTAAGAGATTGTGTTATTTGATAGATCCCCATCTCACTGCAGATAGAAAGAAGCAGAGTCACTGCTGGTCATCAGCAGGTTCTCCAGAGCAACACCAGAGGGTCTGCCAGCCAGGGTAGGACAGAATGCCTGTCAATAAGTGGAGTGAGGAGTCACTCTGCCAAATAAATAGTTTTACATTTATGCCCACAGACAGCAGTATCCAAAAATCCATCCACCAAGGGACAAGGTCTCACATCAGTACTGAAATTCTTCCACTCCAATATTCACTTCACAAGACATCTCTTTTGATATCTTGGTCAACAACAACATACATCTGATCCTACAATAAAAACATTAAGCTTAATTTGCAGTATTACATTTCCTTTTCTTTATATGTATTCACTCAGCCTTCTCTGCACATACAACTCCATTATTTTGCTTTGTATACACAGTAAGAACCTTTTTTTTTTTAATGTTCTAAGTCCATGTACCACTGAAAAAAACACATATGGAAGCCTACTCCAGTACTAGGTGCAAATACAGAGATGTGTGTGATGTTGGCAAACCCAACATTTGATAGTTAAAATAAATCAAGACCTTTATTTTAAAAGATACATGCTTTGTCAGACCAGAATGTAAGGATAAATCCTACTTCCAACCCCTATTACTAAATAGGGCCGTGACCCTGCTTAACCACTGTGGTTCCCCTGCAGAAGAGAGGTATTAGGAATGAGGCCAAGAGCAAGGGGTTCCCTGAACTCTATGAAAATCTGCCATAGGCCATTCGCAATCCATAGTGAGGCCAGAGACGCAGCATTACAGGAGGCAGAGGGATGGTAGTAAATCCCCAGCCACTTGAGCTCCATGTTGGGGGTCTACGATTTGGCTCTAAGAAAGAAACTGCACACGGGCAAGGGAAATAGAGAAGTATATTTCCTACTACTGCTAGAACAAGCTCTTCAATCTGGGGAACACCGAGGCAGCTATATAATCAGGTATGTATAGTAATATAAATTCAGTGAAACAGCAAGAATGAAAGCCATCTCTCATATTGGCTACTGTCTCCTTTAACTGGCAAGATGTGACCAGCACAATATCCATGTCACCTTGAAGTTCAACTTTTAACTTTTCAAACTGATTTTCCAAAGGTCTTGAGGGACATCTAAAACCTTGGAAATAACCCAGGACTCAACCAGACATTTCAGTTCCACAAAACTCTTGGGCATTGAACAGCTAAAGCTAAGATAAGCAGGAGTGTAGCTACTTCCCCTGTTTCTATGATCTTTAAGAACTCCCCAGAAGCTGAGATACAACTCTGGGGACCTTACAGGTTTAAGCCTTAAGCTTCCCTTGGGTGGAGTTTCAATTAATGCAACATGAATGGTAAGAACAGTTTTATTGTTTTTTAGCAGAGATGGGCTAGATCTGTAAAGTTGATACTCAGAGCCAAAGTTCAGGGCCATTTAGATCCAGAATATAGGTCTAAAGCATATCTCTAGTTTTTACATTTAAGACACTCATTATTGGTACCCTTCCCCATCTCCAAGGGGAAATATTAGGTTTGGCTTATTAAATAATACTTTCTACTTACACGATACCATTCATCGGAGGATCTCACTGCACTTATGAAAATGTCAAACTTGAGAGCCTATTTAAATCATATTTACAAAAATTCAAACTGAGTAAAAATATGAGTGATTAATATAAGCACATTTAACATTAACTGCTAACACCAAATCTCAAGAAGAAAATGTAAAGTGAGAAAATCAAACAATTCATCTCATCTTTCCTCCCAAGTGTTAGAATAGCCAACAAACCTTCAGTTTTCAGGCTCCTGACAAATTTTTTAGTTTTACAAGAGTAAAGACACTGCCTTTTTCATCGTGCTGGAAGGCCTGGCTTTTTTTAAATTCATTCAATAACAATACCTAGTAATTTGGCAAGAAAAAAAAAAACCCTCTTTTTTGACAGTTCATCTATTTGTATCCGCCTTCTGGAGTTGCCAACAACTCTTCTATCTGTTGATCTGTCACTCCATGCATTGGCTCGTACAAATATAATTTGTACATATTTTTATAAAGTTTTCAGTGAAGTAGCAAAGCAAACTTTTTGCAACCCAAGCTGCAAGACTGCTGTGCAGCTTTGAGTTGGCTGATTTGCCAAAATCTTGCACACTTCTATTCAATAAACATTTAATTGATTATACACACAGGTTCTCTTTTCTTTTTGATCTATGAACACCTAAGAAGATGTGACACCAATAAAACACTTCACAGAATCAAGAAACTAAAGACATATTAGAGATAGTCATGAAGTTAAACTTCAAGAGGGGGCAATGTAGGAATATTCCCTATGAGAATTTAACATTAGAACTGAGGAGAGGGAATTACATGAATGAAAACTCAAATGTAGAAACATGAAAACTAAGTAAAAGCAATGACTAAAACAAGCTGAAGGGGAAAGGAAGCAATAAAGCACCATTGTCTGTAATGGTGGGGCTATGGGAAACAAAATGCTTCAATTAGAAATGTGCGACAAAAACGATCAAGGTGCAAAAATTCAAGAACATTTTATTCCTGATGGCGGAGATAAATTCATAATAACGGGCTATCACATGTACTGGTAGAGGGGAAATAGTAAAATAGTGTTACAGCCTAATAATAAAATTACCAGCTGCAGGACAGAAGAATGAATCTTAGCTGAGATGTTAGAAAGAAGAAATCAAAAGAAAGGCGCAGAGGATTGCCATATTTTAAAAAGGCATAGATGGGAGCCAACTGGTTGAAACTTTTTGCTTTTGTTTTTTTACTCACTCTAAATTAAGAGAACTTCCTTTGTAACATCATCATCTTTTCAGCTGCCTGAAAATGAAAAGCTGCCAATTTGATTAAAAATTTTTGGAAATGTAGTGTCTGCTTGTAAAGAGCTCCTAGCCAGACACTGAAAGGGAAAAGTTGCCTTATTAAGGAAAATTTACTCCCTGCTCCCCCTCAAACAAACCGTCCCCCTTGGGAAATTGGCAGGTACCACCACAGCTCACGACCCACACCAGGGCATTTCATCCCAGTCAGGTTCATAATAGTATCTGCATGGAGCCACAAGTACAATTTAAGGGCACACACTCCAGTGCATAGGTGATAGGTAACCCAGGCCCCAAACCATAACACACTCCCATTAGCAGCCCCCTTCGTACTCATGTCTCATTGTGGCTGCTGGTAGCCAGCCATGGAAAAAGGCAACAGCCATCTATAAGTTTTCTGAGTGGATAAGCAGATGACTCTCTTCCTCCCATCTCAGGCAGATGGGTGAGAGGAACTGGACAGGCAGCATGAAGAGAAGACTCTCAAGGTATGTCTTCACTACCCGCCGGATCGGCGGGTAGTGATCGATCTATCGGCGATCGATTTTTCGCGTCTCATTTAGACGTGATTAATCGATCCCCGATTGCGCTCCCCGTTGGCTCCGGAAATACACCTCATCGAAAGGCGGAAGCGGAGTCGACGTGGGAGCGGCAGCGATCGACTCGCCGCCATCCTCACGGCCAGGTAAGTCGATTACGATACGCTGACTTCAGCTACACTATTCGCGTAGCTGAAGCTGCGTATCGTAGATCGACCTCCACCCCCCTAGTGTAGCCCTGGGCTCAGAAAGGACAAGTCTTAACCCGTGTTTGGTGTATAAAGGAAATGCAGGACACCAGCAGGGGAGAAGCTGGGGAACAGGGAGTGCGGGGGATGGAAGCAGGGGAGAATCTGACAGGGAGTGGTGGGGGAGGATGAAGACCGGGACTCTGACCTGGGCCAAGGGAAGCCAGAGTTGACTATGAATCTAAAAGGTGGAAAAATAAAGGGGGTCAAGGAATTGGGGGATGAGTGTGAAAGGAGGGGCTGTAACTGGGAGAGTGGGACATTGGCACTAGCAGCTGTTGGGTGTGTGCTACCCCTGGGAGGGAAGCCAGGCCTGTCAGAAGTGGTTAAAGGTACAGGAGGCTGCCCAGCAGATAACTTTGTCCAAGGATAGATTGTGACCAGTTATGCAGGCAGCACGCACACAGCAGCCTCTTCTTTGGAGGTCCTTAGCATCTTCCATATTACTTTGTCCTGTTCACTCTGCCCCCATGTCCTGTGAAGTGGAAGTACATATGGCCTTTATACTCTTCTGCAGAAGCAGCACGCTGCATGAGGGAAATGTGTGTTTGACTTCCTTCTCCACAGTGAAGAGTGCCAACTGCCTTCAGGCCTTACAGAGCTAAAACCCTAAAGACAACATTTGGGCAGGTTAAAGAAAAGGAAATAAAGCTGCCAGGACTAAAAGGAATGACTTAAAAACAATTAAAATCTAAACTTTTACATCTTCCAAAAATGATTGTGAAGACAATAAGTTTCTTACGTTACATGAAGCTTTAAGTGGAAGAGATAACCTTGACGAGTGAATATTTTCAGCTTGCTGTAGTTAAGATACCATAGTGGATTTTGAAGCACCCTTTCAAACACTGGGGTCAGTAAGGCCTTTATCCTTATTATATCAAAATGATTCAATACAGTGAAGCGCGTCTTAAGTGGTCACTAAAAAACAAACCAGCAGCTGCTTAATAGAGGTAATAGAGCACAACTCTATTACATATGTTTGGAGGATATTCAGAGGTGAAAGTGGGTTGGTACGGCATACCGGTAAGAAGTGGCCACTGGTACTGGCCAGTACACAGCCGATGGTAATGTCGCTGCCCCTTTTGCCTCCACCCACCCACCCAGGGCTGCTGGGGGAGGAGGGGGCACAGGGCAGCTGGCCCGGGGCCTGGTAATGATACGTGATACATGTCATGAGAAAGGCTTTGACACAAATAAGTGTCATCTTAACCTTCCATACATCTTACACAATGAGGTGCTCAATTATAAACACAAATTTCTAAGAAGCATTCAAGCTTCTCCTGGCTCTGACAGCATTAAGTCTACTTTACCTTGTTGAAGTGAGGGCATGGGTTGGATGGATTCACAAAGGGAATGTGTTCCTCACCTCCGCTGGTGTAGTCTACCTTGGATACTCATTCATCATTTTGGAAAAGTATGATTATGGTAACAAGAATCTGTTATTTACATAGTGCCCAAAGCGTGCCATTGTTAATGCTTTACAGACCTATAGTTAAACAGGTCCCTGTCAAAACAGCCTCCAATTCAAAGGCTCAACCAATTCCCATTGAAGCAAATTTCCATCAAAATCCATCCATTTCACTTTAAAGTAATCTAGATCAAGTCCTGTTTATGCAACATAGGTACAAAGGAGTGTTAAAAAGGATACAACTCTCCCCCCATCCTCATATCAAACTGTTCCCCTCCTTCCAGTAATTTAAGAATTACTTTTTAAAATTATGAACCCATTTAAATCCAATCTCTGCTCATTGCTTAACCCTTTCCTAAAGTTGAATTTATATTTTTCCTATAAAAATTAACCCTGGCATATTACTTGAATTTTTCCATCCCTGGCCTTTCACAATTCCAAATATGCAGTCTTAGCTGGGTTAATTCCTTCTCACCAAAGTGATTTTTTTAAAAAGTGATCCTTTCTATAGGTTTTCTAAACCCATTTGTGTTTGGCAGATATATGCACAGTTTAAAGTAACATACAGTGTGATGGCAATTATGGTAAAATGCCATTATGACAGACAGGCTATGGTGAGAGCATGTCAGAAAACCAGTTAGGGTATCAAGTTTAAAGAGGAAAAGCCATAAAACCTACCTCTGACGACTATGATTAATGCAGATCAAAACCATAATGGTATTTTTCTAAACCAATATACTTTACACAGCTTACAAAATAGCAAGAGACATTAAGAAAGAAAAAATTAGAACAAACATTTGAAAGGAGAATACTCTGGAAATATCTACCCAGCATTTTTCTATAAAATAGGCTCCTGGATGTTAGCAAAAGCATTTTGGAGGCCTTCCTAAATAGCTGTGCTTAAACAAAAAGAGACAAAATTCATTGCTTTCTGTGGGGCAGAAGTGAACATGTAATTTCTGCCAAGTGGGGCATTAAAATGATTAAATCACTGTTCCAGAAGTCATGGATATTTCCAAAAGCAAGCTTCCACTTGCTAATAGTTTCTAAGGCAAGTGAGGTTTGCACAATCCACGCTCCAAGTGTTTCAGTCCAAGTTCTCAAATTATTACTTTCTCCAATGAAGTTGGTTACATGTTATGTTGCATTACAGCGGTCATCTGTTCAGATCTGCCAAACGCGTGTGCCTGCCTACATACCAGAACTACACAATGGCTTCATGGAGCCCTTTTCAGAGACAAGAGAGAATTGTCACTTCATAAATCAATGAAAATAATCTCAAAAAATGGCCAGTCAAATATACAAGCTAGACTGGATAAACCATCTAGCTAATTCACCTCGTTCAGTGTAAACAGATTTATTTCTTGACCTCACGAACAAGTAATTTTTAATATAAATCAAAACCCAAAAGCTATATATTCCTGTTGCTTTTGGAATGGCAAAAGTTTTATCTGAATTAGGTGGTTTTTCACTATGTAGATTTTCTGTTTATGTTGATAAATTTTCCTCCTTTACATTTTCCAGTTGCACATTAGATAGAACTGAATTTTTGTCATGTAATCACAATAAATATAAAACCAAAGTGCTCATCATCATACCATAGCTATCATTCAAGGTTAGTGAGAGCCAGCTTCACATCATTCACACCGCTGGTGAGATTAACAGATTAGATAGATTCAAATTCATATTAAAACATAAAATAGTGTTGTAACAAAAACAAAAATAATATAATAGAGATAGACAGAAAATGCAGGTCACATTGTAATGGAATCTTACGTCTCTTCTTTTCACATGCACAAAAATCTAAGCCTACAAAATGAGTAGACAGTGCAGTTCAGATTTCTCCTTTTTTATAGTATCGATAGGATTTTCATCATACTGAATAGTTTAGGGACAGGCAAAATTACTTTTGCATACTGTAATTTGTCTAGTATATTGGAAACCAGAAGGCTTTTCTTGCTCTTTCAATCTTTTTCTCCCCACTTTTTTCAATCTATGTTTTTCCAATACTGCAATTTTCGGATTTTTTTTTTTCCGCTGAAAAAAAATCTGGAGGAAAAAATTGCTTTGTGCATGGTGCTCCTAGTGAAAGTAATAAGGTTTACTTATCAGAAATCCTCTATTTTTAAAGATGCATACACACACTCGTTTGTTCATCCTGGAAATATTTGCAACTTTCAAAGGTGTTGTTCAGTAAGGAGATCCTGAAGTTATTTTTTTTAAACCCACACAGCTCATTCTACAACATTTAACTAGCACATTGAGAAGGAATTCACATATACGACAACCAAAAGGGTCTGTTTCCTTATCAGCTCTTATAGATTATTTGAATGTTTTTAAATGCAGAGGCATACTTCTTTATGACAGTCAATATAATAAACTGAGTCAATGAATTCTAGATAGATACAAGCAAAGGGGAAAATAGAATCAGGATACATGTGTGCGTACGTACAGACAAAGAAGTCATTAATTAAGATATGCCTGACTGCTAGCAATGGAGTCACTCTCATCTGCATGGCTTCCCAGGACTGGTGTGTGTGCTTTCAGAATCTGGGTAGCCTTCTCCATGGCTCTGCCCCGTTGGCGCTGATTATGTATGATTAATGATTTAAAGGAATAAAAAGAGAAAGGTCAACTTCTGAGTTCAAGACAGAGCAGCTACACAGGGAGTAATTAAGATACTTGTATAAGCATGATTAATAAGCACAAACTGGCACACTGTGCTGTAAACAAGATGCAAGCAGATGGTTAGGATGAAACAGATTTTTCCTAAAAAGCAATTTTTCAGTGCCTTGAAAGTTGGCTTATTCCCCTCCCCCCAAAAAAAAAAATCTTACAAAACTTATTTACACATCCTATAAGAAAAAGAAAGAAAGAAAGAATTCCTTTCAACATTCACCCACTGCAGGCTTTATTTCATATATACGCACACAGTCTCCATGCATCTGAAGAAGTGGGGTTTTTATTCATGAAAGCTCATGCCCAAATAAATCTGTTAGTCTTTAAGGTTCCACCGGACTCCTCGTTGTTTTAGTTAGAGAGAGAGAGAGAGAGAGAGAGAGAGAGAGAGAGAGAGAGAGAGAGAGAGAGAGAGCGCGAGAGAGCGCGAGAGAGAGCGAGCGCACACACTAGAAGTTTGCATGTAAATGGATTCAACTCATCTTTGTTTAACGTTGCCTTTTATGTCGAGTTTCATGAATTGCTAAGCCTGACAAGGTTCACTGGGAGTCTTTTAACTCCCACCCACAAGTTCTCCCTCGCTGTCATGTGACTGGCAGTACAGAGGGATCAGCAATGGCATTTATGGAGAAAGCTGGAAGACAGGTGTCAGAACGGTCCAGCAGGCAAACCTAACGAACACTAATCAGCTCTGGTGTTCTTTTACAATCCATATCTAATTCACAAGTTTCATTCTTTCTGAAAAACAATTACTAGGTTTTGAAGTTCATTGTGCATTTACTCAACTGTCTCTTCACATTAATGTAAGTGGGAACAGGAAAAAAATAGAGTCAGCAGGGAAGGGACATCAAAAGATCTTAGAATGGATGAAGGCTTTATTTTAAAGTAATATAATTACAGATGTGTGTAATGTTTTACAATAAATTTAAATGTGAAGTTACATCTTTTATGCACCAGAAAAATATTAGCTGTCTCTCTCTAGCTGAAACTCTAGTACATAAAAATGACTTGACTGAGGAAAAAAACAAAAACTCTCATTGTGACATCAAATAAAAGGTATGGATACTAAGCTGTTGGTGTGAACTACACAATGATTATGGTATCTGAGATATCTGTAAACATACTGGTACAGCTCATATCCCAGAAGCACCTCACCAAGAAATACAGGAAAAATATTCTACACATTTTAATCTCTCTAGAGTCTATAGTCAATATCAGATATTCCCTTAAAGTAAATATTGCCTCATTTACATCTATTTTTTAAAACATTCCATACTGACAAATCCTCTTAAAGTTTGAGTATATAATCTGGTAAAGCCTCACCTAATCTTCATTGGTTGTAGTGTTACTGATGCCGATATTGGGAAATTTGCTTTTGTGTTATATAATATTAGGCAGCTTCTTAAACTTAGACATTTTCAAATAAAATGTGGATTTTGCTTAGGATACTTCATTTTCACTCTCTCACTAATGGCTATGAGAGCAAAGTACCTGTTATACAAATAATCCTGTTTATCTCTATAATGAACTTCCTTTCTATAAACCTCTCACTGTAGGAAGTAATACTCTAGAAGTGAAATGGAAAAAGAGTGTTATGTCCAAGTTCATTGTAACACCATTCCATTATTCAGGAATACTTAGTGTGAGATGTTTCAGAATGGCATTCAGGTGTCAATAACCTAGAAGTCCTCCAACTACACAAATTGTGATGCTTGCAAGAGGGTACTCATATCAAGAGATTCTGAGAGCATTTAGAATTTTGTGTCAAAACTCAGAGGTGGAGGAGGGGTATTGTATGTCCCCAAATAATGCAAGAGTGATTTTTGATACCCCAAACCAAAGTTTTATGTCTAAACGGCATTGGTCAAGAATTTTTCATTGGGACATTATAACTGCCATTAAGACAAAAAACATTTTAACCCGGATTTTCACCATGGCACACTAAATCCATGGCTAACAGATGCCTTGTAATTTCATGAAAAAGTGTTCTGTTTTGTACTACTGAGAAAAAAAAGTTCTAAGCAACGTGCAAGAGAAGGTGTTTGTTGGCTTTGTTGTAAAAAAAAACAAAACAAAACCAACAATTTTCCACCATAGACATGGCTTGCACACTCACTTTTAGGCAGTTAATAGATCAGTTTAATAAGTTAAGAAAAAAAGTGGGTAGGATGGCATAGTTTTGAGCATGTCTATGAACCTGGACACCCATCAATTGGAAACGTTCTTACCCTGGAGCCACCTGAACTGCATTACCCATAGTGTGACAGTTAATGGGGCTCAAAATGTTCATCTCACTTAGTTTACTTACACACTTGTATATACATTGATAACCTATGCTTATCCTTGGATGTATCAGGAGCTGTATTTAGGATAAGGCTCAGGAGCCCAGAACAGTATCTTTGAAATTCAGGCTCATCTGAAATATGCTTCAGTTAATATTTGTGTCACTAACTTATGCGGAGTGAGTCAGTAGTCTCTAGCTCCTAACACGTCCATCCCACAAATAGCCACCTTTTTGGCAGTCTCAGGAGAAAGGCCAAAAAATAAATATGCAACCACTCTTAGCCACAGAAAATACACACATCGAACAAGGGGGGAAGAGAGTTCTAAGGGCTGGTCCACACTAGGGGAGGGGGTCGATCTAAGATACGCAACTTCAGCTACGTGAATAACGTAGCTGAAGTCGAATATCTTAGATCGATTTTAAAAGGTACTTACCGCTGGTCCACACGGCAGCAGGCAGGCTCCCCCGTCGACTCCGCTTACTCCTCACGTGGAGCTGGACTTCCGGAGTCGACGGGGAGCGGTTCTGGGATCGATTTATTGTGTCTAGACGAGACGCAATAAATCGATCCCAGAACATCGATCGCTACCTGCCGAATCGGGCGGGTAGTGTGGATGTAGCCTGAGTCAAGCATACAGACAAAAGAGCAAGACCAAATTACTTTTATATGGATGAATTATGGAATTGACCCTGCAAAATGTTGAGCACCATGTCCCGGACCAGGTAATACACATGTCAGACACACACAGTTAACTATAAATCATTTGAGTGGTGTCACTCACTTCAATGGGACAAGTCATATGCTTGTTTTTTCTGGATCAGGGCCAGAATGCTCAACAGACCTTTGGCTATGTCTGCACTACAACAGAGGGGTGGCTCATATAGACGTACCCACGCTAACCTTAACCTAGCTAGCTCACTAAAAATAGCAGTAAGGATGCAGTGCCTTGGGCATGAGCACAGGCTGCACACACCCACCTAAGCCCCCCTGGATACATACTCACCTATGCAGTCCATGCTGAAGCCCACACTAACATCCTCACTATTATTTTTAGTAATTACACCCTGGTCGTAGTGTAGACAACCTTAAAGGACTGCATTTGTAGTAAACGGTACTGTTGAAAAGCTGATCACAATTCTGTATCAAACTTTTCCAAGCCTCAGCTACTGTAAGCAGGTACTGAAGGATCCTCTGAGGCTATCTGTAAAACCTTTATTAAAAGGAAAAAAGTATATATTCGTACTGATCTTAGGTGGCTAGCAATGCATTTACACATCTGTGGTTTCTGAACAGCTTAAAAAGGCCTGTTAAACAGAGAAATAATTACTAACCAAAAACCAGTATGCAGGGTTGGACAAAATGGCCCGATGCAATGTTTTTCTAGAATGCCTAAGCATAGTGCATTCCATTGACAAACACATGGTAATTTTCCCAGACCGAGAAAGCAAATATGAGGTCATTGCAGTCTATTTTATCTTTCCAAACCAGACCTGCACTGGCAGCATCTCTAGTTCAAGTTAATTGTGAGTGACTTTAGACATCAGGGCAACGCAGTTCCACACATCAACCAAACTGAGAACTGACAGGTAGACTACAAACAATGACAGTCACCAAGCAGCAACTAGGTTAGCATTCTCTCTTTTCTTTCTTTTTTTCTTTTTTTCCAGAGGCCTTAGAAGCATAGAAACTACTTAATGGACTACAATGAGACATGCAGATAGGCTCCATATGGTCAACTACCTCAGTCTTCAAACAAGACAGTATCATCAAGCAAAGGAATCACTATACAATATCAATAAAAATCATTAATCACCACAGATTTTGCCAGTAACAACTTTTAATCTCTGTGTCTTACTGTTTTGAAGTGATAGATTTCAAAAGTGTCAAAACTCTTTGTGAATCGTGGTGGTAAAATGAATAGTCTGTTTGCTTTCCCTATTGATATACCGGGTTTCAGACTGTCAAAGTGCTTTTAGTTATAATAGAAAATGTACAAAGTTAGCTATGCTTGTTTTGACAACTACAAAAAGATTTTATCAGTTACATGTACCTGTGAAGTACCTAGATTTTCAAAGCGAAATTTGTTCATGAAAAGTTCTTAATACTAATGTTTTCACGGGATTATTATGTAACACTTTCACCTTCATAGGTGTATTTCAGAAAAGCATATGAAAAATCCTACTTTAATGTACATTGCATTCTCAATAGCTACAACTGTCATTTTTACTTAATTTAGAATTTTTACTATAAATGCTACTAATTTTCTACATGCGTTTTACTTCTGTCATGCATAAAATTCTTTTAAAAACATGCATGGTAAAATTAAATACTAATATTACAAATGTATGTATAACACCTGAATGCTGTGCATATACACAGAGTCTATATTATGTAATTCACCAATTAAGTTGACTCTAACCATAACAAGCACACAACCAACTTAAATCATTGAAGAGATTATATTTCAACTTTATACTACTGTTATTTTCTTATTAAAGGGTTCTACCCATCCACTCTAAATTCTCTGCAAGAGAAAAGGGGAAATATTCCAATATGGTAAATTCTCACATTGGTGAAACAGTAACTAAAAAACATGAAAGCCGTTTCAATTACCAATTTACTTTTAAATAGCTTGTCAGTCTAGATATACCATTATATGTCGCCCTACAACCTGTTTTAATTGTAATTTGGAGCACATTATACTCTTTTCTAGCCAGTTTACCAGGATATACCTGAAAAAGTTTTAAGCAGCTGCTAACTGTTTTAAATTTGCTTATATGAAGTTAAGCTGGAAATAGATTTCTAAAATAGTGCTTCCAGCAGCCATAATAATAGACAGAGTAAAGGCAAACAATAGTAAACAAATAAAATTTATACTTTAAACCCCACGTTCCATAATGCTCATTTTAAACCAAAAGCATAACATGAAACCAGCAAATTGAGTGTGTGTAACTAGTTGAGATATTTATGCATAAATAAAAAAAATATAAAAATATAATCGTTCAGCTCAATATTTGTGACAGTTAATTCAAACCTGAGTTACATGCTAAAAGTACAGAGAACCCCTACAACTTCAATTTAATCTATTTAAAAAGCTTGTAACAGGATATTTTGAGACAATTATGTGGTGCATTACACACAGGAATTACATGTATATGTATAATGACCGGAATTTCTTGACCATAAATATTTTTATCACCACCCTGTATGGAATGACTCATTTATCTTTTAGGAGTACCACCACAGAAAGATAAACATACTTTTTTAGCCCACTAATTTTTGTTTATTGTATTCCCCACAAAGAGAATCAGATTTTCCTCAAGGTTTTACTCTGTCACAAGTCATTGTGAGTGACAATTAGCACTTTCTGCAATACATTATACAGCGAGGACAGCTAATAAGATGTAGGAATCCAGTACAGGTTTTCCCCTTTACTATCCCATCTAAAGCTTGAAAGAAAGTGTGTAATCTAATGAATTCTGAACTCATGTCAGCTCAATAGAGAGCTCAGTCTTTTATCTTCACCTGGAATAGTAAAAAAAAAATTAAACTACGTTTCCCAGTATCCAAAAATATATTCTTACATGTCTTGTTTTAGGCTTAGAGAGAGAGACCTATTCATTCTGGAAAAGTTTGGTAGTGTGACCACTAACACAACCTTTTTTAAAAAAAAAGTCAGCCGACATTTCCTCCAAAATCTACAGTCAGTGTTTCAATTATCCAACAGACTAACATTGATTGATCACTAAAAAACCCCAGATTTTGTGAAGCCTCAATGACTGAGTCTCCAAAATATGTTATTACATAGCTTGGAAAATCAGCAACAATTACAGAGGAGACTTTTCTCTTATGTAAACTACCTAACCCACTCACTAAAAATTGTTAGTATCTGATGGTACCTTGATGCCATGCGCAAAATGAATTCAGTATGCAGACACCCATCACAACCACAAAAACCTCCTTCACAACTTGCCCTAACAGGCACCTTTGTTGACAGCCTCAGCAGAGAAGGCGAAGATTGAATAGGCCTGGAGACTGAACCTGAGATGACCCCTCCAGAACATGGCTGAGGCCCATTAGTGAGGTAGAAAAACTTCCAAAGCTATTGTCTCATTCTGCGGACAACTTCAGTCTCCAGGGCATTCAAAACAAGTCCTTTCATAAACACTAAATATAAATTTTTCTAAAAAAAAAAAAAAATACATTTTGTTAGAATTCATTCTATTACCCTAAAACATTGTAGAGGACAATACAAACGACTAATCTTTGGTTAGGTGTTTTTTTGTTTTGTTTTTTTAATTCTCCAACTACACTATTCTTAGCTACAACTATGATTTATGTCAAATAAATGTTTTGGGGGTACAATGCAGCTATGCCACAGCTGAACAAAACATGCTAACATCCAAAGAAAGCTAACTGTTTCAGCTCTAGCAGTGGTACACAGTTGCAAAGCCCCTGCTTAAAGCCTCCTTTCTTCTTAAGGATTAAGTAATGGTTTTGAGGTCCTATCCAACAGTATGGGAGAAGAGACATACGAAACTAAAATCTACCATGTAAAACAGGGCTTAAGAACTGATTTTGTTGTCAGGATAAATACATCAATACTGGTCTCCCAATCTGTTGCTTACTATCCATCATAAATATATAGGAGTCTATACTGCTGTTTGAAAGAAGAGTGGGATCTTACAAAATCCAGAATTGCATATCCTGAACAAAAGCAGTAGTCAATTATTTGTCTTGAATGGTAGGAGAATATCCTTCAAAATTACTCTTGGAACTGAGGGTATCCCTTGCACCCTACCTCCTCACTTTATTTCCGCCCCATGACCTAAGACAGTGGGTCTCAAACTTTTGTACTGGTGACCCCTTTCACATAGCAAGCCTCTGAGTGCGACCCCCCATATAAATTAAAAACACATTTTTATATATTTAACACCATTATAAATGCTGGAGGCAAAGCGGAGTTTGGGGATGGAGGCTGACAGCTCGCGACCCCCGACCCCCCCCATGTAATAGCCTCGTGACCCCAAGGGGTCCCAAGAGTTCCCGACCCCCAGTTTGAGAACCCCTGATCTAAGACTATCCTATGCAGAAACTCTCCTCACCAATGTAACCAATGTAAGCAGCTTTCACAAACTATTGATCTGAACTGCATAGCTACATAATTTACCAAAATTTGGAAGAAGTAGAGTAGAAGGTAGAGATGACAACCTTTATAGCTGCTCCATCCTTGCACAACTCTTGTATCATCTGATAACAGCACGACTTCTATAAAAAAAATCAATTAGCTAAGTTACAGGGGGAAATGTTTTGCCTATGGATGTCAGAAGAGGTAGTAATACTCCTGGACTCTGCCATGCTCTGTGGGTAAGCAACATGAACCACTGTGTAGCCATAAAGATAATGAATTTACATGCCGTGGATTCTTCATCAGACATGGAGGCCAAAGGCTAAGTGCCTTCAGCAATGGAAGCGTAGGTATCTCTTCATGAGTTAAAAACACGGACTATGTTACCCACATTAAACACACTAGATATGTACAAGTAAAGATGTATAGCAGCGAAGCTAATTTTAAAAAATAATCCAAGAATAAACTGCACCGATTTATGTGACAGGAGCTGTTAAAGTCTCTATGTATGGAAGCAGCCATTAGTGCCACATTGAACACCCAGGCATAGGTGCTGGAACCATTTTTATAGTGGGGGTGCGGAAAGCCATTTAAACACAACTGTAAAACCGTGTATATGACAAAAACCACTTTAAACCGGGGGCGCTGCTGCACCCCAGTACCCCATGTTCCAGCACCTATGCACCCAGGAAACTTATCCCAACCTTTGAAAACAAAACTAAAAATGGTAATTTTTTCCCTTTTTTGCTTCTCACACTCAGCTGTGAATCGAGAGAGAGAGAGAAAGAAAAGAGCTCAAACTGTATTGACCTGGGGAATAAATGGTAGCAAAGAAGCAGGTTGGAGCATGAAAATATATTGAAAGCGAGAGATTATGGATATATTAATCATTGAACAATCAGCCACTATGCCTGTCCCTTCAAACATTTAACTATTATGCCTATTCCCTTCCCCACATCCTTGGTCTGGTCTATTTAAGAGAAACTCTCATCGCATGTGTTCTTACACTATGAAAGCACTTGGGGTATTAATGTAATGTAACACTTTGACTGTAGGCAGCAGTTCACAGACTCTAAATTACAACTGGCACATTGCTCAGTGTTTAAACAATTTGGGCCTTTCATTCTACTGTACTTTACTATAAATAGATCTGCATTATAATCCAATGTAGTGTAAATAGGTTCCACTCTTGTTTTGTTTTTTAAATAAACACTGGGGCTTGTACTATCCTTTAATGCAAGTAGTTTTTACAACAATCCTTTTGTTTTTCTTTGTTAATTACCTAGGTACTTCACTCAAGCGCACACACAGACATTCCCTGTTGTGAAAAGCTTATAGTCAAAGCTATTGTTTTATTTCTGTTCTCAGATTTCTCTTTTTAATACAGAAAGATATGCAATACTGGGAAGATAAAGATATCCCACAATGTCTGCAATAAAAAACCCCAGTACTGCTAAAGATTCAGTATTTTGCTTCAGCTTTTCCACCAATCCACAGACATGCCTGTCTGCTTGCAGTTTCACACCATAGTGTATGGATTTAACTTAGCAAAGGATGTCGGACTTGCGTAGTCAGAATTTGGTGGATACTGGTAAAAGATTAAATGTGATTCAGACAGTAATTGTTACAGTAAAGGAAAAAGTATCTAATTTAAGATTTCAAGGAGAAAAAAAATTAAAATCCTCCATTGCCCAAAGTAAGTGCGACATTGTTACCATTCTGACTGAGTAGTGTTTTATACTTTTCCCCAGTGTAAATTAGTACACAAGGCATAAAGCAACAGATGATCTCGACCATAAAGGCAACCTCCAAACACATTCTGAGAAATAAAGAATACACAGCAAAATACCAAGAAATCATATTGATGACCCGAACAAAATTAGCTTATCTTAAAAATTATCAGTACTTTTTTCCAAATGCATGGAGACTTGCAAACCTAAGGTGATATTAATGTTTTGCAACTGGTCATTATGACATCAGTTTCTCTATCATATTTTGAGATGCACCGCAACACTGAAATGGCCAATTGTGCTAACTCTCAATAATACTTTCCAAATATATCACACGTGAACGCTCTCAAAATTGAAGATTTGGCATGTCAAACCAGAACAAATTTAAGATTCAAGAATTTAATTTAAAAAGCTAGATGACAGATCTCCAGGTCAGCAGTCCAAAAAACAGAAAGGCAACTGTGACAAAGTCAAATAGTCCTCCTTGAAATGTGCCTATCTTGTGTCAGATTAGGGGTAGACTAAGAAGGCCTTATCCCATGAATACGTCAGTGTTTCTACATAATTAACAACCAGACCATGCCTAGACAGTGCACAGATAATTGGTTAGAAAGGACATTTTCACAGTTTTCCCATTTCAAGGCAAGTTTTATTTATTTAGTCTCTTTCTTAAAATTTAATGCCACTGAGTGTTCAGCGTTGTTTAATATGATGTTCTACGTATTATCACTTATTATAATTATCATCTGATTAATCCTATTACAGTGGGAAGCTAGAGGGTATGTCTAAGTTTTCGTGTTATCCATGCATAATGCAAGTTGACAAGAACTATAGTTGAGGGGAGGAAAAAGAATGAGTGCTCTTTGACTAAAGGCATTTTTTTATGACAGACAAGATTGGTTGGAATTGTTTTTTTGGCAGGGTCAAACTCACTGTTCTGAGGTCACAGCTGACAAATTTGGTGGGGTTTAGGGAAGTCATCTATAATGGGCATACCAGACCTGAAATCTTCATGTGATAGAAACCACTCAAGTTCTGTCTCCTTTCTATGGCACCAAGTGTCTCTACTATAGGTGAAAGTTCTTGTAAACAAAAGGACACAATTTTTATGTGATCTTTACATGCAGTTATTTCAATGGGAAATAATGCACATCTTCATTGAAGTTTATATATTAAGGCCTAAATTTTCAGAAGTGACATTTTAAACGACACTTATTTGTCAGAAAGTGCTAAGCAGCTAAGGTTTGAAAATCAGGCCTCTGTAGTGTGTCTCAAATTGGGTACCAAAACTTGAGACACTTCTAATCACTAGTCACTTTTGAAAATTTAGGACTAAGGCTCCCAATATTTCTGCAAATATGCCAGATTTCTGGGAATGTGAATATGAATCAATTACTTTGCCAAAATGTTACATTACAAGAGATGGCATCTGCGGACATTTGAATTTTATTAAATTTGGAATAATTTTATATTTATATGATTTTGATACAATATACAGTATATTATAAACTATTTGATATGTCAGGCTATGGTACAGTTATAAACCCAACATTTTTGGATTTTATGTCTGATGAAAGCTTGTATGTTAGATGGTATATTATGCAATATTTTATTCCCTTATTCCCAATTTTGCATATATAAAATATATAGCATAAAATATTTAAGAGTAATGAGAAATTAGCATAATAAATTGTCATTGCACCAAATCAGAATAGTTTTACCTTCCCATAAAAAAATATGCAGTTTATTTCCTCAGGAAGAAAAAATAGCCTCAAAAAGTGATACAATATACAGTTACCTCAAAAAAATTAATACAGTAAACATCTACATTCACAAAGCAAAGCTACTGCCAAAAGCAGCACTCTGAGCACAGCTATTGTTCTTTGATGATGGGCAACCACTTGTAACACCGATGTAAATTATCTATACCTACTGTTCAGACAGCATGGGTTCATCCTGTGAACTGCACAGCACCTCAAATGTGGCTCTGCACATCTCATCAAATAATCACCCATTCTTTATCTGAATCTGAGTCCTGTCCCCGCTGTCAAACATTGCTTAAAGGCACAGACAAGGCTCTGCAATTCCTGCAAAGTTTAGAATCAGGTCAACAAAAGTAGACCCTCTTTCACAACAGGAACTTGCAGACCTCTAGGTCAGATGTATTTTTTTTCTCCTTACCATTATATCTCAAGGAAGTAGCAAAATCATTATTGACTCAAAAAAATAAATAAAGTCAAACTCTATGTTATCAAAAGACACCATGTAAAAAATAGGAATTCTCAAAAGTGATCAAAAAGATGTAATATTAAAAATCTTGCCAGCCTAGAAAAAAAGGGAATGTGATAACTACATTTAAATTATGGAAGGTGTTTTTGTATGTGAGAGTTTGAACAGCTAGAAGACTTTGTAACTGAACATTTTTGATAGTTCAACTTGTTTTAGTCTGCTCCTGGATAAGTAAATGGGATTGGTATCTAAGATCTGGACAGAACTTGGGTTCAGTCTAGTTAAATACATCTCACATATAACTGTGAAGGGAGGGATTAGCTTCTGAGATAGAACAGAAAACTTGTCCTGCGAGAAGAAAGAGAAAAGTAAAGTTACTTTTCTGTGCAGTAATGGGAGTTCAAGTCCATATTCATATCCCACTAATGATGTGCATGCACCCAGGCAATATTGAGAGTCTTTTGGCCAGCAATGTCCATTATGGGTATGCATGCATCTTAAGTGTACTCAGGCCCTAGGTCAAGAGAATAAAAAGGTGGAGTCTGCCAATCATGATTCAGTTTCCTCCCCAACACAGAATTTTGATAAGCAAAAGACTAGAAGGTAGAGAGAATGGATGGTGGGTTGTGGAATGTGCATATGGAAAAACACACTTCAAAGAACTCCAGCTATTGTACAGGTAAGTAGCTTTTCTTTCTCCTTCGAGTGATTGTCCATGGGTACATTCCACTAATGGTGACTCTCAAGCAGCGGACTGATACAGTAGAAGTGGAAGTTCTGATTTTTAAGAAAATAAAGATTGCAAATAGCCTTCCTAAATGCAGCATCTAATATTGACACTTCAGTAACAGCATTATGTCTCAAATGTATGAGCAGAACCCTAGGCAGCTGCTTTACATATGTCCAAAATACACAGGTTCTTCAGTGTTGCTGCTGAGGACTTCAGGAGTTCTGGTGGAGTGAGCTCAGAGTAGTAGGAGAATCAACTTTGGCCACTTCATCACAAATTCTCACAGTCCAATATTCATCAATAGTCTCTGAGATAACATGGGTCTGACTTTTATCTTCTTCACGTGGGAAATGAGTCTGAGTGAAGATCTGAAAAGCTTGTATCTGACATCTACGCTAAGCAACGTAGCCTCTTTTTTAAAAGGTGAGGCTCAGAGGAAAAAATATAGGTGGGTGAATTTGCTGGTTTAGATTTAACTCTTTAATGACTTTGGCAAAAACTAAAGACTTGTCCTAAGACACTTTGTCTGGATAAAAAAAAAAATAGTACAAGGAGAGCCAGCAATTAATGCTTAGATTTCTCCTACCCTCCTTGCAATAAAAAACATGTTTTCACTGACAAGTATAACAATGAACAGATCACCGCTGGCTAAAAGGATGAGCTCACCAGAGCCAAGAGAACTAAGTTATGGTCCTCTGGTGAAACTGTTTTTTTCCACTGGTGGAAACACTTTAACAAGACCTTTCAAAAACCCATTCGTAGCTGAGTAATAAAAAAAAAAAAAAAACGTGTGTCCATGTACTAGAGGCTGTTGTGCAGAACTTGCAGCCACATGAATCCTGACTGAGCTAAGTGACAGGTTCAACTGTTTCAAGTCAAGCAGGTAGTCCAAGATTTCTGGGTCTTCTTGAGGATTCAGAAAACTCTGGGTACATCAGGAAGAAAAAACTTTGTCTGTTTCACCAGGTAAATCTGCCTCGCAGAATCTTTTCTACTGTTCACGAAGAGTCTGGACAGTTGAGGAGAATGACGGCTCTACATTCAACATTCATCCAGTAACCAAGCCATGAGATGAAAGGGCTTCATTTCTGGATGCAGGAGTTTTGTCACTTTGCAACAGTAGATCCAGTAGCAGAGGCAAGGTCTTTGGCTGGGAGATGGAAGCGTTCAGTATGTCTTGGAACTGAAACTGTCTCAATCATGCTAGTGCAAACAATATCAGTTTGGTCATGTCCTGTCTGATCTTGCAGAGCGACTCTTCATGAACTTAGAGTTTATGAAAAATGCCCAATTGACAACCTTGGAAAATGAGATCTCTACAATACTTAGCTTGATCATAGTGCTTTAATCCAGAGATGTCAAAATGTTTTACAAAGGACGGTAAGCACACATCATTCCCATTTTAACAGATGAGGAAACTGACCCATCAATTGTAAAGTGCCTTGCTCAAGGTCACACAGAATGTCAACAGCACAGCTTGGAATAAAATATAGCTAACTTCTAGTCAAGTGACTTGTCCTCGAGATCATGATGCATTTAAATAGCTGGATAAACAGGATACCACAAACAATGGCATCGCAAGCTTCAACACACCCACTTCTGCCAATATGCTTCAATCCTGAAGTACAACCACCACTGCTAGGAACTGGAGGTTAGTCTACATCATGCCTATTCAAATGTGCCTCTACTGAAATGGCAAAGAAAAGTATCAATTAGTGCCACTTTGGGGTATTGGTTTTGTGATGTGGACACCTGGTCCACAAAAAAAAAAAAAAAAAAAAAAAAAAATTGAATTGGGTCCTCCACATTAACACATATAGGGTAGCCAAAAGCTATCACATAGCAACATTTTCAGTCACTATAGATATAGGCCAAACACAAACTGATGACTTAGAAATGGAAGCCTCCACATGTAATAGAGATTGTCTATTAAGTTCTATAGTACTTTCCTATTCTGAAGGCATTAAATGTTTGCATAGAACAATAATTTTCATTAGCTCTTTACATAGATGTTTATTTGGAAAAAATATAGTGGTCCCTGCTCGAAAGACCTTACAATCTTTATTAGACAAACATAGCACATGCAGACAAAGAAAGGACGTAGGGAAAGGAAAGACAAGGGTTAAAAACAAGAATTAAATGAGGGACTGAATTATATACAATAGAAACTCAGAGTTACGAACATCTTGGGAATGGAGGTTGTTTGCAACTCTGAAATGTTTGCAACTCTGAACAAAAATGTTATGGGTTGTTCTTTCAAAAGTTTACAACTAAACAGTGACTTAATACAGCTTTGAAATTTTACTGTGCAGAAGTAAAATACTGCTTTTAACCATCTTAATTTAAATTAAACAAGTACAGAAACAGTTTCCTTACTTTGTTAAAAAAAATTTAACTTTCCCTTAATTTTTTTCAGTAGTTTATATTGAACTGTATTGAGTTTGTTTGGGGGGGGGGGTTTGAGGGGGGGAAGGAGGGGAAGGAAATCTCTGCTGCTGCCTGATTATCACTGGTCTACAATTTTTGAGAAGTCATCTGCTTCAGAGATAAAATGTGCTATTTAGTATGTATTTTGATGTGCTGAATTCAAATATGACAATTAAAACAACTGATTGGCTACTGTTTCTAAGATATTTAAGTTTTTACATTTTATGTCTATGCATATTATGTAGATAGAGTTTTAATCATAAATTGTAAACCTAGGTCTTTTCATGTGTTTATGGTTGCTTTACAGGATACTATTTCACCTGTCCTGTTTATGTAACACTTTAAAAATCAGCAAAGGGGTTATATAAATAAAATGTATTATGAAACAAAAGGCAAAAAAACTATTATTTACATAGTTTAGTCCTATTCAGTGTCTACTCGGCGCTTCTTGGCTTGTCTCTTGTATTCCTTACATGGAGCATCTCTTGTCACTGTCCAGCAATAGTCTGCAAGCATTGATGGGCTCCATTTGCCCTGATAGCGTTTCTCCATTGTTGCAATGTCCTGGTGAAATCGCTCGCCGTGCTCGTCCCTCACTGCTCCGCAGTTCGGTGGAAAAAAATCTAGCTGAGAGTGCAAAAAATGTATCTTTAGTGACATAGAATCATAGAATATCAGGGTTGGAAGGGACCTTAGGAGGTCATCTAGTCCAACCCCCTGCTCAAAGCAGGACCAATCCCCAGTTTTTGCCCCAGATCCCTAAATGGCCCCCTCAAGGATTGAACTCACAACCCTGGGTTTAGCAGGCCAATGCTCAAACCACTGAGCTATCCCTCCCCCCTTGTTGCAACCAAGGCTTTTGTATGCCTTGAGGAGGTTTTCCACCAACAACCTGTAGTTGTCTGCCTTCTTGTTTCCGAGATAATTTATTGCCACTAACTGGAAGACTTGCCATGCCTTTTTTTCCTTGCCATGCAGTGCATGGTCAAATGCATCATCTCGAAGAAGTTCACGAATCTGAGGACCAACAAAGACACCTTCCTTTATCTTAGCTTCACTTAACCTTGGAAATTTTCCACGGAGGTACTTGAAAGCTGCTTGTGTTTTGTCAATGGCCTTGACAAAGTTCTTCATCAGACCCAGCTTGATGTGTAAGGGTGGTAACAAAATCTTCCTTGATTCAACAAGTGGTGGATGCTGAACACTTTTCCTCCTAGGCTCCAATGACTGTTGGAGTGGCCAATCTTTCTTGATGTAGTGGGAATCTCTTGCACGACTATCCCATTCGCAGAGAAAACAGCAGTACTTTGTGTATCCAGTCTGCAGACCAAGCAAGAGAGCAACAACCTTCAAATCGCCACAAAGCTGCCACTGATGTTGGTCATAGTTTATGCACCTCAAAAGTTGTTTCATGTTGTCATAGGTTTCCTTCATATGGACTGCATGACCAACTGGAATTGATGGCAAAACATTGCCATTATGCAGTCAAACAGCTTTAAGACTCGTCTTCGATGAATCAATGAACAGTCTCCACTCCTCTGGATCGTGAACGATGTTGAAGGCTGCCATCACACCATCGATGTTGTTGCAGGCTACAAGATCACCTTCCATGAAGAAGAATGGGACAAGATCCTTTTGACGGTCACGGAACATGGAAACCCTAACATCACCTGCCAGGAGATTCCACTGCTGTAGTCTGGAGCCGAAAAGCTCTGCCTTACTCTTGGGTAGTTCCAAATCCCTGACAAGGTCATTCAGTTCACCTTGTGTTATGAGGTGTGGTTCAGAGGAGGAGGATGGGAGAAAATGTGGGTCCTGTGACATTGATGGTTCACGACCAGAAGTTTCATCCTCTTCCTCGTCTGACTCAAGTGAGAATGATTCTGGTGCATCAGGAACCGGCAGTCCTTCTCCGTGGGGTACTGGGCGTATAGCTGATGGAATGTTTGGCTAATGGACAGTCCACTTTTTCTTCTTTGACACACCTTTCCCAACTGGAGGCACCATGCAGAAGTAACAATTGCTGGTATGATCTGTTGGCTCTCTCCAAATCATTGGCAATGCAAAAGGCATAGATTTCCTTTTCCTGTTCAACCACTGGCGAAGATTTGTTGCACAAGTGTTGCAGCATATGTGTGGGGCCCACCTCTTGTCCTGAGCTCCAATTTTGCAGCCAAAATAAAGGTGATAGGCTTTCTTAACCATAGTGGTTATACTGCGCTTTTGTGATGCAAAAGTCACTTCACCACAAACATAGCAGAAGTTATCTGCACTGTTCACACAAGTACGAGGCATCTCTGCTCACTTTGGCTAAACAGAAATGTGTCCCTTTGCAAAATCAAACACTGACAAATAAGAGAGCGCGACACTGTATGATTTCTAGAGCTGATATAGGGCAATTTGTTCAGCAGAGTGATGTAAGCTTTGTTATGATTGCATCATCCATGACTTCTAGGAATAACATCATGCAATTCATATCATGTATGACGCAATACCAGCTTCAGATTGCATCATTCATTGTTTTGCCTAAAAAGCAAGTACTGTCCAAACCCAGTCATAGATTTATTCATAGATCCAGTCAAAGATGTATTTTAGTCATTTCTGGTTTAAATTGAGATCCCTTCCCTTTATAACTCACTTATCCTCCGCCATTCCCAAGTCAAGGGTCGTATCTACTGACCCGAGAGCATGTCTTGAAAACTAGAGCCAATCAACAATTTTAAGCATCATTTTCGTTCTCAGTGACCCAGAATTAGTAAAGTTTGACTACGTTTATTTCAGAAGCATTTTGGCTGTAGAGCAGTGTTACGTACTTCCAGTTCCAAATGAGGTATGTGGCGGACTGGTCAGTTCATAACACTGGTATTTGTAACTCTGAGGTTCTATTGTAAATTCTAACATTCAGCTGGAGACTAATATAGGCTGGAGAAAGAACAAAGGAAACAACAATGTTTCAAGTCAATGATGAAATGCAAGGCATTTTGAGGAAGGATTGGATAATGAGATCAAGGATGTTCAGTGTATAGTAGGAAATTGTTCCAGGCAGCATGAAAACGCATGCATGAAAAATGGTATGAAAGCAAGCGTCATAGTAGCTACCAAACAGAGCAACAAGGCAAGAAGAATAGGGAACAAGAGGATGGGCGATGAAAGATGTAAGCAGGCAGAGTGTTGTACAGAACCTTAAAAGTGAAGAAAGATTTGACCTTTATGCAGAAAGATACAGGGAAAGGTGAAGGGAACTGAATATGTATTTCTGAATGTTAAAAACATTGAAGAGTTTGCAAGAGGCTAGGTCAGAGGAAAAGGTTGTTTCGGCAGTAGTCAAGACAGAGTATGAATCAGAGTTTTGGCAGCAGAGAAACAGAGGCAGAAGTGATGGGATTTGCTGAAAGAGCCTGTATATAGAATTCTGGCTTGTAGAATCAAGAGATGTTCTCAAGGCTACTCTTGCTACTTGCATGCAATCTAACTGGCAATATGGGATCAACCTGTGGTGCAACAAAAACCTTCAGCTAGGTCTATAAAGTAAAAAAAAATAAAATAAAAAGATAATGAAACCAGACTTCAAGCTGAGTATATGTACAACCTAGCTTCAAGTTAGCTTCCCTTATCTATTTGGCCAAGGATTGTGCACTCCATCACAAGGGAATTTTGAAACTCTGCATTCTGTATGTTTTGTTTTAAAGATATACATTCCAGTCAAAAACATGCTTGCACTACATTCAAAATAAAGGTATCCTTTGAAAGAGCTGGTGGACTGTCAGTTGGAAATATTTAAATTAATGAACAGTGGCCCAAGAAGTTACCCACAGTGGTTTTGATCTCTGAACCTTACTGCATGAAAACTGGAAGTTTTATGGTAAAAACATGTACATGCTTCTTACTCATAATATGAAAGGCCACAGATCTGTGATGAGATTTTATCCACAATGTGTAACTGTCATTGAGTTGAAAATCTTGGTCATAACTACCACCCAGTAAGTGGATGACTAGTATTACTAGTTTCAGCTGCATGGTTGTATCTAGTGAATCCATTTATGGGTTCAGACCAATAGGTGTGATGACTATACAAGCCAGTAATTAGAGCAAACAACTGGAAAGTCAGGGAAGTACACAAACCCATCTTTGGGTGATAGTGGGAGACAGGGGACATGACACATTTGGTCAGGCTGCAAGGAGAATGTATTGTCCCTGGAAGGGAAATGGGTAGGGGAGGAGAGCCCCTGACCAGAAATGCCTCCCCAGCAGGTCAGTGGAATGTTGCTGGCTAGGCTAAGAAAGGGGATACTCTGCTCCCAGAGGGAGGTAGAAGAGACAGGAGAAGAGCGCATTCTGGATTCATCAGCCCCCCTCAAGTTTGCTGCAGCCCATTGGCCAGCCAAGGGAGGAGGGTGGTAGCTGATAGGAGGGGCGGGAGGGGAAGAGACATCTGAACCAATCAATTTAAACATTTCCCCATCCTACTTGAGCTTCTTTCCTCTTCAAGCTGCTCCACCATCCCTGACAGTAGTTGTACACACTCAGCTGTGTTTCCAGGATGATGTGGGTCTGACTGAGCACCTGTTTTTTGGGGTATCAAACTAGAAATATGAAATATAACTCTGAGGTCCTATTGTAATTATGCAACGTTTGGGCCATTAATGGTGATTTGGAATCTTGATGGCTCCCATCAACTAGGACAATTGGTTGTAAATGGCTCAGTTTACTTGCAACCCTTTCTGTGAGTCAGGCCAGGAAGAATGAAGGCTTGCGGGTCTCACAGGACATGTGACCATGTCACCTGGTACTGGAATCCATCTTAAACTGGTGCTTTTCCACTTAGAAGGAGGGGTGGGGACCCAGAGAGATAAAAGATTCCCACCTTGTGCCAAAGCTATATAAGAGGGAGGAACAGAACAAAGGAGGCTGCAGTCATGAGAAATCCCCTAGCTACCACCTGAGCTGGAACAAGGACTGTACCGGGGAAAGGATTGGGCCCAGACTAGAAAGGAGTCTAGTCTGTGAAAGAAGCTTATTGGACCATCTCTGAGGGGGAGATTTACCTGCATTCAGTTTCTTAAATGTATTAGGCATAGACTTGCGTGTTTTGTTTTATTTTGCTTGGTAACTTACTTTGTTATGCCTGTTATTACTTGGAACCACTTAAATCCTACTTTTTATACTTAATAAAATCACTTTTGCTTATTAATTAACCCAGAGTAAGCAATTAATACCTGGGGGAGGAAACAGCTGTACAATCTCTCCATCAGTGTTATAGAGGGTGGACAATTTATGATTTTACCCTGTATAAACTTTATACAGAGTAAAATGGATTTATTTGGGGTTTCGATCCCATTTGGAGCTGGGTGTTTGGGTGCTGGAGACAGGAGCACTTGCTAAGCCATTTTCAGTTAAGTCTGCAGCTTTGGGGGTGTGGGTCAGACCCTGGGTCTGTGTTGCAACAGATTAGCATATCTGGCTCAACAAGACAGGGCTCTGGTGGCCCAAACAGGGCTCAGAGGTAGTCTCAGCACATCTTGTGACAATCCCAAGGGGATCTCTGTGACCGAACCCATCACAACCAGTACGAGTGAAAATTCGGAAACCAGTATGCTTAACGCACAGTCACTTATTTGAGAGAATCACACAAGCAGTTAAAGTTGCATGGTATACATCCTTTCCTATAAGCCTTAGCTCCCCAAGCATAAACCCTCATTAACTATGTTAGGTCTACACAATATCCTGATTAGCAAACAAAGCAGGCATATCTACCAGCTCTAGATGGAGACTACTTCTCTTTCTTCTTTCCCCTTTCAAGCACTTGGTCTGTCCCTCGAAGCAGGGCCTTGGTTATCCTGATGACCTCTGGTTGTAAAGTCCCATGAGGCGCGGTTTCAGTTACTCCGACAACTTGTGTGTCTCAGTCTCAGTCTTCGGATGTTAATTGGGGAACTACTCTGACATTCATTTGCTTAACATTTATACACCTTTTTGTTCTCAAAGGAGTCACAGGTTCCAGAAATATGCCCCGTAGGCGTTTATTATTGGTATATTCTAATTAGTATTTTGGAAGGAGGCGCTGCAGAACAGACCCAGACCAAAGCTTTATCAACATTTACCCTCTCATCAATCATTCACTTAAGCTCTTAGTTTAACCCATGTCAGCCTGTTACAAGCTCACTGATGGCATGATTTTGTGTTTTTAACCTTGTGGGCTGATCCTCTTGGCTGATATTCCAAAATTCTATGTTGAAACATACATGTCCATCGAGACGTTGTTAACTATTCCAGTGCAATTTCAGCACCTCCAGTAGTTTTCCACTCCATTTATCTAATGCTAAGAGAATCCTGCTCCCAGAATCCTCTAGCAAGTTCAGGCATACCAAGCCATGCCAAACTCACGCTTGCCACATTTATCTATATCAATCACAGCAATTCATAATAATATGGCAGCGTCTCAACATCCCTTACTGTAGACAGCAGAATAAAAACAATGAAATACTCCACATTTACCCCCCCCCCGTTCTGGTCTTACATGCAAAAGCAGCAAGCATAGGTTTGATAGCTATGCTATGGCACTGGCGTCAATCTCAATTGATAGACCGGAGTATTAATTCCCATACCCACCAAACTCAACCCAGATTGCCATTACTTTCTGTAGTCAAATGTGAAGCCTCATGCAACAGTAAATGAAGGCAACCCAACAAGAAGCAAAGCATCACCCCTCCCCATCTCACAAAGACACTTGTGACTCTATAAATCTCATTTAGCATCACCCTGGTCTATTCTAACCTATGAGCTTTCACTCTTCAGCCATTTCTGCCTTAAACTAAAAGCAGTTAGAGGGCATTTCATCAGTAGGGCCACTGTTAGCCACCAATCTGCTTTCACGCTTCCTTACGTAACAAAGTTGGCGGCGTTTCATAATTAACTCAACTATCGTTAGTCAGAGCTTTGGCAATACAAAGCATTTTGTTTTACAAGGCTGTAAACATTTCCAGTAAAAAACTACCATTTTATGAGCACTGCCACCTTAAGCAGTTAGCTTGTGTGAAGGTGGATTACAGAAAGGGTAGGGAGTGGGTCGGGTGAGGGGAGAGTTGGTCACTTCATTTATTTACCTAATCTGCTTGGCTATTGCTGGCCAAGTTTGCTCTTGGAACAATGAGAAAGGCCAATTAATTTATCAATCTGTACTCCTCTCTGCCATAACATATTTTCCTCTTGCCAACAAAAAATGTGTCCATTATCAGCCAGGTCCCTGTCCTCCCAGGCAGCTCGTGCAGCTGTATAATTACACTTCTTCCCTTGACAACTTGCATGATTGTTTTCCTAACAGTATATTACTTCGTTAGTACTTTCCAATATACGTTATTTTTAAACTGTCACTTTTGCCCAACTCATCCCAATTCGCACTCGTCTGTTTATCATAACAATCATTAATAACTGTCACTCCACGCCATCAATTTAACGAACTCACTCCCTCATTAGCATGTGCTAGCATTTGTTCCATAGAAAGCCTGATTATTTTCTACAACAGGCCAAGCCAATTACTTTAGTGAAATGGAATCACATTAATCAAAACTTAACAAGGTGGCAAATTTAAAGATATCAGATTGCAAAAGACAGCATAACTAATATGTCAATGTCAGAGGTACTATGTAGGTATGCAGCAGCTGTACTAAATATATCTCTTCACGGAGGCCACATGAATTTTGACGTTTCATATGATCTGACAACTACCAAAGTGATATGAGAAAGCTAGAGGCTGGGCTGAGCTGCTCCCGATGACTTTTGTAGATTCTGGCAAGGACAGCACAGAAAGGCAGAGAGGGTGGAAAAAAGAAAATGGTGACCACGTAACATCTATGGTGTCTGGCAGACAGCAGTTCAACACATCCCTCTATGCCAAGACATTTTCTTTTACACTTTAAATGATGATACTCATCAATCACAGCCTGACAGCTGCGTCAGAACCAGCTGCACACATGCAAAGCCCAGCAGTCTAAAATATGCTGACAATTAACAGAAATACATATAACATGTTTCTTTCCGTCTGTACTGCATGGAGAGGGTAGAGGAACATTCTTAATATAGTGGTGGATTTTTTTTAAAACAAACACCAAAGTTTTTGGCTTACCCGTTACCGCTGGAAACTCTTTTTATGTTAAGCAACCACACACCTGTATCCTCAATTCTCACACTACTCTCTGGCTCAGCTATTTTAAAATAATACCCTGTTCTTGATGCACCAGCAGAAGGTAAACACTCAACATAAGTCTTTACTGGTTTGGACAGGAAATTACAGCTTTATCGAACACACCTGAATGCTCTCTAGTTTTTCCATACAAAGAGTGGCAAATACTCATGGCTCATTTTTATTTTTTATTTAATTATTATTTTAAAGTGGGACAAAGAATCCTAGAGCTTATAAGTTCTGCTGTATAGTGTTATTAGGCTCGGTTATAGCATACAGTTCATGAAATTGTGCTATGATTCATTTTTACAACTTAAATAGCTATTTGGTTGGGTTGCCAGGTTGAACATGATAAATGTATATGATAAAAAAGAACAAAGAGAAGGGCCAGTGCTTGTAAACCTACAACATTAGTCAGGGTCTTAACCCATTCCATTCCTAATTGCTGGCATTTTAAAATTCATTCTGACCAAGTTTGCTCACTTCATCCTGTATCATGTTAAAGATTTAGATTTTCATTAATGCTAGAAGTTACAATAACAAGCTAAGTTTTTTTTAAAAATCACCCATCATGATCACACACACACACAAGTTTTTATAGGCCACACATTTTTAGAGTCAGTCCAACTTTACCATGGAACTTGAGGAATTGTTTCAGATTCAAAGTAAAAAATTCACTTCTCTGCACCATACGGTATACCTATAAATCTTAATTTATCAACTGATATTTTTGAACAAGTTTGCAACCTAAAATGTCTAGACATATTAAGGTTTCTCTCTCGAACACGCATTGGGGACCTTATGAACATATCTGTCCCATAATATATAAATACGCTATACTGTGATTAAATTCTAGTTTAATGCGATTGAAGCACAAAACATGTCAAGTCCTATTATAACCAAAGTGTTAATTGTGTAAGATTAATCAAGCAACATGAGTCACCAATAGCAATACAACTATTATCTCTGATCAATTAATATCACATAATTCACAAAACTGAATGCAACAGCATGATAGGCTTCAAGTTTATTTTGCCTAATGTAACCAAAACTATAGTCTTCTAACAATGAAATGTTCTTCTACGGTTTAATTAAAAAGATGTATTACAATAGGAATACAAATAAGCACACAAACTAATGAAGTATCTCTCACCAGCACACCTGAGAACACCTCTATGCCACCTGAGAATTTCAGATTTTGGACAACCTATACGCATCACATTTATTTATATAGCACGTTCCATCCCAAATAACTTCAAAAGATACAACTCACTGAAAACACTTCACCCACCAATGAAATGCAGCTACTTCTGGAAAGGAATGAAGCAGCTATTTCACAGTGCAAGACATCATTACTAATGGTTAAGGACACAGAAATATTTAGCGCTAACAAACTGCAAAGCAAGTTTGGGTTGGTAAAATGCAGTTACTAGCCTTGAAGTACACCCTTGTCCATGACACCAGGACTTAACACTCCAAATACTTCATCAATGGTGAGATCTTTTCAAAGGCACAAATGTCAGCTAGGCACCTAACTCTTTAATATTAGAAGCAACAAAGAGTCCTGTGGCATTTTATAGACTAACAGATGTATCAGAGCATAAGCTTTCGTGGGTGAATACTAGGGTGACCAGACGTCCCAATAAAATCGGGACAGTCCCGATTTTTTGCTCGTTGTCCTGCGTTCTGACCGATGCACGGTCGGGATGCCATTTGTCCCGATATTGTGGCTTCGGCCACTCTGGACTTTTCTTTTTTTTTTTTGCTCCACCATGTGGGGTTTTTTTTGCTTCCCCCATGTGTCCCGATATTTTGTTTGTTTCATCTGGTTACCCTAGTGAATACCCGCTTCATCGGATGCAACGTGGCATCTGACGAAGTGGGTATTCACCCACAAAACCTTTGCTCCGATACAGCTGTTTGCCTATAAAGGTGCCACAGGACTCTTTGTCGCTTCTACAGATCCATACTAACACGGCTACCCCTCTGATCTTTAACATTAGGCTCCCACATAATAAAAAGTTAGATGCCTAACCTTAAAATGTTACTCTAAAATTAAATGCTACTCTAATAAAGCCTTCTTATAGCACCCAGTTTCTTCTGTTATAGTGCCAACAGAATGCCAAGGGAATCTGCCCCAAGATAGGGTGAGAGCAGTAATTACAAATGTTGTAATTACCAGTGTTAATGCTACTGGTAGAATATTAAATGTAAACACAGTGAAGACTAAATTTAAAATGGAGTGAAGCCACAAGAATTCTGCTCAATTTCACTATGCCTGGATAACAACTAAATTGAATCACTAGACAGTAGGTATTAGCAGTACTACAGTCACATCTAGAAGAGATTTCATCCAGAGACTCAACGTGCTTTTTAACCAAGAATTAAGCCTCAACTCTACTGTGAAGTAGATTATAGCCATTGTTCAGGTAGAGAAACTGAGGCACAGAGGTTAAGCAGACAACATGAAGTCACAGTGAATCATTAGCAGAAGCAGGAATAGAAGCAACAAGCCCAGGTCCCCAGAATCCTGTTCTAATGAATGGATAATGTTCCGTCCCTATCTATTAGGCAGGCTGTAATGGAAAATTTGTGGGGGGGGCGAGGGGGCCTTCCAGTAAAGTTTAGTCTGCAAGAGCTGCTCCCCAAAAACTGTTTTTATGAAGCTATTCATTTTGATCACTTGGTGATGGTTATGGCAATAACTAAAAAAGATATTACCTCTCCTTTCCCGCACAATACAACACACATCTGTATGGAATAAAATGAAGTTTAAAACCACTGTTAGTTCAAAATGTAATCTTGTATTAGTGCACTGGATCAAATGACTTTGGTTCTTTTTATAAATGTTGATTCTGAATTGAAAGTGCTATATTAATTTGATTACTGCTAACAGAAGTAACCCCAGATATCAAGTGATATGTTTCTTAGAATTTTCTTCTTGTCTTGGTCTTTCACATAACAATTTTCAAAAAGACTAATGTATCCATCTGGTCTTTGTAATGTTTCTCACTTTGTTATGAATAATAATAATTTGTGTAATATAGCTGCCTTGGCTCACAACCACCCAAGACCGAACACATTTTTGTCTAATGCGTGTGACAATTTGGAATAAACCTGCTAAACATCACACAGTAATTAGCAAAGTTTTTTACCAAAGATTATGCTAAACCTTCACTGTCATCCACTCCTGTGTTTCAGCCACAAATGCAGTATTAACAGTAAGTGTCCTTTTAAACTTTACACTATATAACAGCATTCTTGAACTACTAGGAAAGATACAACATACATCTTAAATGAGTCTCATGACTAAGAGCATTAAAGCAATTAAATAAAAATTAAATGAATCTGAATGAGTTCAGTTCCTTTAAAATATATGTAAAAATGTAGCTCCTGCCTTTTCACTGTGTGCTGCATACTGTGTCTAAGATTAATCCCTCAGGAGTTTTTTATTTCCTATTCTGCCTATCTTTCATCTTCACCCCAGACTAAGCAGATGGATGTGAATTCAAAGTTTTCTGATCTTTAGCACAAGTTATGGAGGGTTATCTTTGGCTGTATATCTTTCTGCTGGCAGCACTCCCTTGGTGATGAAGGATTAACCACCACAGCTGTCTCTTCCCAGAATGATGCAGTGCAGCGCTCCTCAACACGACAGCATCACTTAATCTTAATGTCCGCTCTTCCAGCGCAGCCGCGCAGGACAAAGCCAATCAACATCAGATGCCACCAAGATGGACCTACTGCTTGGCCCTGGAGTCTTTCACCCTCATACACCTATTAATCAACATCATCAAGCCCAATCCCAGAGTTCACTTCTCTCAAACCACAGTTAAACTAAACTAGGGTTTATGTTAACAGTCTGAGGCATATAAAAATCTATCGGTAGAGCAAGCATGCGTATGCAAAACCATAGTGCACGTTCAAATTATTGTTTGTGGAGCACGGTTCATCCGGATAAACTTTGGGTCTATCAAGTTTTAAAATTAATTATATATTTGTCTGAATTCCTAATTCAGGGTAACTTGCTTTCTTTAACAAAGAAAGCTGCCACATCTTTTATCACAGACTACCTCATGCCTGGAAAGGCTTAAGAGGACATAACTACTGCATCGTAGGCTGTGAAATTTTTATTAGGAACTGCACCAGCCCACAAATAGTAAATACATCTTTATATTACTGAAAATTCCTTGGTCTCAAATCACATACTTTCACAACAGTATATTATCTTGTCAAGACTTATTTTTGCTACTTTAACTTACCATATGCAGACTATTTAGACCTCTCTTTTTTTTTCCCTGGCTGCACAGCAATTATAATATAGTACCTTCTTTTTTATACATATTATATATAAAGGCTAGCAAAGTTTTCAAAAGCAAACACAATAAAACAGTAAATTATAGATAGAGTTTACTAAACAAATGCAACCTAGTTAAATTTAGAAAAATCTTCACTTTTGCTTACATTTGCAATTTTACTGCTGAACTACTGGTATTTCTTACTTATGCAACATTAAAATGTATAAGAAATCCTCTTGTGTGCTATATGCAGCAACTACTCTTGATTTATAATACCCAATTTAGAAAAAAAACCACAACTAAACCTGATTTAAATCACAGATTACTCTGTAAAACACAAGCAAGGAACTATTCCAAATCCTAAATGTAATTTAAACATATTTATATTTTACAGTGATATATTTTCCCCATTCCTTGTCTTACTACTGTAAACTTTCTGTAATTATATAAGCAATTTCCCTGAGGTCACAACATTGATCACAGTTATATATTGCTCAAGTATTACAAAACACAGCTAGCAGTAAAATATTGCTGGACATCACTTATTTTGTATATAAAAAACGCAAAACTGAGGTGCATGAGTGGCAAATTTTGCAATAAAGTCTTTTCAATAGATTAGTCATTTCCTGGCTACCTCACCCTTTGCTGATTATTGTTAGTTCCACCCAAAAAAGTTCTTGTATTTTCACACAGGAAAATGTGCAAGAGGAAAATAGCGTGAGAATTAAAACATAGGAAATAACTTAAATGGCAGCAAAAACTTTGCCAAAACATCACGTCCATTTATATTATTCTTTACCTGCACTAAGATCATACTATCTCTGTTCCCTTAGAAACTGTCACTGTGCCCAGGGGCTCACAGTATTAAAATACCCCACTGGAGCTCAGCTCAATTTTTAATGCTTTTGGTTAAGCTGGAATTCTCACACACTTAATGAGAGGCGAGTTCGCAGCTCTCAATGCACTATGCAAATAGACGTTATTTAGGAGCAGTTAGTGTTGGCATGTTGCACAGCTGAGCTGACGCACTAGTCACTGTACGTTAGTTAAATGCAAGACTTCCCTTTGCGCAGATGCTTATAAAGAGATGACAGAGAAATTCAGAGGTGAAAATAGGGAGAAGGCTGCAAAAACTATACGCATTTAACAGGGTTTCACCAAGAGCTGTAATAAAGGGTGGAAAGAAGCCACTCACTGGACTCAGTGTACACTTCAGGAGTGGGAGATCATACAGCCTTCAGCATTTGTTTTGGAGTTAATCTCAAAGCAGCGCTTCCCAAATTGTGTTTTACAACCCCCAGAGTAGGTTTGGGGAGATTGCAAGAGGTTATGAAAAAATGTAAGAATTAATATCAAAAAGGGATAAAACATGGTTACTCATAAGCCCTGTTAGATCAAGTGCCTTTATGACCACCATATTATCGTAACCCAAGAACTCCAGCTAGTTAATTGTGGATTACAGCAGAATGTGACTATGCTAGAGCCCCTGGGCCTGATTCTTTCTGATGTGCTGAGTGCACCTGCAGTCCCCACTGCAGTCGTGGATGCTCAGCACTTCTGGAAAATTATGCCACTAAATTGGAACACCACAAGTGGCGGCTTTAAATTGCAGAGCCCACAGAGCATTGCTGTACCATGTTGTTCAGTGTACTGTAGCTAGCTCAGTTCTGGGGAGAGTGTGATTTAGAGACATGGATCTTTTCACATAAATGACAGTGGCAAGTTGTTCCATTGACTTCTCTGAAACGAAATGTGGAAATATAAGTATATGACAGTTTTAGGTCAAATAATTAAAAAAAAAAAAAACTCACTGTGAAATGTGTACCGTATTCTGAAGTGCTTTGCCATTGGCAGTATGATGCCTTTGAAGCTTTGGGGACACAGATACAAAATTCCAACAATGAAAGATAACCATGAGAATTTTTCTCAAAGAAAATTGGAATTCTTGCAAAATCAAGATGGCTTGACTGCTCAAACCAGCAGCATCAACATGAATATGCTTCTGGTATCGTATTTGGTATCTCTACAAATCACACACTGGGCAAGGTGCATATCTTTACAGAAAATCAGATCCTAATCCGTGCACGAGACATGGTTTCAATAGTTATAAGGCCTAAAGCAGCTACCCAATTGAACTGCATGTCAGATAGTGCATGCCGTTTCACACTGTATTAGTGACTTGGGTGAGAACATCCACCAGCAACTGCTTTTAAAAATTCAGGAGAAGCAACTAATTGGCAGTTCAACTTGATGAGTCAACCAGTGTCTGAATGCTATACCACTTCCAGAGTTGGTCAAGTTTTTAGAAAGAAAACTTGCTGCTTTGTAAAGTTATGCCCGATCGCACAGAAGGAGAATGCTTATGCAAGACGTTTTAGAAAGCACTCAGATTTCCAGATTCATTGCGAGTGATGTACTATAACCTGCATAGATGATACCAGGGCACTAATAAGAAAGCATAGTAGCCTGGTCTCATGGATCCAAATGTAAGAACTATTGCTTCATGGCTTCACTTGTGTGAATTATCACACTCTTGCTGCTAAGTAAGTTCTTCACAAATAAGTCTACTTCACTGAAGGCATTCAATAAATTCTCGACTTTGGACTCTGTCATACGACGACATAAGCTCCCTGCACCAGCAACTGTCTTCACACTGCAATGTGGTGTTTGTCATAGGTGAAGTGTTGGCACCACCTGAAGTGATTTTGGGTGCCATTTACTGCCTGATATCCTTAGGCACCTAAATGAAACGGACTCTTCTCTCCAGGGATGGAATAAAAAAATTTTTGCATTCACAACACAGAGTAAGTATTCATAAGATAAGTCTGGACACTGATCTTCCCAAGTGCAACTGTGGTTAGCTCTTGATTCAGAATTTATCAAAGGAATTGAGGAGCTTGTCAAAGAACCAGTGAAAACTCCATTAAAATCTGAGAAGCTTCAAAATCTGTTGCAGGACACTTTTTCCTGAAAAGCTCAAAGGTGAGAGGTGATCTTCATACAAGATACTGTTGATTTAACACCACTGACTGTGCTATTTGCAAGACTTTCTCAGCTGTAGTGCGTTTTCATAAGACTTTCCCTAGCCAGAAATTTGGCAGATTTTGGTTCTCTTATTATCCAAGTTTTAGTTGCAGAAACCCGGAAAGCTTATGCTTTTGTTCTTCCTATCTCCATAAGTAAGGTGGTTCTTCGATACTAGCAATAATATTTACGTATAGCAATCACACGATCAGAAATTATTTGAGACTACATATTTCCCAATTCAATTGGGTGTAGAACATTCCTCTTCAGAAAGACAGGTGTACCCACTGCATTGCAAATGTATTTTTGCCTATCCCTCACTTAAAACTGAAGGTGCTTTTTACAATATCATGATTTCTGTTATGGTTATGATTAAAGTGGTCCTCTATTCACAGTCAGAGTTAGAGGTCTGGTAGGGAGGAAATGCTCTGCAACCTTATTAGTATGGAAGTAAGTTCTATAGCTCAGAAAGTTTGGGAAAGCCTAATCTAAAGTAAAAGCTTTTCCAGGAAGAGAATGGCAACAAAATGAAAGTAAGGTGAGGCCACCAGCTTTTAGAGACAGTCTCACTTAGTAAACAAAATTAAGATTAGCTTGAAAACTTCTTGGAACGTTACTACATACCAATGCTGAGAAGCAGCTTCATAACTCCTGTATTCTTTTGGGTCAGGCTGCATTGTCAAAGCAATATACTGGTATAAGCAGAACATCAGGTTTTCCCAAGATATTCTTCCTTTATAAACTCCATTCATTTTTCTATTTTAATTTCCCAAGTCAAGCACTCATTTACACATACACAGAGACCACCACCACAAAAAAAAAAGACTTTAAAGAAACACGGGGGAGTGGGGGGGTCTATACTACAGAGACTATATCAGCATAGCAAAATCACCATGGCTATGCCTGCATAACTTCATACTGTGGATGCAGCCTACAATGACAGAAACGTTTTTCCAAGTGGCAAAGGAACACCACCTCCCGAAAAGGACAGCAGCTACATTGATGGAAGCATTCTTACGTCAACATAGTTGCATGTACACTGCAGGTTAGGTCAGCCAGTCAGAAGTGTAGATTTTTCACACCTCTCACTGAGCTAGCTATGTCAACCTAATTTTTAAGTGCGGAGCAGGGCTGGATTGTAACATGAAAAAAAATCTTTAATATCTCCAAATAGCACAGACTGAGCTGAAGCAGCAAAATTTTTTGTAACACACAACTTGTGTTAATACACACAAAACTATTCAGTAGAGAAGCTGGTGTGTGAAGCTATTTTAGGAAAAAAAACCCTAGGAGTTACTACATTGCAACGTGAAGTTGCTGAACTGGAATTAATATGCAAACTAGATACCATTACCTTAGGTCTGAATATTGACTGTGAATGGCTCGGTCATTACATTAATTGACTTTATTCCCCCACCCCCGTTAAATACCCTTAACTCCTTTGTGTCAACTGTCTGTAATGGGCCATGTTGATTACCACTTCAAAAGTTTCTTTCCTACAGTTCCTTTCAATTAATTAGCCTTTTACAGTTGATATAGTTACTTCCACCTTTTCATGTTTCTCTGACTGTATAACTATCCTCTCACTGAGTGTTCCATTCCATGCATCCGACGAAGCGGACTGTAGTCCACGAAAGCTTATGCTGAAATAAATGTATTAGTCTCTAAGGTGCCACAAGTATTTCTTTCTTATTTTCTTTTTGCTGACACAGACTAACATGGCTACTTCACTGAAACTGTACATTGCACTTATCACTGTGGTCACTATATCTAATAGTACCTCACAGAGAACACAAACTGTAAAAGTTTAGATTTGATTTAACTTCTACGGGGCCCTTGGTTGCTGTGAGAGAGGCCGGCACACCCCTTTTTGACTGATGTAAGGACCACCACCAACCAGGAAGGAGCCAAATATCCTGTTTCAACAGCTAGAAATGAGGCTTACACACCTGCAATTAAGGTCAATAGAGATCTAACATCTATGAAGAGGGCTCTAGCTGGAAGTTTAATGGTCAGGGGACTAGAGCTGCCATTCATGAAAGCCTATCTTGTAGCGTATAGGCCAGGGATTCTGTTTTGAGGACAAAATTGTGCATGTTCATGGGGTGCAATGGGGATAGAGGGAAGACAAACTACAGAGAATATCCAAAGGATATGTGGGTTGCTCCCATAATGAAAAGGGTGGCTACACAAGTGTGTGCTTGAGTTAACATCACTGTTGTAGTAACTGCTGATCAAATTGAGGAGTGCATAACAGCAGGGCCGGTGCAAGGATATTTTGCACCCTAGGTGAAAATTCTGCCTTGCGCCCGCCCACCCCCCACCACCACCGGCCACACATCGGTTCATTGAGGGGCAAATCCCAACGAGCCTTTATAGACCCCAGGGGCCAGCCGTGTCCAGGGGCTGCTCCCCAGACCCGGTTCCCCCCTCCCCACTCCCATCCACTCCCTCCCACTTCCCACCCCGACTGCCCCCCTCAGAACCCCAAGCCACTCCCCTACTCCTTGTCCCCTAACTGCCCCCTCCTGAGACCCCCCCCACCCCTAACTGCCCCCCTAGGACCCTACCCCCTACCTGTCCCCTGACTGCCCCAACCCTTATCCACACCCCAATCCCCCAGACAGATCCCCAGGACACCCATGCCCCATCCAACCACTCCCTGTCCCCTGACTGCTCTGATCCCTCTCCACACCCCCGCCCCCTGACAGCCCCCCCAGAACTCCCGACCCATCCAACCCGCCCTGTTCCCTGCCCCCTGACTGCCCCGACCCCTCTCCACATCCCCACCCACCGACAGGCCCCCCCAGAACTACCGAACCTTCCAACCACCCCTGCTCCCTGACTGCCCCCGGGACTTCCCTTACCATGCCCATGCCGCTGACTTCACATGGAGGCAACACGCTGCCGGGTGCACAGCCCCTCCCCCCGAGAGTGCTGAGGCAGCGGGAGGGGCAGCAGCGGCTCACACTCCCGGGAGCCGCAGAACCTGAGCGTGGTCAGGCGGGAGCCGGGGGCCCGCCTGCCCAGGCTGTGGCGTGGCACCCCACCCCAGGGGCTCCTGCAGTGGATGCATGCGGGCAGCGGCCCCCGTACACCCCCCGCTCCTCCCTCACCACGCTCGGGCTCTGCGGCTCCCGGGAGTGTGAGCCGCCCTGTCCCTCTTGGAGCATACCCGGGAGCCGCAAAGCCCAAGCGTGGCGAGGAGAGAGCCGAGGGGCGCATGGGGGCTGGTGCCCGCATACATCTCCTGCAGGAACCCCTGGGGGAGGGGGGCACCGGGCCGCAGCCTGGGCAGTAGGGGCGGGGGGTGCAGCTGCTCCCCGCTCGCAGTGCTGCCGCCTTTGCAGGGCGGCTGTCCCCCCTGCACCGCGCCGGCTCCTCCATGGCTGGGGCTCGGCGCCCCCAACCACTTGGCGCCCTAGGCGACCGCCTACTTCACCTAGTGGTTGCACTGGCCCTGCATAACAGATACTTTTTTGAAAATTTTACCTATGTCACTAACAGTTAAAGTGCTTAAAACATTAAGTAAATTCCAGCCTGAACACTGAATTTGTTTAAACTCATACAAGATAATACACTGCCTGCTAAATGACAATATCTTGTTGGTGCCTCTCTTAGCCAGAGCTGTATCATTGCCCTAGTACAGGGTTTGGATGCGTTGTCTTTTAGATGAGCTATCAAGTCAAAATCCTGGTCACTTGTGGCTGTTCAAGTGTCTAGGAGAGATACTTTTTGGTAACATTCGGGATTTTTTAACTCTAGTGACCTGGACAAACTCCAACTTGGGTAGTTACGCATTTACTCTATAATCCTATGAGCTTCCAATTGCAGACAATGTTCACCACTTTTTGTTCTTGGGGGTTCCAGCACCAGCCTCTAAGCTGCTTAATGCTGTCTCAAAACACACAGAGAAAACACAACTTTGTACAATCAGTAAAATCTGCAAAAAGCAAGCTTGCATCCAGCTTAATTAATATAAAATATTATCATTAATAAAGGCAGGCAGTTACAACCAGCTCTGGCCAGCAGCAAAAATAAATATCATGAGGCTTCTGCTGGTTGTATCTTCCAGTTTTCAAGGACCACCTACCACAAAAGCATACTGGGAAAGTCTCCTTTAAAAAGAGTAAACCCATGAATCAAAAGGGGTCTGAATTCCCATCTTTCTGGGGACATTGGAGATGAGTGAAAGCCTGAGATTAAACCAGAAACTTCTGTGTCACAGGAAAGAGATGACACCCAACTCGGTCTTTATGATGTTCGACTCAGATAATGCATCAGGGGCCTTACCCAATGTCCAATGAATACTGGGATATGGATGAAAGATCAATCTAAACATGGTTGCTGTGAGAATGATAGGTTAAGGGAAGCAGCCTTAGGAGATGGCAGGGGTAATTTCAATCCCTCTATTTGAGGGTGCTGCCCACCATGGGTAACTTGGTTTTGCAACCTCGGGGGTTTTTTGGTAGGGAGGTGGCGTGGAGAGAGGTGATTAGACTTCCCCCAGCACTTCTTGTATGATCCTAGTAAATAGATCAGGAATATTTTTCCAGCTGTTCGAGGAACCAGGGTTGACCAGTGAGAGCCCCTAGTCATTACTGACTAACAGGTACCAAAACACCACCCAAAGGGACATAGCCAGCCCTCTTCGTCACTCCTCAATCTCCCCCAGTATTTCTTTTGTTTGTCCTGTTTTGGGGGGGATGAGCGGGGTTCATTTGTTTCTTCTTTGTTTTCCTTTCTCCTTTGTAAAAAGGTGTTACATATTATTTGTTTCATCTGAGCCACTGTTGCATGACGGTATGTCTTATACACCAGTTAACACACCTAATTAAACTGTTCTTTTTCCTACCATGGCACAAACTCAGGATAACACTTTTCTAAGGCAGCCCAACTGTAATCCAGAAATGGCACAAGTTCAGGCTAACCTGGTATGATGCTTCTATTAGCATACCTTCTCCTAGGTCATAAAATTCCTTATCTACTTTTCACTGCTTATGTAACTTTAAGTCCTAATTTAAGGTTGTTGTTTTTAAGTGTATCCTGTGTATGTTACCCACTCAGTGCAAGGTAAAAAGTTTTCTTGCCAATAACAACAACATTCGTTTGCAAACAAAACTAAGAACCTCAGCATTTTGATGCTATGGTTTAATCCAAACTATCTTACTTTTGACTCCTGTACGCCTATCATGTTCCTCATATTCCAATTCACATGAACATGGAACACCATTATTTCAAGGCAAAATCTCAAGAAAAATTAAAGCCTTGATCTTGCAAAGATTATCCATATGTTTAATTTCAATGGAACTATTCAAAGTGTGTGAAGACAAGCATGTACGTAAATCTTTATAAAATCAGGGCCTAAATAGTATTTAAGATTAACAGAAATTACTGTCCACTCCCACAACACACTTATTATGAGGTGGCATGCTTACAAAAAACAAATGTGATATTACTCTGCAAGTAGTCCACTCACTTCCAACTTTCCTGTCAGTAAGACTACTCAAGGTAGCAAGAACTAGTCCTGGTAGAAGTTTGCAGAATCAGGTGCTTAGCCACTAATATACTGAAGACACAGTATGAGATTACTGAGTCTAGAAATGGTACCTTAAATCATTTGTGTTACTTTTAATATTAAAACAATTAAACAAGAGTAGATCAAGAAAAATGTTAAATTAATATTATTAATTACAATTAATTATAAATTAAATTATACAACAGTAATCTTGTTTTACAAAAATATTAATTGTGTATTGCTGACACAAACATCACTGGCAGCTGTTTTTGTTCAAGTTTTTAAGCACACACCTTTCAGATTTGACAGCTTTTGCAGCAGTCCAACACGTACCAAAATTGTGGCACCAGAAGACAGTGAAAGTCAGCCACAGAAGGAAATCATCACCACAAAAAGGGGGGGGGGGGAGGGGAAATTGGTAGCAACCTCATGACACCCACTTGGCATACATGTAGGTTAAATTTGACACCTCATCAGCTCACTTGGTCATGCCACCTGCTCAGAAATTAGCCATTCCAAAACATTTCCTGGTCTAAAAAGAAGGCTAACTGTGTCAACTGCCCAAGCAACACACTAATTTATAGAATTGCATTGCCATAGATCAGAGAGGAAAGTACTCATCTCAACTTTTGGCTGGAAATACATACATTGCTGGGAAAGGATAAACACTAACCTAGAAATGAATGGATGATCCTATGTAATAAAAAAGTTGGACTCTTCTGCCAACCAAAGCAAGGGGGCGAGGGAGCGGGAAGTATCAAACCAACTTTCCTTTAAAAGTAAAAAACTCAGTCTAATGAAAACTTAAAATAGGAACAAGTCTGCCTTCATTCTGAAGGCAAGGTTGGGAAAGGTGAGTAGGTAAGAGGACAAAGTAGTTTATATCACAGTAAAGAGTTTAATAAGGAAGACAGCGGAATAGCAATAGTAGAAAAAATAGCAAAACAATGATTGCTGAAATTTTAGGTGCATTTTTTAGTCAAAGGCTTAAACATACTGCTTAGTCTTTGTAAGGCATTTCTTTGGACTTTTAGGAAAAGGTGATATTTATATAGTCCTACTATTACTTTTGATCATTTCCTTTGCAAGAAGAAATATTCACTATTTTAAACTTTACTTGCAATGACAAAAAAATTTTAAAAAAAGTTTTTTAAAAATGAAAATCCATTCTTCATTCAAAAACCTCCTCAGTTTCCGTTATAAGTGATTTATTTCAATAAAATGTTCAAGTGTAGGCATTAATAAAATTACACATGTAATAAAGTGACTATTCTTTTAAAATCTGACCTGTAATAAATTTTATCAATTCTGATTGCTGGTTATTGAAGCCATCAAAGCTTTGCCAACAATAGCCAGCAGAGGTCTATTACTGAAGTGGTATTAATATAGACATCATCACCAATTCAAAGCAGATAATAAAGGACTGACACATTTATTATCATTATTAATTAACAGTTTTCTGAGATTGAATTAAATCAATATGCTGCTCTGATATCATTTTAACTAGTTATGCAAATCAAACATTTAGAGCCCATGAACGGATATAAATGCCATTCAAAATTCACTTCACACTTATTACTGTAATATCAGAACTTTCAGGCTTTGCTAGTAAAAAAAGGACTTAATGCTCATTTAATTACACTCAGACATAAAGCTTATGGAATGAAAGTTGAAATAGCTGATTAGTTAGGAAGTCAGAGTAAGGCTATAACGCTAGGGATAGACAATGAGATAATGTGAAAATGCAGAGCTTTTGCTCAGAGTTGTTCTGGCAGATCCTATTAAAAAAGAACAATGACATATGTAGGAGAAAATGTTTTAAAATTATAAAGTTGAGGAATCTTTGTTAAAGCTAGGGAGAAAAAGAAACCATTAGCTGTCATCTGTATAAATAGAAAAATGCTAGGTTAAATCACATAATATTTTTTCTAATTATACAATTATGATATTTAAACTTTTAGATGTGAAATTTTAACTATTCGTCTGCATAAATAATAACAAGTGAAACCCTTTTTTGTCAGGATCACATTTTTGAGTATATACAGCGATAGAGACTGCCACAGTCAGAGGATTAGCAACAACTGGCCTGGTGAAGGGCTGTTCTGACTGATGCCACTGGAGGCGACAGTCTGTCAGATGAAGGGCCTACGGTAAGGTCAGTCCTTAGACTGACTTGCCCAGTCATGTCAAGCCGTTGGCAACCCACACGGGCCAAATGTGGTGTGGTTCCAGCCAAACCCTTCAGCATTATGGAAAAGAGCATCTCTAAAAGGCCTTCACTGTGATGGGCTGAGAATGGCTGATAAAGGAAGATTATAGACTCAGGGGTTAGCAGTGCATAAGCCTATTTATGAACGTTTTGTAAAATGATCAAATTGCCAGTGAGAGACACTCTATAGATTCATTTAGGAGGCAAGCTCCAAATATGTAGAATCCCAGCAATACAGATGCTCCTGAGTTCCATGTGTGTAAGGAAGTGGGGAGGAGGGACAGGGACATGGAGGTCTTTCAGATAAGCCTTTAAAAGCTGATGTCCTGCCTGATCTACATGAATATTCAAGGTCCAATGACATATTTTGTAAGAGGGTTGTAGTGGCTTTACCCCAAATTTACCCTATCACTACTGCTGCACCCCTTGGTGCATTGCTGGTTATATGCCCGGTGGCAGCTTCCTACCTCTCCTACTGGGACCTTATCTATTATGTTTTGTGGTGACTTGTAGAAGTTTTCTTTTTTCCCTCTTGGCTAGCTTGATCTTCTGGAGCATATAATTGAATAATGGACATTTTCTGGAACTCTGATATAAATCACATTGTTATAATCCTGTTATAAATTGATACTCATTCTATCAGGCTTTTGGCTGCCCTCCTTGATAGTATGAGACCCATTCTATATATGTGTATGTCACCAGGATTTGGTAGCCCAGAATACAGTAGGATATGTCTGTTTGACAAAGTTATTTGTCTTGATGTTACCCATCTCATTTCACTTAGCCTAGTATATCTAGTGTATATCTGTCCACTTTTTATTATTATTTAGACCATTTTACCATTCTCATACAGCGTTGTGACAGACTGGATCACAGAAACCCCCGAGGGCTGTCAACTGATGTGCCAAGACCACTTCTGCCCCTGCTTTCTTGCCCTGGCAGCTTGGACTTCAGTGCCCTGCCTGTTCTGCACAGGGATAATTATCTCAAGCTTTTGAAAGCCTTAGGAGGTTAGATCACTAAAAGCTGCTCAACTGGACCATGACCATCTAGAAGACGCAGGAGATTTTGCCGTTTATGAAACCAGAATCGCTGAGTAAGAGACTCGGGTTTAAGGACCTTGTCTTACTTTAAACTCCATCAGTCCTACAGCACGAGTGGCAAACGTTAAATGTTCCTTATTCATGGGTCTTGAATGACAGATAGCAGCTCAAGGAGGATGAACAGAATGTCATTGTCATGCTCATGGTCTGAGCTACTAGACTGCATTGCTCACCATAGGATTATGAATAGATGCCAGAAACAGGAGGATACAATAGGCTACCAGAGCAGCTCAGTGTCTTTTGCTACAATAATATATTCTTTTTTGCAATGTCAGGACTGAGCTCAGGGATTTTTCCTTCTAAAGCAGGAGAAGCTGCAGCTAAGAGAAAAGTGCTGCTGCTAAAAACCCACAGCTGAATGTGTTCAACTAAACTGGCTACTGTGACTTTGTCAGGTGTCCCACACACTGACTGACCCCACACCAATTATCTTCCCACCCACTCCTGCAAATCGTCTTATTTAGGAGTACTGAGGCAGTTTGAAAGAAAAGGTGGTAGGAAACAAGGTCCAGAAAGAGGAGATCCCAGACTGTTTGCCAACAAAGTGGAGGGCAGGCTCACAATAGAGCCACTGACGACAAACCTGGTGGGCGACAGGCCAGCCAGTGGTTGTAGTGCTTTACTGAAATCACGCCGGATAGTCTCCAATTTGTGGTGCATAAAAGCAGCATGTAGCTAATGTGCAGATTCAAGAGCTGCCAGTTTTTCCAGTGGGGAGGAAGCCTTTGGTGCTGTGGGAATGTTTTTCAAAACACTGCACCCAATTATAAAATGAAAAATTCCTTTGGCAGGCCAGAAGGTAGAAGAGAGCAGGAGAAGTGAGGCACTCTGGAGAGACACTCTCCCTGCAATGGTAGGGTGAAAAAGGAAGCCAATTACCCAAGTCAATCTAGGGGTCTTACTACAGCCAATTCCTTCCTCTCCCAGTTCTGAAGAAAGAGAGGAAGTAGTTTCTCAGGGAAAAGTTTCCTTAAAACCAGCTCGCTCTCACAGGGAAGAAAAAAAATCCAGTCTCCTTCACGGAGGCAGAGACACTAAGGAGAGCATAGCTGGTTCACATTCCTGATGGCCTTCATCCTATGTTCTTCTAACATCAGAAGCCTTCAGGGCTAAAAGCCTGAGTTTCTTCAGCTTGAGCTGAAGAGCCAGGCACTACAGATGGGGGTAGGAAGAGTCACATCCTCTGGACAGGGCACCAAGGAGAAACATACCACATCCTGTGTACTGGGTCACACATGCAGAACGAGAATTATAATATTTGTAATACTTCAGTAGCAGCCCAATTGTGATCGGGGACCCACTGAGCTAGGGTCTGTAGAAATACAGGCAAACACAGTCCCTACCATGAAGAATGGACAATCTTTCATTTTCAAAACAGGAGGAAAAAAATAGAGCTCTGCCTCTATTAGCTGATTGAACAAGATTACTCATGAGCTATTACTTCTCTGCAGAGCAGTAGATCCAATGCAGACAAAAGGTACAATGGTTTAGTGCAGTAGCCTCTCCCCTCTGGAAATCCTCCTTAGTGAGAAGGGATAATGAAATAGCCACTCTCCTCCTATCACTCAGTGCACACTACAAAACCACCACACACTTTGATAAAAATTCAGCATAACTGACATCTCTGAACCAAGAAAGGCCCCGAACTGGAATAGCAGAAATGGTATTTGGCCAAAATTGAAAGGCGCTAGCAGAGCTGTGTGTAAGATGTGCCAGTTGCTTCTCATAGCACTCATTTGAGCTGCCCGTCCTGAGAGTGATTTTCTTTCATGAGCACTAAATTCACTAAATAAGAACAAAATGACTGAAGTAGGATTGGAAGTGGTGGCAAGGATGATCATAGAAAATTTAGATAAGGTCTTAATTGTACTGTATCTAAATATGATGCTATCATGAGAAAGGTTACTTAAATCTTCAGTATTTTTCTTAGTAACTAGCCTCTGAAATTGTAACCAAACTTTGTAATATTTATTCCTGAAATTACTGAGCATACGCAAGCCTATCAGCTCCTAGTGCTAACCACCCCACATGTGTCACCCTAGGGCTATGAGCACTTAAAAGAACTTTCCCTGTAAGATTGCTCTGGGCCAAGGTGGGACTGAGCACCAGAACTGGGAGAGTCTCTCTCCTATACTCTCAGTACCCACCCCCACTAGTACCCAGAAAGCATGGAGACGGTAGCCATCTGACTCAAATGCAGAGGGCACAAAAGCTGGACCAGGGGAGGGAAAGGAGTAGATTGGAGTCTGGTGAGACTGGGACCAGCGGGGCAAGGGGACTCCGGGACTGGAGTCAGTAAATGGAAATGGGGTGGGCCAGTGGGAGACAGTAGGCTGGGTGCAGGACATCGGGAGCACGAACATCAGATCAGACAGGGAAACAGGGGAAGACTTGGACTGGCCGGACAAGGAGACATGGACTAGGAACTAGTGAAGGGAGAGAAGAGAAAGGTGCAGGGGAAGAACTGGAACTGGCAAGAAGACTGGGATGAGGAGTCTGGGGGTAGAGGAGAGAGGAGGGAGAGGAGGACTGCAAGGTAGCAGAGTAAGGGGAGAGACAGATCAAACAAGGAGCCAGAAGAGAATACTGGAATTTGTTGGACAAGAGACAGGGATGAGAAGCCTGAGGAATCAAGTCTGGGACAGAAGCAAAGGGTGTAGACGAGATAAGGACTGGAACAGGAACAGGTTGGAGGCCACAGGGTTGAAGAGATCAAACCCTGGGGTAAATAGGCAGAAGAGTCAGTACCCAACAGAGCACACTGCTATCTAGAGCTTGGAAAGAACCCAAGATTCCCGAGTCTCACCATTCCTCTGCTGTCAGCAAATACCTGTGTAAGCCCCTGGTAGGCATCACATCCCACTCTAGAGCTGGTTCACATAGTAATAGTAGGTTGTTAGCCTCTATCAGTTGCTCCAGTAGGTCAAATGGCAGAGGTCTGGGCAGTGGACCTTAAGGTTCCAAACCTGCTGACGAGTATAATGTCAATGTAATGCCACATGATGGAATTTGTCTTTTCAGTTTGTTTTTCTGAACTAGCCTAGGAAATTACCCAGAAAAACTACACTAAAACAATATTAAGGTTGCAAAGTCAGCAAAGGTTAGGCAATGCCAGAATTAAAGTAGTCTGTGAAGCAGAGTTTCTGTGAAAAAATTCCTGTGATTAGACACTATCATAATGCATATGCACAAGAAGGGCAAATTAACATTGCACAGACATCTCTAGTTCTGGCATTTCCTAACCTTGACTTTGCAGCCTTAAAATCATTCTTCTAACATGGGGTTTTTTGCGTGTTTGTGAGTAATATGTACAACACAGATCAGACAGCGTTTGGTTGCCACCACTAGAACAAAAGCCCCTAACTTTTCTAAGCGGTGTTTAGGAAGTTGGTTGCTCATCTCCTACTCCTCGCAGAAGCTGCATGGCTCAAGATCCATTGATTTCACAGACATCATGGAATCCATTTCAAAACGGCTGTCCTTAAAAGTGTTCATAGATGTCCCCAGCCCACCAGCAATCTTTCTGGTCCACCCCCTTCCCATGAACAATACTCAGCTAGCAAGAGACTATTTTTCTGTCCCTTCTTAGTCACCCCACAGTTAGTACAAGAGCCTGTATCTCCCTCTAGCTCCTTCCATATGGAATAGCTTTCTTGTGTCTCCAGGCACAAACCTCTTAATTTCTTCATCTTTCTTTCAAAAAAAGAAATATTCTGACGGTACTATTTAACTCTGTGATGCATTTTGAAATATTGTTTCTATGAAAGATGCTATGCAAAATGACATTATCCATTACCTAAAATTATTCCCATCACATTGAACTCCAAAGGAATCATATTACATTATTTTCAAAGCACGAAACCATTACACTTACTACTTGAATATTTTATTGATTATTTATATCATCATCTCTGGTGCTATTCATTGTAATATCAAAGCAGCTAAAACATTAATGAATTAAGCCTCAAGAGCTCTGTGATTTATGTCAGCATTGCCATCCTGTGATCACCTTCACCCCTATGTTCATCCCTTTTTCAAGGCTATGACAAATTTCATACAAAGTATGCCTTGTGAGGTATCATTTGAAAACTCAATTTCCTGATCATGATTGTCCTGGTAAAATACATGTGGCAACATTGTATGTAAAGTTATAGGATTCTACTGATGAGACACATTCTAAATCTTGGGAAGAGTCACAAATCAGTTCCCCAGAGACAAAAGGTTAGCTAATGCCTCAGCCAGGTGTAAACAAAAATCAAATGGTCTATCTGCTTATGCGACAGGAAAGAGGATGTAGGCAAATATCTACATCTTGACAAAGAACCAGATGGGGGTTCCCGTGCACACAGACTTTCCATCTCATGAACCTCAGGTGGAGATGATTCTCAAAGAAGAGCAAGGACTAGAAAAGGAGAGAGGAGACACCCCTAGTTATTCCTCCTCTCTCTCTACCCAGGGCATCCACAACACCTGAAGAACAAAGGAAACAGCTTTGGACTGGGGGAGGGATCCTGATTGCAAGATTCAGCCAGTAAGACTGCTGAAACATGTGGTGAAAGAGACCTTTGCTTTGAATCACTCTGGGCTTGTTAAGATAGGTATTAGTTGCATTTTACTTTTTATTTACTTGTAACCAATTATGACTTTTATGCTTCATTACTTGTAATCACTTAAAATCTATCTGTAGTTAATAAACTTGTCTTACTGTTTTATCTAGACCAGTGTCTTCTGATGGAAGTGTTTGGGACGCTCCATTTGGGATGATAGGATTTGTGCATATTTTCTATTAATAAAATGATGGACTTTATATGTGCTTGTATTGTCCAAGAGAGAACTGGGCAGTACAAGACATACATTTCTGGGGGAAAGTCTGGGACTGGGAATTTGCTAGTTTTTGCTTTGCAGCGTAATTCAAGGGTGACTGGCCATAGAACTCTTGCAGTATAATTGGGAGTGACTTACATGCTGGATGCTATGTGTGTATGGAAACTAGGAGTGGTAAGTCTTACAGCAAAGCAGTGTAAAAGGCACCCCAGGTTGGAGAACTGAGGGGACAGCGATTCATCAGTCCAGACTGTACCCTGGATAATGTCACACATCCCTATTTTGCAGATGGGGAATTCAAGCATAAAGAGATTTAGTGATTTGCCCAAGGTCACAAGTAGGGTTGCCAATTTTGGTTGGACATATTCCTGGAAATTTAACCACATGAGAAGATTAAGCTTTAATTCTTTGAGACTCCAGGCCAATCCTGGGGAGTTGGCAACCCTAGTCACAAGTGGGTGTGGAACTGAACCCAAAGCAACTGACTTCCACTCTTGTGCTTTCATCTCAAAACAGTCTTTCCTCAATCCCAGAAAAGGAAAACTTATTCGGGGGGAAGGGGAGAAAAGGAAAGAGACATGCAAAAAACCCTAAGAACTAGATTTAATGTAGTTTAGGAATGTTTTTAGAATGCATTTAGTCCTTTGACTCATTATATAGCCAATTTCTAACACTATGCACTCTTTTTTGGAGTCCATGACTCTGACTAGATTTTTATTAGTCCTGCTTTAGTAAGAAAGCAGCAATATGATTCTTCTCTGACAAGAAATACCAGCATAATTTATTGCATTATTACTCCTCTGAACTGAAAGCAATTAATTACCTCCAGCAGGATGCACAAGTGAAAATTCATCAGAGGAAAGTGATGAAAAATGTACCCACTGCTTTAAAATAATAGGTGCTTAATGGTTTTTTGTTTGCTGGCTAATCTAGAGCATCTTATAAATGACTCAGGATTGGTTATCAGCTGCAAAACCAGTTTTTTCCCCCTTATATTATTCTATCATCCATAATCTCCTTTGAGGACAGGAAGAAAAATCTGCAACATTCAACAAAAAGGAAAAAGGCTGTATAATTTGCCTGTCCTTGCCACATTAAAATTATAATTATAATACATGGATAAAACTATGATAAAATGTGCATACAGTTATTGACTAGGTTGGTGGTGCTTCTTTTTTTATTATTGATCTACCATATCCTTCTTGAAGAAATAGTAACATTTTACTTTAAAAGTTAGGAATGTGACCTTATGTCACATTGCATTTGTGCAACAGAGAAAATGACCCATTCTTCTTATTGTAGGGAACTCCAATGTGTGTGTGACATCATAATGAAATATATCAGGCTATATTTTGTAATGCAAACACCCTCCACTGAGTACAGTTCAACCTATTATAAACAATACCTTCCAGCAAGTTCAAGGCAAAAATGAGAGAGAAAGAGAGGAACTGTATTTTTATGTTATTAATAAATTGTGCATGTATGTAAACGATAGAAACAGCTAGACTCATTACATTTATTTCTGCTTTTCAGAATTATTCACATCTGTATGATTCAGTAATTGTTTTTTCTATAAAGTTATTGGAGTAATTTTGCTCGGTATATTCCCGATCAATTCTTCCTCTCAAGGGCACAGTTGAAAAGTGATATTTGAAAATGGCCCCTGATAGATTGCATGGTTAGTCAGCAGCAGAGACAAACAACCTAATCCAGCGCAAATTAGTTCGGCTGCCAGCAATAGTTTTATACAAAGATGTAAATTATGTTGTCAAAATCAGTCGCTTTCTAGCTTGCTGCTCAGCTAACAAGAAACCACTTTGGCTGATAAAGATGAACACTAAGCTTTTCTCGCTTACAAATTTGCAAATCTGCCATTTCAGCATTCTGTTAGCCACAAACAAACAGCCCCATATAATTGCTTCCTTTTCTCTGCAATGGTATTTCTTGCATAGTACTATTTCTCTAGACTTTAGAGAAAATCCTTGTAGCACTTTAAAAAATGCCAACCAGGGCAAGACACACCCCTATTTTTTAAATGTTCCCAACAGAACCACAACACACAATGCCCAGTTACAAATCATACCTAGTCATGCCAACAATTTACAGACTTACTGTATGTGGCATCCAGTGAACTGCTGAACACACTGTAACTGTCTTAATAAATGGAAAAACACAAACATCTATTTTAATGTATGCTAGAGTGTCTTTGGAACAGCTATGGCTTGACCATGGTCCATCTAGACATGTTATTTTGTATGCTGTTATTATGGGTGGAAACTACATAGGCTTTTATTTCACCAGTCTGCCTTCTTTAAACGTAAACTAGATAAATCTAACATTAGTATGAAAATAATAATGCATTATAACTGTAATTATATACAGTGCAAGTCAAATAAATAAATTATAAATTACAATTACCCTTTAAAGTTGCTAGTCACACTATTTGCTTTAAAATTAATTGCAGGTGCTCGAGTGTTTTATTACAGTCCCAAAGTTGTATATTTGAAAGAACAGTACAGATGATTCCTGTTTATTTGTTAAATTAAAGCTTTGTTGGTAAAATTACAGCTTAATTAATATTATGGGTACTGTATAACAAAATAGTTTACCTTGTGCATAATTTATTTCTACATGCATATCTCAGCACAGACCCATTACAGCTCTAAGGCAGCTAAAATAAAATATTCCTCCTTTGCTGGCATTTTTCTAAATAGCGGTTCACTAAATCAATATTATTCACTTGGTATTTTTAAAAGCAGTGTATCTTAATAATTACACAGCATTAGAGTAGGCAATAATTTTACTTGCTAAGCATATTAAATTTAGCAAGCCATCAGTCAAATAGTTTGTTCTTCTTCAGAATTTGTAAGCAGAGAGCGAGAGTTTGGAATCATGTTACTTTGGTATAAATGTCACATATAGTTTAAGAATGTGTATGTGACTCCCTAAGCAAGCACAGTGCCATATATCTTTATTAGTTTCATTGGTCAGTGCAGTGACCAGTTGTTTATTCTCATTACTCAAGACAAGGTGAACCATTTGGCACAGACTGCAATCACAGCTAAAAACATATGACTTTGCAGAAAATAAAAATTGTAGACAAGGCTACATACACAGCATTGTATACACCATCCGAATAAGATTTTTTTTTCAGTGCTGTCTCCAGCTTCCAGTTTTCCTGGTATGCCAAGCCATAAACCTTTAACAGCTTGGTATTTTTTCTTGTTGATTTAGTATCAAACAACATCATTTCTCCATTGCTCTTCATCATGGATTAAAAGAAAGGGGGGGGGGAGGGGATTAACCATATTATGCAAACTGAATAATAATCCAAGAGTTAAAAGGCACCACACAGAAACCACCACCAGCCCTGATACACAAAATCAATGTCAATTTTTTTCTTCCTACTCCGGTAGGGTTTCTCCATTATTCTCAAAGAAAACATTTAATTCAGTATATGGCAGCAGTTTGAGGAACGCTTTCCTTTAGTCAGTGCTTGGGAACATCATCATATTACTGATATATTAAAAACTAAATGATTGCAATTTGTAGGTCTACAATCAGTTTTGTTTTGCTTTGCTTTGTATCTCCAAGCATGAACTTCACCACCACCACACAGACTCCCAACAAGGCATAAAGCAACCTTCCTCTAGAGGAAACAAAGGTGAAACTCCTCTCCTCTAATCCCCCTTTTTGGTAAATTCCAAGATCATCCCCCATATTCTAAGCAAGTCTCACAGGAATAGAAGGACTGTATTTCCCTTTTTGTGCCTGAATACTCACAAGAAGCAGGGCCTAGAAGAAGATGGAGAGCTGGAGACATATAAATGCAGCTTCCTCTCTCCAAAACCCTAGTAAATCTGTCTCTAACCAGATATTTAGGAGTAGAAATCTGCAATGCCAGCTGGCTGGTGTTTGCTGCAGGTCCAATGAGGATAACAAGATTTGGTAATAATTATAGAAGCCTTTTTTAAAAAACGTTAAGATGTGGGAAGAGCGTGCAAGTAGTGGAGCCCAGATACTATGATGTCTGGGGCAATCTGAACACCTATGACACTAAGGGTATGTCTATACTTCAAGCCGGAGGTGTAATTTCCAGCTCAAGAAGGAGATGTACCTGTGCTAGCTCTGGTTGAGCTACTGTGCTAAAAATAGAAATGTTGCCACCATGGCACAAGCAGCCGGGGGGTGGGGGGGGGAAGAAGCTAGCCCACTGAGTATGTACCCATCAGAGATACTAGGCACATACTATGGCAGCTAGCCCACCCTGCTACTTGCACTGTCCCAGCTACACTTTCTTTCTAGCGCGCACTCTCACTCAGAACGTAATGGAATTGCACCTTCAGCCCAAAGTGTAGGTGTCCCCATAGATAGGTGGGAAGAGTAGACAGATATGGGGAGAGGAACTTGTGGCACAAGAGGTAGCGTTTTGAGATAAAGCAGGGGAAAGGAGCTCGGGAGGGAGATGGACATGGAAATAGGAGATGAAGAGGCTACAAAGGAAGGAATGAGGCAGCAAGAGGATGGAGGCAGAAAAGGAGAGGGGAAGGGTGAAGTGAATGGTAAGCAAGTAGGTGAAACTGGGCAGCAGGGTAGGACATGTAGTTCAGGGGGTATAACAAAACAAACAAATATATGGGGGATAGATAGATGGCATGTCAGGACTAACTCCCAGAACCAGTATTTAATGGTATCTACCATCTACAAATCTACAGGATTTGTGTAATACCTATTTAAAGAAAGATTGGAAACCCAGATTTGTGACACTACATCTGACGAGCATCCAGCAAAAAAGTAAGGAACCAAACATATATTTGGGCATTCAAAATATACTGAAGAACAAACAATTGCAGGTTCGTTCTATATCAACTTCCAGAAATTAGTCACAGATTTTCATTTCCAGAGAGCATAATCGTACGCACCTATTCAAGCCACTCACCAGCTGTCTTGGTGAATGGAATATGAGGGACATTTCCAGTACTGGGCCTTAGCATTCAGCCTAGCTACAACTCCTAAACCCCTTTATCAAGGCAGCAGTTGTCCTGGCAGCAGACCTGAAATGGGAAGGAATGTTTGTACATCCATAACACATTTTGCTTCATCAGGAACAGCAGCCTAGCTAACTGTGAAATAGACACCCAAGCACAAGAAGTTATACCAAAAGTGAGAGTCAGTCTTCCCAGAAGAGAATGTCTCTATGCTCCAGCTTCAAGGGCTCTCTCAAATGAAGGCAGATCTGGTGTCAATGCACCTATGTCTCAAGCTTTAAGTGACATGACAATATAAAACTCCACATTAACTGCCATAAATTAACCCAGTTAATTTCTCTGGGCTACTTTCCATGGACATGTCCTAAATGAATTTTTAAGCATGCTAAGGAAGCTAAAGGCTGAGGACTAAGCTGTGTAACTATCTCCACCTCCAACAGCAAACGACTTGCCTAAAGGATCAGAATATACTCAAGGTGGGTGTGATTCCAGTGGCATCCGACAGCGATCAGTTCATGGTCCTATGCTATTTAACATTTTTAACTAATGACCTGGAAGAAAACATAAAATTGTCACTGGTAAAGTTTGCAGATGACACAAAAACCAGGTGAGTGATAAATAATGAAGACAGGTCACTGATGCAGAGCAATCTGGATCGCTTGGTAAACTGGGAGCAAGCAAACAATGTGTGTGCTAATATGACTAAATGCAAACATATCTGCGAACAAACAATGTAGGTCATATTTACATGATGGGGCATGTAAATCCCCATCCTGGGAAACAGTGACCTTGAAAAAGATTTGGGGGGTCACAGTGGATAATCAGATGAATATGAGCTCCCAGTGTGACACTGTGGCCAAAAGAGCTAAATGAGATCCTGGAGTGGGGTGAATAAACCAGAGAATCATGAGTAGGAGTAGAAAGGCTATTTAACTTCTGTCCTTGGCACTGGTGCAACCGTTGCTAGAATATTGAGTCCAGTTCTGGTACCCACAGTTCAAGAAGAATGTTGATAAATTGGAGAGGGTTCATAGAAGAGCCACAAGAATGATTAACAGATTAGAGAAAACACTTCATAGTGACAAACTGAGATCTCAATCTATTTAGCTTAATAAAGAAAAGGTTAAGGGGTGACTTGATTACAGTCTATAAGTATCTACATGGGCAACAAATATTTAATAATGGGCTCTAATTTAGCAGAGAAAGGTATAACACGAGCCAACGGCTAGAAGTTGAAGCCACACAAATTCAAATTGGAAATAAGGCATAATTTTTTTTTTTAGAGTGAGAGTAACTGACCAGTGGAACAATTTACCAAGAATCTTTATGGATTGTCCATCACTGACCAATTTTAAATCAAGATGGGATGTTTCTTCTGAAAGATCTGCCCTAGGAATTATTTTGGGAAAGTTCTATGGCCTATGCTATACAGAATGCCATACTAGATGACCACAATGGTCCCTTCTGGCCCTGGAATCTAGGAGGCCTGCCCTAAAAATCATCCCCAGTGGATTGTTTTGACAAGCCTCATCTTCGTACTGAAGATCCCATTGTGGGCAGAAACCAACGTGGTTGAGCACAGCAAAAACATCTATCAACAGAGCTGCCTGGCAGGTTATCCACTGTCTGGATGGATCTCTTGTTGAGAGTGGGCAGAGTATCCAGAGGGACAATCCCAAAATTATAAATAATTATGCCATAAATATGGAATAGAAATGGCAACAGAGTCAAATGAATGATTTTCTTAGATTGTGTATGCTCTTTGGGGAAAGAGACTGCATCTTCTGTGTCTAGAAAGCATTTAGCACAGCATTGGGTCTACCACTATTTATCTTAATACTGTAAATAATAACTATGAAGCAAGCATGCAGAAGGCTCTAAGCTCTACCAGCAGTCCCTATTGCTATGTTTTTAAGCCAACATGGAAAATACCACAAAGATAACAAGTAGAAAGGAGACGAGTTGCCAACAACTCCTTCCACTTTGACAGGAATGAATGACAACCATGACAAACAATTTCTATACTCTTGGTGTAAGTGACACTTGGGGAAAGTGAGATGGTTACTGATCCAGCAGAAGTTGTTTGGCACCTCCTTTTTAGTTACCACTTACAGTGGATCCCCCCGCCCCCTGGTCTGGTGCTTGACAAGAATCCTGCTCATTCTTTCTCACACAAACACTTAAGCGCTCAACTGACAATGTCACTCAGCATAATCTTTATCCTGCAACTATCCTATAAAGCATTCATTGGTGTTTTAGATGGTGAAGGAATTTCCATAGTCAATGTATGGCTCAGGGACTGTTAAACCAACAATGTATCTTCTATTTTCCCTAAATAAAGTGCTTAGGATGAACTCCTTAAGAGTTCAAAGGCCCAGTGGCCTCTGGTCTCACTCGGTAGTCATCAGGCACCATAGGTTAGCCTGCTGTTCAGTCTCCATTGTCCACAGGGATTTTAATCTCATCCTAAATGGCCCCAATGGATCCCCCACTTGCATTTTGAGATGACATACAGAGACAATGACAACTTTCAGAAAAATCTTCCCAGTGGCTATATTGTTGGTGCATCATATTAGAGGACTTACACGATGCAACCTGCAGGCACATACACCTTGTGTTCCTGTCAAGATATAGGAGATCAGTGCCATGTTTCCTCCACTTAAGAAGCCATCCTTCCTCCTCTGTGCCCAGATGTGAATAAAACAGTTCTGGATTGAAAAGGGCCTTTCGAATTTAGTTCAAGAGAAATTGAGAAAAGAAAAGTCCAAATCACTTTTACGTAGCACATATTAAAGGGGATATGCAGCTTTGGAGGGAACATAGTCCAGTGTTTGAAGAAATGCATCTGGAAGACGTGCATTTGGTCAAAGAACAAGAATCTCCTGCTGGAATTAAAGGCTACCCTACAAAAGCAATATCCTGGCGAGTAGGTAGTTCGTAATTTTCACTATATTTGTTATGCATTACAGACTGATTGTGGCTGCATGAGCTGATTCCACCGTTCACAAAAAGATTACCATAAACTGCCATTCCTAGATAGTCCTGCCTACATATACTGGTGATGAGTACCGATTTTCGAGTCCCACTGTTCTTAGCTACTCTAAGAAAATGCAGGACAAAAAGCTTTTTCTTACCCATTATTTTGGTTTGTAGTCCCCCTATAGTAGTGCAGACATACAAACCGGTGAGTAAATTGTTAAAATTAACTGTTTTCATCTTGTTAGGTCCTGGAGACTTAATGGCTCACGAGGTTGGTAACAAGGTTTATCAAATCCTTCATTTCTATGATAGATCACCAGTTCATCCAGACCAAAATTGATAGTGACTTCAAGTCCTTACCACATGAACTGTGCTTGGCAGGCTACTGTATATGACATGAACTAGCTGGCTTAGCTAGTTTTTTTCCTGTGAGAACTAGAGTATCTTATTCTAATTTTTAGAGGGCAACATTTGCACATAAAACACAAACACACACACACACACACACACACACACTCTCCTACAATAGGCAGTTCAAGAGGACTCAGACTTCATGGGCATGACTGACTGACATATATCCATATGCTGTCTCTGAGTAAGAACTGAATTACATACACAAGGCCTTCAGAAGCTTGTATTCTCAAAGCCCACATTGCATTTGTTCTTTAGAGAGAAAGAGAGTGCCCAGTATTGTCAATCCAGAGTCTTTTACACAAGTACTACTCTACCTAGTACTAGTTAAGTTTACATCCAAAATTAACGTAACACAATTACTGCTTCATTAACTAATAGGAGAATGATAGATGGTTAGTCCATTTGTTTGGGTTGGTATTGGAATCCTTTTTCCACCAAAAAAAACCAAAATGCAATTACCAGGAATACAGTTAAATCTGATAGTTTCCACATATGAAAAAATACTTATCCACGATATATTTTTTCTCTAACAAAACATTACCATAAATTGTACCTCTGATTACAGATATCCTTTTCGTGTTAAAATATGTCTAGTAAGACTCTGAATTTGTACAGTGTAAACATTTCTGAACATAGACTGCAAAGCCATGAATGTTTACATTTATTAGAAATGTGGCTTGCAAATTGTACATGTTCCTTTCTCTCTCTAGTCAGACTGAAGGTTTTTCAGTTTGTTTCTTTAAGGAAGGTTTTATCCCAGGTTGTGACTATTCAAGAGACAGTGAAGAGTATGTTTTAGTGGCTGTTGCACCAATTTCCCACAATAGTTATTTTCTTCCCCAACCACCACAGAGACACACAAGTTTTAAAAATACCCGGGGGGAAGAGGGGGAATATACCAAATCCTCACATCTTGCTGATGTCCCATGATTACAAGGTGTCTAAGTCCAGTCATCTACAGCATTATTCAAAAAATTTAACATAAAAATGTACAGTGAATAATAAAGCTATTACTCAGTGAATATGTATTACAATCAGCTGACCTGTGTTTGTGTCACCAGATAAGTGCTTACACACAGGTACAAACAAACAACTGAGCTCTTCTTCACTTAGAGGAAAAATAATTCTGGCAGGCAGGGGAAAGAGTACTATAGAGGGTTTTTTCTCTCCCCACCCGCCCTGGACTGTGGTATAGAAAAACAATGGCTTTTCTGAGGCACCGTGCAGACAAGGCAGCTCTGAAAAAAAATAATAGCCATGATTAATGACAACAGGCTAGAGGAGAGTTGGGACACAGCCGCCACATATATCATCCTTTCCCATCAGTCTCTGCTCCTCCTTGCCCCTCTTCCTACTACCAGCAAGGCATTATAAAAATGTCTTATCTGCTTTTGACTTTTTTCTGAAATAGCAGCCCTGCCAGGAGAGAGAGAGCGAGAGAGAGACAGACAAAGAGGCGATAGGGTGAACAAGAAAATGGCATGTAAAATAACTAAAAGATATTCCAGGGGAAAATGTGCAGGCTGAAATCATTCAAGATTTCAGCAACTTGACTCTTCACATGCTGAAGCCACATTTTCAAGGTCTTATCTGCCATATGGTTCCCTGTTTGGATGATTTATTAGGTGTAGAAAGCACACTGATAAATTTTACTGCATTTCCCTGAATAGGCAACCTATGGTGTCAATAACAAAGCTCAGGCCGCTTTAATGAAAACTGTAAGCACCAAAGGGTAACCATTTATTTATGAGTCGCTATAGTATTACTAGGACAAAATTTATCTTCCCTTCTCACGCACTCTGCAGAAACCAAATCTGGTCAAAGAAACGGAGATCACATCCATATGTCAGTGACTTACTAACATCTCTCCTGCATGGGCTGGTGCTTATTTCTGAACAAACAAATTGTTTCATTCTAATGACTAATTTTTATTTAAAGATTTTTTTAAAAATTCAATAATTTTATTTATTAAATTATAGTGGTGGCAATTCATACCTCTGCAAAGGAGAGAAGTTCCCTCGGAAAAAAGAAAATTAGGGTTAAGTTATTCCATTACATAGACCAAATTTTCTTTGTTAGTTTTCAAATATTTAAAGAAAAGTTCCCTAAGACAATCATGTTAGTAGTTTGAGATTTAGCAGTAGATGAGTGGATTGTCAAAATCACTTGAAAGAGTCTGGAAAAAAAAGCCATAAACAAATGACAGCTTGTAAAAAAGGTCTGATGCAAAAGCACTGTTTACTGTTCCATCAAAGGTTTCAGAAAGATTCATGGGCTGACACTTTGGCCTTAATTCAACAACCATAAAACTCTTAAAATATCTTATATGTATGTTCCTGTACATGGATTTTTTTTTATGGCCTTCACATTTAGTTTAAAAGGAATGTGTATCAATTGATCTCCCAATTCATATGCTGAACTTCACTTATATATTTTGCTCATAATTCAAAAGGGACTTTACAGAATTTTTTTTAAACCTTTTTTTTTTTAGTTGCTATTGTCGTAACCACTATTTGGAAGGCAAACTGAAGTCCTTTGTTATTCCTCCTGCATGTGAACTGGTTTGCTACTTTGGGCTGATCAAGAGTAGCAGGACTGCTGGAATTTTTTCCCTTCCTCTTCCCCCATGCCCAACCTTTCCTTCCTTCTACAATAAATAAGGAGGAAATAAAATTAAATAATAAAGTCTTTAGTACAAGACAGTACAAATATTCATGTGTATGTAAGGTGTTTAAGTTTTGGGTCTTCCAATATTGAGTATCCAGTTAAACAGAAAGCTTTGCAGAAGTATTACCATTTGCATTAATTTCAGTTTACCACCATCTTCAATGAAAGAACGGTAAGACCAAAGACTAAAATGCCAGATGGTCAAAAGGTCATTGGAGCTGCTGAGCACTTGTGAAAACCTTGCTAATTCATCCTGCCTAAATGGAAACTGCTAGATGGCAAACTCTCGAAAAATCTGGCCCTGAATGTCCACCTTTTAACTCAAATCCATAAGACATTATTGGTACGTGTGTACATTTTATTATAACCATAAACCTGAGCACGGCAGCACCACTGAATAGTTCTAGTTACAAGTGACATACACTGCCTGGCAAAACTCCAAATGAACTCAGAATTCTAGTTCTTGGGGCATGCATTAGAACTGTGTTCAAAGGGGTAGGGAGTTTTGGTTTTGTTTAAAAAAAAAAAACAACAACAACAACAAAAAAAGCCTCCTACACTAGTTTTTAACCTTTGGTTAGCTTAGCCTCAGAATGGCTTTCCTTAGAAGAGACTGTCATGGTCTCATACTGGCCCTTTACATCCATCGGTTTACATCAGAGGCATAACATGGGTGATCTCCATTTGGATAGGTTGAACCCTAAAATGACAGGTGTGCTTAAAGTCAAATGTTGAAAACAAAAAAGGTCAGGTAACTAGGAACCAATATTTTCTGCATTACAAAACACCCTCTCTCTTGCTAGCAAGAGACTAGCAGCTTTAAAATATATATATATATATATCCAATTGCTATACAGATTTTCTTATTCCACAACTATGTAGTGAGACTAGATCCATACACGTTCGTTAAGCACTTTGAAATCCCAGGTGGAAGCTATAAGTGCAAAGTGTATAATATATATTAAAATGAGGTTGCCCTCCATTTATGTCAGTATAAATAAAATCCATATTACATAATGTTATACTAGGATGTTTTGTCTTGGTACAGAAAAAGGGGCCTGACCCTACCCTCACATTAGTATAAATGAGGAACTTTATGGTGAATGGAGATCTACCATTAAGAAGGTTCTGGAAAGCACACAATTGGATATACTGGTTTTTGTATGACTGGATAGTAGTTACAAGCCACAGTTTTACAGCCTCACACATGCTGTGAACAACTAAGTCATGCTCGTTCACATGCTGCCCATTTGAGAAGATATAAGTTGTTTGTGCATGCGCACATTTGTGTGTCCTGCAAATGTAGTTCCTTAAACGTGACTGCTTCCCCTTTTCTCCACCCAGCATAGGTCTCCTGAGAATTACAGAAATTGATTTACGGTGCAGATTTATTTGTGAATGACATAACCTTCTGTCATAGCCTTTTAATAAGTCAGTTTTATGGAGTAAGAAATGAATGGACTGCAGCAATTTAAATCAACAATCATTTTTATTTGCCTTTCCACTGCCAATACTCCAAATTTTCCTCTTGATGGGGAAAATGCATGTCAAACTATTTTTAGTCAAATAAATGCAAGGGCTGTAATACATGGGTTACAAATGACATGCATAGTGCATTAGAAACATCACACTCTTTAAAGTACAAATTTTGTTTTGGTATTGTTTTCTTAAACCTACACCAAACCACACAGCCAATCCATTTCTTTTTATTATCGAGCCAAGGTTGTTACTTCATAGTTGAAAGATTTGATTCCTAACCAACACAAAGTTTTAAAGACAACTTTAGTCTGCACAGCTTTTACACCTGCCTTCTCCCCCACTGAAAGGGGAGGAGAGCTAACTAACATATGAGTAGACTCTATTAGGCAGCTTCCTAGGGCTCAGGAAGCAACACTTGCCAGTTTCCAGCAGCCAATCTTCTCCTTCCAGGTGAATTATCCACTCTCACAATGTAGCTGCCACTGCACACCTAACTTGGGTCCTCCACACTGCACCATGAACATTACACCAACTATGCAGCATCACCTGAGAAATTTGGGAACTCTTTACTAAGCTGAATCCAAGGATCTGCCCTTTGTACTTTGAGCTCCTCCATTTGCTTGGTGTACCCAACAAGTCTCTTATCCTACACTCAAGATACAAGCATTTCAGACCAGGGACTGTCTTCTTGTTATGCATTTGTATAGCACCTAGAACAACAGGCCCCAGACCTATTAGCACAATACAAATAATGGTAACATACCACTATCTTCTCCCAATACTTCTAGATGTGGGTGCTCAACCTCTCTGAAAATAAAACCACGTCCTTAGGTGCCTACTGTGATACTGGCAGACCAGGTGTCAGCTCATGCCAAAGCCCCAGGTCAATTCACTTGTGTGCTGGTGAAGATCAAAGTAATTGTTAAAGGTATAGAAGTGTATTTGGTGTTTAAATATAATGAAAATGAATGGGCTGTTACATGCCTTGTTTTCACTTATCTGTATCCTGTTATAATGGAGCAGCAAACATTTACAGTGTGTATAACCCTGCAACTAAATAACCCATCAAACGAAGAAGCAGCCTTGTGGAATGCAAACGAACTTTAACAGAAAAGTGCTAATTTCAAAGCAAGTGGCCATTTGTGTGTGATGATCAGCGGTCAAAGACTCTAAATGCATTCCTCACTCTCTATCATCGAAGGAAGAGCCCATGTGGGTAGTGACCCTGTCAGCTTGTTTTCTCTGAGAAGAAGCTATACGTATGGATTCAAAGATCGATCCTGCATCTCTGGACTGTTTGGATTCTAACAGGGCAGAATAGCTGAATGAGAAGACGGAGATCCTCAGAGTTAGTTATTCTGGGAAGCCCTTAGAGACTTTCTGAGCAACTGGCAGATTACTACATCTAGCACCATTTGAAATTATAGATTGTGACTCACCTGTACATATATCTAACCTCTCAATAACTCTCACTTCCTTTTCTTAGCTAATAAACCTTTAGCTACTGCATCACTACGTTTTTGGAGATTAGGGTTTGGACAAGGCCAATTGCTATTTTTTTCTCTCAATATATTCAAACTTCTATGAGAGAACTGAAGATGACAAAGCAACTATATGCTGGCTTCCAATGGTATCCAGAGACCTTTTAGGTACTTCTGAATTCTTGGTCCTGCATAGCATAAGTCCACCTGTAATTGTATATTTGGACCTTTAAATTAGAAGGATAATTCTAAGGGGAAGACCTCTGTCTTTCAAATAACCACCTTGTGTTTCTTTTTCTGCTTTCAGTGTCCACTTAATACACAAATGCTTGAAATAATCTAGCCTATTACTACCCTTGAAATTCTACAAGAGTTTACAATTTATTGTTATGAAAGTGTTTCCAACTTTAAAAAAAAAATCTAAGAAGATTCAGGATAGAAAAGTGTATTTCACTCTTTTTATGAGGCTGTTCTTGAGAGCTAAGCAATTTGTTGGAAAAGAACATAAAAATATTGAGAATGGAGAAAGTTATTCATTCCATAAAGCCGTGTCCCTCTCAATACTTCATTTCTCCAACTACAGCCCTTGATCGCTTCATAAATGACCCACATGGCAGCAGGTGAATAGCTTTGTCCAGTAGGCTATTTCAAACATATTGAAGGCATTTATAATGAGTAGTTAGATTTCAGTTATATAGCAGCCAAGCTCTGTACAAAAGAGAACCTTATATCATAGGGCTTAATAGTAAAAGTTCATAAATCTGAAGACCATAGAACTCCACATAAAAGTCAAGTTGAGTGTAAGTTCTTCAAAAAGTCATTTTTTAAAAAAGTGAAGCTACTGTGGGTTAAGAATTTGATGCAAATTTCATTCCCAAGTTTTAGCTGAAACTAAACTGACTTTTCAATAATTTAAGTATGAAACAGTACATACTGGGTGCGCATTCCTATTGATTTAAATTTATCGTATAACTCAAGCATGTGTTGACCTAAGAGGACGATAACTTTATCCTGGACTGAATAACAGAGTCCCAAGTGTTTATACCAGATACACTTTGGATCTGTAGTGTTTTCATTCCAGGCTATAGTTATTACCAAGCTAATGGGGAGTACACCCAAATTATTACTGTGCTGAAAAAAATTAGAGTCACATTTTGAAGTAACAGGAAGAAGATTTTAAACTAAAATCTGGCAAGTGGAAAACTTAAAAAAAATTAAATCAAACCCCTCTTCTTGGTTTTGTATGACTATTTCTTCTCCTTACTCCCTCACCTCTTTTTTCCACATTTCTTTACTTCAAAACTAAATAGAAGATACATTATTACAGAGGAAGAGCATCTCAAGCTGTCCATTCCGCTCCTCTTCTCTTCTAAATCTTGCTCTTGTCATACATTGCCATGACCCTGAAACCTCTGATCCTGATTCTCACATTCCACTCAGCTTGCTTGTCCAAAATACCGAACCTGCAAATCATCTTCCTCACTTTCAGTTCTTCCCCTATCACTCCTCTCATTGTTTCCCTGCACTGGATTTTGGTCTCCTTCTACATCAGACTCAAACTCCTCTTACCGATCTCTAATGCCCAACATTATTTATTCTCTTCCTGTATCTCATCTGTATCCTAAGTGTATCCCTCCCCACTCTGCCTTCTCAAAGCACTTGCTACTCCTTTCTGCCAGTGATTCCATGGCTTTTCTCACACTGCTCTTAAGTCTTAGGTACCCCTGGCTTTATACGCTATGCAACTTCACTTTCCTCCTTTGATCTCCTTCTAAAAATATCACATAGCTAGACATTTGATACTGGGTCTCTACTTTAGTACCTGCCACTCCTATCCCTAGGCCCAATCTTCTCCCTTGATTAATTAACAACTTTCTGGACACCCCTGTTCACCCAAAAATATATGTAATGGAGCCACTCCTATGTAGTGGAATAGTCTGAAATAGAAATTTGGGTGGGCCCCAACTTAGGGTGGATGGGCACCGGCAAATACATGAAGCTTCTACCTGCAGAGTGCATGGATCCAAAAAAATCCCGACCATTAATAAATGTACTTAAACTTGGCGTTGACACGGCCTTGGATTTGGGTGGTCCCGGGCACCTAGTACATGGGCCAGACTCACTCCACCTCTATAGAAAGCTAAAAGAGCAAACAAAAAAAGTATGCAAACAAATACATTGATTTTTATATTGTTATAACATCTCTCCTCTTTGTTGTCTTAATTTTACATACGCTCATTTGAATAGGGACAGGTCTAATTTTTTCCTGTAGAGAGAGAGAGAGAGAGAGAGAGAGACATCTACAGCATGCCTCTGTGTAAATAATAAATACAATTAATTGGGAGGGGGCTGTGATAGTCCTGATTAAACACAAGTATAGGACCATTATTCTGTGAGCAGAGGCCTGTTGACATGTAGGCAAGGAAATAAAAGAGAGGTCTTATTTTTTTAGCTGTGAAACTGTGCTACACTTTTTAGGTATTTTAATGACCGTGATATGGTCACTATTGGTTTTTCTTCACCTCTAAACATTTTTTTAAAAAAACCTATAGGCTGAAGTACTTTTGTTCTGTTCTATTCTAAACTGGGTTTTGGTTGTGCACTTTATAGCGATATATTTCATGCTAAGACTTGGCGTGACCGTAGACTCCAAACCACAGTTGCCAACTGGGGAAAGTGTGTTTTTTATTTATTTATTTATATCTAAATAATATATAAATAAATATATATATTTTCCCAGTACTCCAAAGAGTGAGTAAAGCAGCTCCTTGTGCACTGATTGGCTAATGGGTGTCAGGCAGCTTAGTGATTTGCCTACTGTACAGTTATTGAAAAATAACTCTACAACAATTATGCAAAACTGAGGCTGAATTTGATTGCAGAGAATGGCCTAAATGGGGAGAGAAAGCCATACTATACATCAGTATCTCTGAACTCTGGCTAATACAGTTCAGTGTTATTCCGATTTAAATCTTGAGTTGAAGTGGGCCGAATGGCCTAAACACTATCTTGGAGTTCTGCTATATTCTACACCATGTAATTTTACAAAATCAACTAATATATGTGCACATAGCATCACAGTAGTAGAAAGTACAAGATACATGATAGAATATATGTTTAGTTGCTTTTAAGTATGTAATATAAGCAATATATTGTCCTGTTACATTATTCTATCATCACTTTTTTGGAGAGTACTTTGAAGATGTAGATCACTGAATACAACAGTAGTGTTGATAGCGGTAATCACTAAATGAGCATTATGGGGCCAAATGAAGTCTTCACCGTTCTTCATTTGGTTTTTGTGGTCTGATATTCACCAAGAGTTTGACCACAACTCTTCGGCATGCATTTGAAGGGGCAGATGTGCCCTTCAGTAGTGGTTGCCATCACTAGCTACCCTCACTAGGTTTAGCATGCCAGCTGAGGCAAGATCCCACAGTGCAGCGCTATGATGCACATGCAGCTTCTTGGAGCCACTACTTAGAGGTGAGTGAGTTGTTAGGACCAATAGCAAGCAAACCACCCATTATGGGTATGTCTGTATATTATGCAGAGCTACTACGCTGAGCAGCTGCTGAAGAGCTCGACAGGCTGCCGAAGAACGCACCAAGCAAAGAAAGTAAACGGGTAGGCCAGTAGGCCTCAAGCCAAGCAAGAGAAAGCTTGCTCACTCTGAGCAGAAGTGAGGTGAAAACCAGGAAGCCCAACATGAAATCCCATAGAGGCTGTAACTCCATCATTTACATATGGGGCCAGAATGACACTAACACCAGAGGTAGCCAAGACTGCAGAGGATCAGGAAGCCATGGCTGGAGCAGCTGAAATTTTCACAGGCACTAAAGGTGCAGCAAGCAGAGGGGACTCTATGGAGAGGGAAGGAGTGGAGGGGCACAACATTAATTTATGTTGCAACTTTTTTGTGTACATCTAAACAAATTTTCAAAATCTTGCTACAAACAATATTTTAGGACACTGATATGTTAGGTCATTCTAATATCAGATCTATGCATTATTATTAATGCAGCATGACATTTCACAGGAGACGCTATCTGTGTGTATTAAAATCAAGGCACAGCATCATCACAGAATTCATATGATTCAAGGAAACTCCTAATGATCAAAATACATTTTTTTAACCTTTATGCCATCATATACTTTTTATGAAATTTTGCACATCCATTTCTCAGTCGCTTCAGATCAAAGCACTTCCTGTCTTAATAAAGAAACTTTAACAATGGTAACTTTATATGGAGAGCAAGTTTTTCTCCCCATAAGGATTTCATTTTATCCTTTTTACAAAGTGACTTGTGTGCATTGTTCAACTTCATTTCTTTTAGATGCAAGCATACTGTATCTAATTTGAGAAAAAAAAAAAAAAAGAGAGTCCCAGTTACCTTATAATTCCTGTTAGGAAATATATGACCTTATTGTCCCTCAACATAATTCGGTCCTCTACAGTCACATGTATTAAACCAGATTTTGGAGTGCATAAAACTGCATATAATCAAGCTTTCTAATGATATCTGTAAACATTATATGCGTTTCACATTTCAAATCATAGAAGAGTGAGTATCTAGTATCAAAACTCTAACAGTGAAGAACTTCACTATGTGGTTTTTCATATTTGACCAGTTCTGCAATAACTGAAGCACACTGGCATCAATGTTCCCCCTAATTTTCGACAGGCCGTGTGCGCAAAAAATTTCTTCTGTGCAAATTGTTGTGGATGTGTGAAAATTTTTGTGCGCGTGGTGTTTCACCGTGTGCGCAGGGTTTAGGATCTGTGTGCGCGCACACACGCGCACAGCTTACTGGCATGTATGATATTCCATCATAAATTACTTTAAATACATGATAAGTTAGTGGTTTGTTCTAAAAGCTTTCCTGTGTAGAAGGTGAACCATAATTCTCCTTAGTAATTTTCCTGACATCCTGCCAAACTGAGGACAAGTGGTCAAACTTATTTAAGGACCAGCAAGGCTACAAATACTTGAATGTGTTGTTCAAGAATTGCACATAGATATTCTTTTGCATAGCTATTGCTGTTTCAAAACCAAGAAGAAGAAAAAAAGAGCAGCCATTCAATGTAAAAATATGGATTTGCATTTTCAGGGATGTTTGAAAATGTATTACTTATAATTAGCAAAACAAGCATAGTCCTTGTGACAGCTTCACTTGACAAACCTTTGAATGTTTGACAAGAAAAGGTCATGTTTTGTAAAATCCTCAAAAGGTCATTCAATAACAAATCACATGAATGAAATCACAAAGGTTCAGTGGGGTTAACAGAAACACCACAGGCATTAAAGTGTGTTTTCAGGGTAAACAAGGTAAAAGAAAAACAGTCTGTCTCAGTATTGGAGAGGGGAAAACAAGCAATGTCTCATTTGCCAAACACTGTAATTTTAAGACATTTTCTCTGTACTGGGTGGTTTAGCACTAAGTATTATTTCTCATGTTCAACACATTTAGGGAAGGATTAACAGATAACAAGAGATGAAACATTTAAACTCCTCAAAGGTCTAGGTTGACCTTATTTTTCCCCTCAACTTGTGACTAGATACTTAAAAAAAACAAAACAAAAAAAAACAATGCTCATGTCAACTAAATCTCAATCTTAAATCTCAAAACTTCACTGCTTGAAACTCTGCCAGCCTTTCAGCTAAACACTTTGACCTGCTCGTGACCTCTTATTTCCAGGTCTATTTTCTTCTTTACCAAGAGCACACAACATTTTTCACAGGCAGGAATAACAAAGCATTGTTTATATAGGGTAATTTAACCACAGGATCAGTGCAGGGAGCAGTGTGATGTATTTGATCCACAGGCCAGGGAAAAAAGCATTGCTCACCAGTGCTAAAGACAAGCCTATTGAATAGTTTTCCTGGGGCAACCCAACTAACTGAGGCATCTTTTCACATATAGGCACAGAAGAGAAGCACTGAGGAATGACGTTGGGTCTCACTCTCCCCAGGATGTTCGAGCTCTGGCCTGTTATAAGCCTAAAGTTTTCAAGTCCCATTGTGCTGCAAAAAGGGAGTGCTTATATACATTAATTCAACGTTAGTCAATGGAATTCACAATGCAGGGGAGGAAATTCCCCCATAGCACAGGAGGAATTTTAGGGCTACCATCCATGCATAGGATTTATTAACAACATTTTGCAAAGCAGAATAATATCCTAGAATTGGAAGGCAATACAAGTGCAAACAGTAATTTATCCTTAACAGTTAACACTTCCACCCCCGCCCACCTCTGTGTATCAATACAGTATTTATTCACCCACCCTCAGTCAGGGCTGGGCCAGATAGATTTGGTTAGGAGGCAAGGATACCCCCACCTGCATTAGGACATTCACAACCGCTCATGATAGACTAGATCAGGGATCTCAAACTCAAATTACCACGAGGGCCACATGAGAACTAGTAAATTGGCCTGAGGGCCGCATCACTGAAACCTTTTCATACAATGATACAAAAGTATAGTCAAAAATGAAAAAAAATGAAGAGTAATATAGTATTCTATTAAAAGTCAATGTATTAACTTTTTAAAAACTGTAATGCAAAGAGAGGTTTTAATAAAATATAAACACTCAGTAATGTTTGGAGCTTGGCTGCCAGTGGAGTTGGCACCTATGGCGGGCTGCAGGAAATAACTCCGTGGGCCACGTGTTTGAGACCCCTGGACTAGATACAGGAGGAACATACAGCAGGAAGCTGGCTCCATCACATGGCAAAGAGGATGAGGAAAGCCACCATCAGGCAGAAGAGCCCAATGGCCTTGGAGAATGCAAAGCCCAGGATGGCGTAGGAGAACAGCTGCTGTTTCAGGGAAAGGTTTCTGGCATAGCCAATAATGAGGCTGCCGAATACGGTTCCAATGCCAGCACCAGAGCCGGCTACCCCAAACGGTGGCAGCACCAGCACCGATGAACTTTGCCGCAGTGTCAATGTCCCGGGGACAGCAGGGGGTCACAAAACGGGTGCTCGAGGAGGAAAGCAAAGAGAGAAGGTTGCAAGGGAGGCACATAGGGTAGATTTCATGTGCACCCTAAAAGGCACTCTATATATGAGGCTCTCAGAAGGAAACCTCAAGTGAGTCAAAATTCTGGCCTCCAAGCATGAAATGGAAGTGGATTCTCAAGAACCCGAGTGCTGCCACTATGGGTACAGTCTAGAGTGCGTATACATGCAATCAAACAGCTGAGCAGGAATAGTACTACACAGAAAAGAAAAGCTTAGGCTCTTAATCTGAATAAGTCTGGAAATCATTTAAGGCAATCACATACTGTATTCCCTCTATTTTATAAATGTTATCACAAAAATGTGTGATGTATTTGAACTACATGAAGACAAAACCTGTCTTTAACTGAGCAAGCTACCTTTGCACTTGTGGGTACAGTAGGCTGCACACCACATAACTCCTATTAGGTAGTGCTTCCAAAGTAATCAATATTTATTCTTAAAGACGCAAAAGTGTTATTAATATTAATTTAAAATTGTGCTTTGTATGACCACCAAAAAATTGATCAAAATTATATTCTAGTTCTCATTCCATATTCATGCAATATATTTGTCATTTTAATTCTGCACTGGTACAATGGTACCATGGTAATAAGGTCATAGAAATAGTCCTCTCCGTTCTTCACACCGTGGTACCTCAAGACTTTTGCTCTACACAGTATTAAGATTCCTATTTCTACTATTTCACCTTCCAACCGTTACGCCATGTTCAACAACACATGGGACAATATTCTAGTTGGGTCCTTCCTGCACAATTCCAAAGAGCCGGTGGTAAAAATGCTATATTGGCATTTAGGGTGTCTTCTGACTTTTTCCAATTATTCTGTGTTTTGTATTTTATTTTAAAGTACACGCACAGCTAAGCTAAAAATGCCTCTTCTCCATTAGTGTTATTTTTCCTTTAAAAAGCTATACCAGTTTGTACGATGACTGATCAAATTGACTATCGGAAACAAGACACCTCATTTTGTCTTTCTTGCCAACTATTTTAGCTTATTTGCCATGAGCACAGGGTATAATTAATATCACACAGGAGCCAGCATTGTCATTTTTCAAATCATTTCCCTGGAAATGTTCTACACCTCTTAATGGCCCTGCTAATGCTGTAGCTGTCATGTTTTGGACAGCTGCGCTTTTACAAGACAAACTCAGCTGTGCCATGTGCCTCTCTGTAGACTTTTTAGCTCAACGGCTCAGAGGCCATGAATGCCAGCTGGTAACAGCTATATGGAAATCTTTGATTAATTTTTTTACCTCTTGGTGCTGACTGTTGCTCAAGTGTCACCTTCCCACTTTCCATCCCCAGCCAGCATTTTTCCCCCTCTCCCAACATCATCTGATGGATGAAGGATCAACTGAGTGGGCCAAAAATCATATGACTAATTAAAGGCAGGACAGTCAGTCCAGATGTGAAGAGAACACAGTCTGGATAGCAGCCAAATTAGTCATGTTAAATGCCACATTGTTCAAGAGAGAAAGCCCTTAACTTTAAGTAAATGATACACTTTTCTTAGTATTTAACATATACTATTAGTGTATCACTGGATAATAAAGTTACACAGATAGGTGATGTGAAGCATGCTATGCAACAACTGGTCTTCACAGTTTATAGGTAAAGCAACTGGGGAATATTGATTTGTACTAAATGTTTCTCTTGTAGCAGCAGGAGCAGATAGCCATGTTTAAGAAAAATTCAGTCAGATTTGCTAGGCTTTAATTGCCAAAATGTTTGATGATGTTGACAATGTCAACAGATTAGTATTGCTCAGTAGTTCTCCAGTAGGGTGATTTTAAATGTAACAATTGATTCCGCCTAGGAAGCAGTATTAAATGCTTCTTACTGAGCCCCAAACTGGGGAATATGATTCATAAACTAACCAAATGTTTTTTAATCCTGATACATGCAAGCAATGCCAAACATGCATATTTAGGCTCAACATAGTGCTGCTTCCCTGATCTTTTAATACTGTATTCATTAGTGATCTACAGCCCTGAGAAAGGACAGTACAAAACTTCCTTTCCTGCTGTGTCTGAAAAATGCTGCAGAAAGTTGTGTTCATCTGTGCAACAGCAGGTCTCCCAGTTGAAACCAGCCAGGCCAGAAAAGTGACATGAACAGGATGCTGCTAAACATGCACAATTCAGAAATATACACTGTATTCTCTTCTGCATGATTTGCTGCCATTTAAAAGACAATAAACAGCAACTTTAGATTGCTAACAACATGTCATTTAGGGTTTTCTGTTGCTCAACATCAAGAAAAATCAATGCCAGCTCTACAGGGGCAGAAAACCCAGAGAAGTGAGCTCCATTTCAGGTCTGTTTGAACTCATTTCCTTTCTCCATGGTTGCCCCCTTGCACACCCCCTCAGGCATCCCCTCACAACAGGCATGACAGCTTGACACATTGACAGCTTGCACTGAATGACAACTGATTTGTACAAATTTCAAGCCTTATAAATCTACCTGTCACAACAACAACATAAAAGAGCTTGGACCCAGCAGGTAACTCAGAAAAAGCTTCCCCTGACAGCACTTTCTGAAAAGCAATGGCTTGCCTCCTGCCAAAATTCCAACTATCATCCTTGTATAACTTTGAATAAAAATTCAGGGCCCATTTTCTTGCCAACAGGCTACCAATCGTCTTATTTAAAGATTAAAAAAGAGTGAACAGGGGGAAAAAAGCCATCTACACAATTTCATTTTATACTGATATGAAAGTAGTACCACCTGCTATGGCAGGATTACCACACCATTTTTCTCTACAGTGCTCAGACAGAGTAAATGAGCTAGGCTTTTTACGGTATTTAAACAATATCCCAGATTGCAATGGTGCTATGCATCCAGGACACTCGAACTGTTAGTCAATGCCACTCTCCCTGCTAAAAGTTCAAGGGTTTTAGTTTGTGGGTTTGGGGTTTTTATTCCTCCCGTTTTTGTTAAAAGTAAAATTGTAACAGTTTAAAAAAAAGAGAGAGAGCGCGCCTTTACAGTTTAGCTATCTTTTGGTGTCCAGTTCTTATGAAAGAGAACGTGCACACTAGTTAAAATGCTAATATCACATTTTCAGAAGTAATATACAGCAGGATAGCACAGCATTTGATAATACTGACCCCTTATTATGGAATATCAATTGAGCACAATAATTCAGAAATGGTCTTTTAAAAGAGGGGCGGGGAAGAAGTTTACAATCTCTAAAAGAGACTCCAACAAGTATGAGAAAAAGGATAGAGTCTATAATAAACAAACAAAAAAGTTTAAAAACTCAAAGCTCAATTTTTGTATCTCAGCTGTGGATTTGCTGGCAACGTAAGGATAAATGCTAAATAATAGTTTGTAAATCTCAGATGGGCAGAAGGATGCTTGTGGCACAGAGGCAGACAACAAACAGTTGAGAGATTTACAGCTTTGAGAACATTTTTCGTTTTTTGAAAGGGTAAGTGAAAATGTTTTAGCAGTTTGCAGTCGTAAGGCACAAGACTCAAAAACTATGGTTTCCACTCTGCCAAATCTTCCAGAAGTATTATGATAGGCAATTAATTAAAGCAATGGGCTGAGATCAAATCTTGGATAATATCATTCACTCAACCTCTGAGACCTCAGAGAAGTTGCTGCTCTTCCTTTTGCCTCAGGGCAGGTTTACACTACAAATTTACATCAGCAAAGGTGCACCAACTCAGTAGCACGGCTGTATCGTGTCTGGTGAAGACACTCTAAGCAGACAGGAGAGAGGTCTCCCATCAGCTTACTAACTCCATCTCTGCAAGAGGTGGTAGTACTGTCTACACCATAGGCGCCGACTCCGTGGGTGCTCCGGGGCTGGAGCACCCACGGGGAAAAATTGGTGGGTGCAGAGCACCCACCGGCAGCTCCCCGCCCGCCCTGGACCTGCGGCAAGCTCACCTCAGCACTGGGAGACGTTGCGGGGCCCCACCCCCGACGCTGGGCAACGTTGCGTCGGCGGTGGGGCCCCGCCACGTCGCCCGGCGGCGGGGCCCGGCGTCAGCCCCCACCGGCGCCACTGGAAGTTGGCGCCTATAGTCTACACGGACGGTAAGATCAGTATACTACATCGCTCATGGGCATGGATTTTTCACAGCCCTCAGCAACGTAGTTATACCAAAGTAAGTATGTAGTGTAAACCAAGCCTCAGTCTAACCATTTAACTAGAAAGCAGAACAAGAACTGAGGCTATGTCTACACTGCACAGTTAATCCGACGATTAACACCTGAGTTGGAGCACCTGGTTTAGTTTAATCAAGATGCAAGTCCCCCACTGCAAAGCCACAGGGCCAGCCTTTGGGGTGGGCAGCCAGCCTTTGGGGTGGGCAGCCACCCCTGGCCTGGCGCTCCATTTGCACACTTCAGCCAAGCAGCTGTGGTGCTGGATCCTCTTCACTTGGTCCAGCCCCTGCTCCTCTCAGCCGGTGGGCCCAAGGCTGCCTTCTCCCTGCCCCCTCTCTCCCCACCCACTTGCTGCTCTCTGCCAGCTGAGAGCTCCTGCCAGTGATTGAGCCCTCAGCCGCTGCAGCTCCATGCCGGCCCCACCTCCTCCCCACAGTGGCTTGTACCACTTGGTGGAGATTCGGCAGCAGGCCCTGGGATTTCTGGCTGCCACACACAGCTGACAGCTGGGCTCCCCCGTAGCACGACCCCTGCCTCCTCCCTGGGCTTTCAGGCCCCTGCCAGGCCAAGGGCAGTACTAGTGGGAGGGTGCTGTGCTCCTGGCTCCCCCACCTCATGCGCCCGCCCGAGCCCCACCATTGTTCAAATGCTGAGGCCAGGGAACACCATGGGGGTCACAGACTATGCGGGGCAGAAACTGGCAGCAGCGCCCAGTGAATGGATATCCCGACCAGTGGGTGCTCCTTGCTCCATGTAAGACCCCTCGGCCCAGGCCCCGTGGAGCAAATAGAGTCCCTTCACCCCATTCCCTCAACAGAGCCCCTGGGGGATACTGGACCTCCCCCAGCCCCAACCCCCCACCAGCATCCCTGGTCTGGGGAGGGATACGAGACGCGTCCAGTTTGGTCTGGGGAGAGATGTGGGTCGAGTCCAATTTGGAGGGTTGGCCTGGTCTTTTGGAGGCACAGCTGGTCCTGATCCTATTCTCTGTGCCTCTCTGCTGGGGGGGTGGAGGGGGGAGGACTAGCAAGACTAGTATGAATAATGACACCGTAAATAAAATGTATTAAAATTTTTCATTTTTAAAATGTTTTAAACAGTTAAATTCACCCCAATTTCATACAAAAATGTAATACAAGCCCTGGTAGTTCCTATGAGAAATGTGAAGGATGTGATAGTTCTCATTTAGTGGGAGCAGCACATGGCTGATGTTTTGGCCAGCTTTGCCTTTTGTTAGCTGTTTTTACTTACACACACACACACACACACACACACACACACACTTTCCCCAACTGGGCTGTGCTATGAGGCATCAGCAGGAGCTACTGCTCTTGTGCCCTCTCCTTACACAGCCCAGGCGGGGAAAGTGACCTGGATGCAGGAAGCCCTGACGTCAATCCTTGCTCCCCCTTCACAGCCCCCCAGGGGTGTGTGGGGCACAGGAGCAGCAGTTGGGAGGGTGGGGGAGCGAGCAGCAATGCCAGCTGCTTCATGCATCCAGGTCACTTTCCCTATGTGGGTGCAGAAGGAGGATGCAAGGGTTAGGGACGCAGGAGGGAGAGCAGGCCTTTGGGGCAAAGGGAGGGTGGGAAACCTGGGGAGCCCAGGACCTAAAAGTGGAGCCCCCCCCCCCCCCAAATCTGCAGATATCCACTTTATATCCGTGGACTATTTTTGCCGGTCACCAATCGGACATGGATTAAAATTTTGTATCTGCGCAGGGCTCTATCTAAAAACCAACTGTACTCAATTGAGTCATTTTAGCAGAAGTTGCTTAGCTACAAACCCAAAAGGACATTAACTATGGAATTTCAAATGATGGAAATTTACACCTCTTCAAAGTTCCTCTACAAATTAAAAATTGGTTTCTGTAATACTTTTATTAAAAAAATAATTGGGAACATTTCCAAGCCAAATTATTTAATTGAGGGGATGGGGGAGGGGACTTGGCAGGAAGGAAATGCAAGGCAATTTTATTTCAAATTTCTGTGAACATTCAGACTTTCCTCTGCTGATGCCTTTTCTTTTTTTCTCAATAGGATCAACTTTAAAAAAAATCAGGACTTTTGAAACAAAAATATATACACTATTTAACTGCAGCTTTGGGCAATTCTAATCACCACAGAAAACATTTTGAATTAAAATGAAATTAATATTGAGCTAGAAATATTAATAATTGTTCTGGACAAAGACAACACTATATTTATTTTAACACTTCCAAACAGATTGTGGCCCCTGCTCTGGTCTCTTTGTGCTGTTCTGGTGGACTGGAAAGCTACCTGAAACAGTCTACAAGGGGGAGGGGAAGAATACTTAGCTAGCATAGAGCCACCACAGTAGGCTCTGTGCCATTCTTATGCCCCAGGTGGTCCTTGCAACCACCCAAGGTAAAAACTTCCAGTTTAGGGACATGGCTGGAGCACACAGTCCTCTAGCAATCCGCACCAGTGTAATAGACCCAGGGCGGCTCTGTAAATTAGAGTAGTTCTGACGGTGCTCTAACTTGCATTGGGGGAGCCAAACTGCTCATCCCCAGACTTGGGAAGAGAAAAAGGGTGGCATAAAAGCACCTTAGTACCCCCATTTCACCTGTACTGAACACTACTCTATGCTTGAGGACTGAGACCTCTAGACTTAATCTCCCTACTTCTAGGCACACTATCAGCCCACATATATCTTCACTAATGTCAGCAGTGTCCAGCTAGAAATAGAACAGAATTTGAACCACGCTGGTGAAATGTCTTGTATTAAAGAGAGATGCACGCCACTTCCCAAGTCACTAGAATGTATTTCAAATTTGTGTTTCCATGCATTTTACTCTTAACAGGGTGTTTACTTGTAAACAGGGATGGGGGGGCATTTTCTTTTACACACTGATGTGAGGGTCCATGAATAACAAGCTGCTTTAAGCAACTTCTCTCAGAACTCTTGACTTGGTTATGTGGAAAGAACCGCACTGTCTGAAGGAATCTATCTTTACCTAAGTCTTTTTCAACAGCACCCATAATTGTAGCACCTACAGAGAGCATTGAGAAAGGAAAATATGAACTCTTCTCTGGAGGATGGAAGGCCACTTCTTTACATCAGAGCAGCAAGGTTTTTAATTTTATTCTTATCCAAGTTGCATTTTTCCAAAGCCTTGACTAGCTGCACAATTGTTTTCACAATTACAGACTTCAATCCTATCATATGTATATGGGACATACAAAAGATAGAAAGATAGGGGAACTCTTCAATTACCACACGAAGATCCCATGAGAGCACTGTTATACTACTGGGGGACTGAAGGGGCTCAGTTTTTTTCACTCCTTTACAGGGATGCCACGTATTTCAGACCGTTAACCCACTTTGTAATACTTCATTTGTATACAGAAGGCAGAACTTACTGCTCCCAATGGAAGAGTTTGGCCAGGTAGCGTAAAATAATATAGAGGAGGCAAGTTCTAGGATCTTGCTCTTTGGGCTTGCAGAAGTCAGTAAATTTTTGCCACTTAGAACAGTCAATGTTATTTGTAACTGTCAGAGGAAGAGAAATCTGTAATTGTTAAGAGGGAAGAAGCCTGTGCAAATTCTTCCCCGTGCAAAGTGAACAGTCAATCACTTTTATAAGGACAGGAACAACTGAAACTATCCATTCGTATACTTTCCTTTAGTCAACAATATTACCTTTAGTAATCTGGGGAATGTGCATCCATAAATTACAGAAAGTGTTATTGCATTGCTGAATAAACAGCAACATTTCCATCAGCAGCAGTGGCAGCCCCACAAAGGTATAACAAACAGACTCAATCATTTTCTTGTCAAGCTTTGCAATGACTGCAGAGTTTACTACTGGAGATAATGTTGCTTTCCTCAGCATTGTGTGCCAAACTGCAAACTGCTTATTAAAACAAAACCTCTTTTTCTGAGCAGCATGAGTTGGATAATCACTTATTGCACTCAAGAAAAAACAGGTTTGATGCCCAGAGGTGGTTAGCAATCAAGCATATGCATTAACATTTGGTTTGTAAAAACTGGTTAAAAAATAAATGATCTAAAACGGAATTATAAGAACCAATGCCCCAGGTTGATCAATTTTCCTATTATACATTGTTCCTTGATAATGTATTTCAAACTATTCCACTATGACTTTAAAAGATAAATTGGTGAACTAAGTTAAAGTAGCAGTGAAATATAATCACTGCATCTAATTTTTAAAAGATGCATATTCTTTTTAAGATGAATAACTGTATGCCATCTTTGCATTCCAAGTGCAAGTGGCAACTTGCTTTACAGGGAGGGGAAGAAGTAAAACTTAAAAACTAGTCAACTGTGTCCAAGATATTTCTGTAGCACGCATCTATTATTACTATCCAAAGAAAGAGCATGGCATAACTAAGCCAACCAATACCCCTTAAACCCCCAGTTCAATTTTCCTGGCTTAAAACAGATTGACAACCATTTTACTTGGTTGAACAACAGGAAAGCCTGAAACCCAAATGAGCAAGCTCTGCCATGTCAAGAAAGCAGTGCTCTAAGGCAAGCCATTATTCTTAACTTTAAAAGAGCTTCTACAATGCTCTTTTTCCCTTTTCATTTTCTTTTCATAATGGATTTGAGATATATTAATATCAAGGTGGGCAGACAGCCTTCTCCTTGGTATCTTGATATTGCCAATTTCCTTGTGGCACTGAGGTATCAGCTGTTCAAGAGGAAACCATATACTTTCAACATCCAGAAAATAGCGATCTGTAGACTTTATTATAAACTTTGAACACGGTAGTTCAAACAAGCAAAAAACAGAATTTGAAAGGGCAGTGTTAATTTTGGCACTTGACACTCAACTTTAACAAGTATATATAAAAGTGAAATCCAACCCATTGTGATACTGAACATGCGCTCAAATATTAACAAAGCTCAGGAACCCAACGGGTGAAACATTTTCAGGACCTCAAAGGTTTAAACTTCCGAACTCTTGACTCCAATCCCACCAAAATGTACATGTTTTCTAAAACTTTATTCAAAGTCCAATTGCTAAACTTACATTTAATGGGTGGACAGCAACCAGCATAGCTCCACTGGTTTAATCAAAATATTAGACAAACAAAGCTACAGCAGTTTGCAGCAATTGATCGTACCCCTGCTTTAAACCAGAATATGCTCAACTAATGCAAATCTCAGCCTTCCTTGTCTACACTCCAATTTTTCACTAATTATGCAATCAGAAACCAGTAGCCAATGTAGATGCATTGATGCAAGCTCCATACAAGGCCTTTGAGCCATTTTAGAATTTGCTGGCATTGAAGAGTTTTATTTGGATTAAGCATGTACCCCATGTTTTGGCATTTCAGACTTCTACATCAAATACAAGTGTGTCAGTGCAATAATCAATTAAATGCAGTTATGAAAAATACCACCTTATACTTATATAATGCTTTATGAACATGGGAGGAAATTTAACCCCAACTGCAGGACTACTGCCAGGAACAGACTACACAAAGAAATGCCCCCCCCCGGGAAGAATCACTAACCTACAAAGAAAAGACCAACTTTCCTCTCTGATTTTCATCTTTACATCCCCTTTGCTCTTCACTTTGAATTATTTTCATTCTTATGCCTCTGTCCTATTTCCCCCTTTTCCACTTCCCTCCTCTACAAACCCATACATCAGAATACTTTCTCTTCTCCCTTATTCTTTGTCTCTGTCCCACTCCTGGGGTTCATCATTCTCTCACATGCTCCCTTTGCTATCCTGTTTGCTTTTTCCCACTCCAAATGTTAGCTCTCCCATATGCTTCCCACTGCTTGACTCATTCTATTTTGCCCCCGCCTTTTCGTATTTTTTCCCAATTCCTGAAGTCTTGCCTATCTGTCCACTCTCTGGTCCTGCCAAATGTATAGCACCTGAATCCCGCCTGTTCCACCTGTCTCCATCCTTCCCACTCCTGCTTTTGACCATGTCCCTTGCTCTTCACCTCCCTCCATCTACCTACTTCTATCCCAGATCATGTCCATCTCCCACTCCCTCACCTGGGAAACAAGTGGGACGACTGTTTGCACCAACAGATAGCAAGAGAAGCATCAGAGGCAAGAAAAATCCTTTAGAGTTAAAAATCCTAGAGGAGACTGCAGCAGGAGCCCCAGCACAAGCGTGCAGTAAGAAACAGTGCTGGGCCCCGTGAAGAGAAGGCAGGAAGAGGTCTGTTTGTTTTTGTAAGTATCGGCTCAGAAATAAATATTGCAGAACAGCCATTTTCAAAGAGAATAGTTGTCCCATACCTAGTTTGAACTGTTACAACTCTGTCAGCATCTCAACATAGTCCATACCTAAACAAATGCAGTAATGCATTCATCCTTATTACCTTTAACACACATCATAATCAGTGATTAAATATGTAAATAATAATAAAAAAAAGTATAGGATATCTGAATTGTTTCTCAAAAGTTCCAGTCTCTCCCAATTCCTATCATCATCTACTGAAATGCCCAAATGATTCTTTGACAGCAACAGCAGGCGATTAATGGCCAACAAGGTTCTGACAAGAACTGTTGACAAGGCGATAATGAGATTAGCACCTCTGGATTCTTTTATTAACAAGTAGCCAATCAGAACCCTGTGAAGTACCCACAAATATCAACAAAACGTTTAGTTTATTGAAAGTCTTTTACCTGCTAAAATAGCAGCTAGCCAATAAATGCTATAGAATGCTTAGTTGGCTAGCTCCAAGTGACGTAACAAATATTTTTTTAAATAGTTTCCCAGAAATTATTGCATGATTTTAAATAGTTTAGTCATGCAGTGATTCCAAAATGTTTCAAGTATCATAGTCCTAATTTATTATTTGATCCTGCCAACGCTGCAAAGTAATTGTCATCAGATGAAAAACACCTAAATTGTTAGAGTTCCACTTAAATGCTAAAGCACATATATTCCCATTACTCCAACTGTAGATATAATTTAAACTATACATATTTCCAACCCAAAATCAGAGCATATCTGGGACAATGTATCCTTCTCTTGTTGACTTCAAACTCAGACACAGGAATATCTGAGAATATGCAAAGTCTCACAAGTTGCTAACACTTAGCAAATGCAAATACGGAGTGAACGTTACAGCAGAGCAATCTTACATGAGAACATGAAATCAAATTAATATGATTTTATTCGTGGTATGAAATACTTCAAAAATAGTGCAATAAAAAGTAAACCGATATTGTGGAAGAATAAAAAGTAAATTAAATAGACAATCAGATATATAAAGGGAGGGGAAATCAACTGTTAAGTAGTCTTCATGCAGCAGAGACTAATTTACAAAAGAAAAAATGGCTAAGACCTTCAAAACTGGGTGCTTAAGGTCAGGCTCTTAAGTGAGTTAGAAAATGAATTAAACTTGCATTGAGCTCTTCTGAAAATCCATCCCTAACCCACTTTTAGGCCCCTAAATTAAGTGGCCTGATTGGCTCCCATTAAAGCAAAGTGGAGCTGTTGATCCTGAAAGTCAGGCAACTTATTTAGGCCTAAATGTGGATTAAGGATGGGATTTTCCGAAGTGCTCAGTGCTAGCCTAACTCAGCTCCCATGAAAGACCATGGGAGTTTTTAATCATTTACTTCATTTTTTAATTATGGGCTACAATGAAAGCATAGTTTTAGTTAGGCCATCACTGTGCACTTCTGAAAATCCCATTTTTGAAGCTTAAGACCGTGATCTTCAAAAACGGGAGCGTAAAGTTAGGCTTACAAGCAGAAGCATGTAAAGGATACCACATCAGCTTCATAGACCTACTGGCACTGGAAAATGATCTTTCCTTGCAGATATGAACACAAACAGTGTTACAACCAAGGCAGGTTATAGTTGTGTTCGTAAGTCATTTCAGCAGCCACAGTTCAATTTCACTCATCATCTCGCTAGTACAATCGAGAATGATATGGAATATTCCAAAGTTCTTCAGCAAACTCTGCAACAAGGCATACACTATCCCCAGACTCTGAGGAGGACCACTTCTCTTTGAGAGGTGAATATAAGACAGACATCTGAAAAGGGGAGCCAAGTTTAGATCACTTAGGCCTTGTCTCCATGTAGGAGTTTCAGGCCCTCTCTGGGGCGGCTGGGGACCAGACCGCCCCGCTATACCATCATCAAGTTTTGGGGAATTAGCACAGCCTGGTGCTCCAGAGTCAGCCGTTCAGGCCCTCCTGGAGAGGGCCGGGCAAACAGACCGTTACTCGTGAGCCCAGGCCCTTGGACAGGGCAGGGCACAAACAGTTAGGGCTCAGACCCTCAAGCAGGGGTTGAGCGAGCAGTAGGTCACTAGGCCCTGGCCCTTGGTCAGGGCGGGGCAATGAACAGTTCAGGGCTCAGGCCCTCAGGCGGGGGCTGAGCACACAGTGAGTCACTAAGCCCCAGCCCTTGGTCAGGGCGGAGCAATGAATAGTTCAGGGTTCAGGCCCGCAAGCAGGGGCTGAGCAATCAACAAGGTGGTGGCAAGCCCAGGTCCTGGCTCTGGAGAACCTGGGAGGGGAGAGACTGCCACCCACACGTTGGGTGGCAGGGGGGACGCAGGCCCACCCACTCCACTGCGTCCCAGCCCGGGGCCCTAGCAGCGGCAGAAGAACCTGCTGCTGCTGAGTCAGTGGGGATCCTGGCCGCAACACACTGACCTTGGCTCTGGCAGTGCTGCAGCCAGACTAGAGTCGGCTGCCCCCGGGCTACTTCCAGATTCCCCCTCTCTGGGTACCTGGACCAGGGGGCATCCTCCATGAGGTTGCAGACCATCAGCACCTCAGCGTCGCAGGCGGGCGGGGGGCCTGGCGGCTCCTCGGGGTAGCGGGCGGGCGGCAGGCGTGGCTGGCCCGGCCAGTCCTCCGGTCGGCTGCTGGTCGCCGGGGTCTCCCAGCGGGGGAGCTGCACCACTGGCGTCCGGCCTCTCTGGTGGCTGCTGCCCAACGGCGGTCTGAGGGCCGGCTTTTATACTTACTTTTAATTACATCAGTTCTGTATGTCCATACAACGCTCCTTGTGTCAGCGGAGTGCATCCACAGTTGGTGCTCTTGCATAGACAGAGCGCATTGCACTGTGGGTAGCTATCCTACTGTACAACTCACCACCTTCTGCCGCTGGGAGATCTGGAAATGGATAGCAGTGCATCATGGGGGTGTGCTCACCATGCAGTTCTTTCCATCCCATCATTCCATGGGCTTCCAACTTCATTTTGCACCTTTTTGTTTTTTAGAACAGCCCCTGTAAACTGTGCACCCGCCATCTCTGCCTGAAAGCATGGATCATGAACTGCTGACCAGTCCAGTGATAAGTATTATGTCAATACAGCTGGTCCTGCAATATTTCATGAACTGGGAAACTGAAAGTGCATCGGTGGTGCCTGCCTTGCGTGTGCAATGGAAAGAAACTATTCAAGATTGCTACTGGCATTCACGGAGCAGCTGCAGATGGTGGATCGTCAGTACTGGGCTCGGGAAACAAGCACTGAGTGATGGTATCGCATCGTGATGCATATGCAGAATGGCAAACGGTGGCTGCAGAACTTTCGGATGCACAAGGCCACCTGCCAGGAACTGTATGCAGAGCTCGCCCCCTGCCCTGTGGCGCAAGGACATCAGAATGAGAGCTGCCCCAACAGTGGAAAAGCGACTCTGGGTAATGTGCAGGAACTTGGATACGTAGTGCCTTTTATTCACAAGAAATGTACTATGTCCAGGTGCATGTGTGATTAAACATTTTACCAAGAAAAAAAAAATCTAAAACTGACACTACCAACTAAGCCAGAAAAACAAAGACCAACTTGTGAAATACACAGAAGTTGTAAAGTCTGTATGTCAACATATTTTGGCTGTGTTGGACCAGGAAGGAAGTGAAGTAAACACCAGATTCTAGGAACCTTCTAAAAGAATGACCTGCCAGTGAGCCACTGCACACTCTTCATCCTCCCTTGCTCTCTTTTCCTGATCAACTGCACTGGAAGTCAATATTAACTTAATTGGAATCAGCTTTGTAAATGTAATCATTGCAGTTGGAACTCTATTTTACTATTGCTCTCCAAGTATTTAGCAACAAGATACTTGCTCATTTTGCTGAATAATCCAAAATGTGGAAAACTTGGATAAAAGTCTCCTGTGTTTGTAATTCAGCATCATCAGTTATGATCAGCTAAAACAATAGGGGCAAGGAGGCAGAGTCAGCAATTAGAATGGAAACCATATTTGAACTAGTCACCATGAGATGTAACAGTAAAACAGTTGGGTGGCACAAAACAAAAAAGTGATGGTCAACTTGTTTTGGTTGAGTTGACAATAATAGAGTTGATACGAGTTACAGAATTATCATCAGTTACTTTAGTAGTAATTGTATCAGTGAAATACTACATTTAATCACAGGCTGAAAATGGCTGGGGGAAAAATACATGTGTAATTTATTTGTAGGCACTTAAAACAATTTTAAAAGTGATGACAAAGTTGTTAATCTGTGTAAATAATACCCAGGTATACTTTAGTGAAATGAAAATGGAAAATGTTTTAAAAGTTTCTTTTTAATGTCTATACTACTTTGAATGTATGGAAATTTTACATCAGTTTTTATTACAGTTGATTGCTGAACTGACAGGGAGGAAAAAAAGTATTTCCAGGTTTCCCTCCACTAGCACATTAATGAAAAGCACTTTTTAAACTATCACTCTGAACAGAAACTGAAACATTAAATTTTGAAAGAACAGCTTTGACTTTATCTCTACGGACAATGAATAATAATGTCAGGCTTTACTTGTATTTAAAAAATGAAGGGTCTCTTCTGATCTCATATTATTCCAGTTTCTTGTGCAAAATCAGATTACGCACATGCATGCACACCAGCTGATTTTACAAGCTATGTTCTCAAACAATCTCTATTAGGAATAGGCCAGGTTTTGGGGGTTGCAAAAACGTTTGTCTTTAAGGTAATCTTTTCCCCCTGTACTTTAAACTGACGGGCCAGGATTTTCAAATTTTGGCTGCCTAATCAGAGATATATTAATGGGACTAATGCTCAGAGAATATGTGCACAGAACTTTCTGAAAATCAGTCCCCTTTAAGATGTCTCTAGTTTGGTACCCAAAATCAGTAGTGGCTTCTGAAGGTATTGGCCACTGTCTTTTCCAAGGTCATTCAAAATTATTTCACACACATTTTCCTATCTGAAGGGAGGCCTGCGCTATACATTATAAATAAAATAGCTCCTAACATCTAAGCTGACAATCTTCTATGATTGTGTGATTTATATATGGCATATGTGTTGCATTTTGTATTTCATTAGCATTTCTCTCTCTGCTCCCCTCTCCCTCCGCACACACACAGTCTCTCCTAAATTAAAGAAGAAACCAATAATTTTCAAGGTAGAGTTGAACTTTCGACCCTTCACTGCAGAAGTGGGAACAAAGTTAAATACCACACAAGTAAGTTCATGTATGAAATTCTGTTTATCTTTAAAATATCTCCACCTACTTTTCTGTCTTTAAAAAAAAAAACACCAATTTTTTTGACAGGTTTCAGAGCGGTAGCTGTGTTAGTCTGTATCGGCAAAAACAATCAGGAGTCCTTGTGGCACCTTAGAGACTAACAAATTTATTGGGCATAAGATTTTGTAGACTAAAACCCACTTCATCAGAGGCATGGAGTGGAAAATACAGTAGGCAGGTGTTTACATCTGATGAAGTGGGTTTTAGCCCATGAAAGCTTATGCCCAAATAAATGTGTTAGTCTCCAAGGTGCCACAAGGACTCCTCGTTGTTTTTGCAATTTTTTTGAGAGACCACTAAAGTTTCTTAACCAGCTAAAAGGGCAAAAAGGAGGATGAAACGTGGGTTTAATCAAGCTACACACATGAAAACAATATGGTCAGTAATCAAATCTGATGCTTGCCATAGTGTAAAAACTAGGCTGAAATTTGATTAGTTAGAGATAGAGGCTCAATAATTTACATGAGTGTCTAAACCTTTTCTGGTTTTGGGGATTGTAGTTTGGTATTTCAGCTATTTATAGAATACAAGATAACAGTCACCCAAGCCAAAAAGTGGTATGATTTTCAGAGGCCAAGTTATTATATGAAACGTTCTCTTCTTCATGAGTCTTTTAAAAATAGAATAAATTGCCTAGACAGGTTGTGGAATCTCCATCATTGGAGATTTTTAAGAGCAGGTTAGACAAACACCTGTCAGGGATGGTCTAGATAATACTTAGTCCTGCCATAAGTTCAGGGAACTGAACTAGGTCCCTTCCAGTCATATGATTCTAAACCAAAACCAGGAATACAGTAACTCCCCACTTAATAGCCTCTCGCTTAATGTTGTTTCGCTCTTACGTCCCTGCTCAATTACAGAACATGCTCCAGTTAAAGTTGTGCAATGCTCCGCTATTACGTTGTTCGGCTGCCTGCTTTGTCCCCTTCCCCTGCTCTCCCCCAGCGCCTCCCACCCACCAGCAGACCCCGTGGATCAGCGCCTTCCTCCTCCTCCCCCCACCTCCTGCCCGCGGCAATCAGCTGGCTTGTGGCATTTAGGAGGCAGGAGGGAGGGAGGAGGAGCGAGGACTCGGCGTGCAGGCTCCCCCTCCCTCTGAACACTGCAAACCAGCTGATTGCCACAGGCAGGAGTCAGGGGAGGGAGGGGGAACCTCGATGCCGAGTCCTCACTCCTCCCTCCTGCCTCCTAAACGCCGCAAGCCAGCTGATTGCCGCGAGCAAGAGGGAGGGGGGAGTAGTGAGGATGCGGCACACCTCCCCCATCCCTCCCCTGCCTCCTGCCCAAGGCAGTCAGCTGGCTTGCGGCATTCAGAAGGCAGGGGAGGGAGGGGGAGGAGCAAGGACACGGCGTGCAAAGTAAAGGAGGAGAAGGTGGGGGGGGAGAAGAGGCGGGTCAAGGGTGGGGGCTTGGGGGAAGGGGTGGAGTGGGGGGGCTGAGGGTTGAGCCCCCCCGCCCCTGGTGCTTGCAGAGTAGGGGAAGCTGCCGCTGTTGCTGCACAATGTGCTTCTCCCAGCCTACAGCACCTTCAGCCTCCTTGCCTGCCTCATTGTCTGCAGTGCCAGTGGGCTGTCCCTGTGTGAGGTAAGGCGGGGGAACCTCCCAACTATAGTACTGTACAATATGCGGGGAAAAAAATGTCCCTGGAACCTAACCCCTCCTGTTTACATTCATTCTTATGGGGAAATTGGATTTGCTTAACATCATTCCACTTAAAGTCGCATTTTTCAGGAACATAACCACAACGTTAAGTGAGGAGTTACTGTACATACATATAGGTCGGCACAGAAAAGCTAAAGAGCAACTGAGTGGAGCTGAATCAAAAATTCATCTTTGCATGTAAGACAAACATACAGCATTCATATAGTCAGCAAATGTATCCATGGTATATCTAACATGGGCCGACCTTCAGCTACTGAGTTCAAAGCTAACACGGACCCTCATGCCCACCCAGAGTGTGTCAGGGATATTTTTCAAAGTTTGATTTTTCTTCTTGTATTTATGTACACTGAAAAAGTTAATATGAAGAATATACAAGTCCATTCTGAAAACACAAGATATTGTGCCGCATATGAAATCTATTGACTAAGTTAATGATTTTTCTATTTGTCCTTAAAAAGCACCCACCTGACATTTGATTTTAAGGTTCAAAGATCTAACTGGATAGGAAATGTGGGATGTACTGGGCTCGTTTTTCTCTGTAAAAACAACATATCACTGAAGATAGCCATTTTCACTGATCAGAAATATTTTATTGGTGCCCCATAATCCTTTTAAGTTGCCTCCAAACCAAAGTTAGTCTCACGATGCAGTTCTTCATCCTACATCTCAGCTCTCAGCATCTCTCTTGCCCCATATGATTAGGATTTAGCCTATGCTGACAGATTATCTCTGGAAAGGCCCCTGGCTGTGCCAAAAAGAACAAGTTAAGCGAAGGATTAACCAATACACGCTCGCTAATGCAGTCAAACTGTCACCAAGATCAAAGACTTCCACAAGAGACAGAAACCAATTTCAGCAAATGTCCCTCAATAAATTAATGCAAAAATACATGAACAATCAAACTGTGCCTGAGTGAAAGAATACAGTATTCTGCTTTCACTTCTCAGAACACTGTCTTTGTATTTTAAATGAAACTGTTTATTCTTTAAAGAAAAATACTTAGTCTTCTTGGCACTTCTAGTGAGACAAAAGTCATGTAAGAAAATCCAAAATCTTACCCCAGTTTAATATTCTTACAATAGGAAAGCATTAAACAAATGATGGGCATTATATAAAGAACCAAAATAGAATAGACTCTTCATTATGTCAACAGTAGCTGAAGCTTCCCTTTGCCTGTATACAAGCAGTAAGAAATTCATAATTATGGCCTAGAATATGTTAGACTTAATACCTTGTGTATCAGTCTTATGAAGGAAATCATCATGACAGTTAAAAACTAATGCTTAATATTTTGAGTGCACAAGATCTAAATGTTATAAGCAAATATTTAGCTGGTAGAAGGATCAACATTCACAGAACTGTTTGGGCATATGCCTATTTTAAATGTCTCTCAATAAACTGGGACATGTTAAACCAAAACAAGATAGGTGGGCAACAGAGACAAGCTGATGGGAGCATAAACTGGACTAGGATTTAGAACCAAATTCTTAGTCACAGAGACAAAGCGGGAGACTGACTTGGCACATTCTGGAAGTAAATTCAGGATGTCACATTCCAACCGTTCCTACCAGCCAATCAGTGATCCAGCAATGGCATCAACTCTGATGGAAAAAACACACTCACTCTCCTGGTGATAGGGAAGCAATTTTAATAGCTTCTAGCAAGAAAAGGCTGAGGGGGTAGAGAACTAGATAAAAATAAGTGAATATGACTGATACATGCCTGAACAGATTTGCTTTTGTCTACATACTGCAGCTTCACAACCCTGCTCTTCTGGATACCTTGCCTCTGCTCTGTCCAGAATGAGATCTTTTCTGGCATGGTTTTCTTCCTGGAACATGGTGACTTGGAAGCAGCAAGACATGCGCTGTGCATCTTCCATTGCAATCACTAACTTCAGTGGATTTACCTTGTAAATGCAAGAGTGGGACTCATACAATACTCAATAAGTCAACACGCTATCCCTCACACAATCCAAAAAATTGCATTAAAAAAAAAAAAAACCAACCTGGCCCTGGAATTCATATACTGTGATATGAATGACCGGGTAGGTGGGGCTCGTTAGCCTTGGAAGGCAGCCCACCTAGGAGAAGGAAAACTCTGATTTAAAACCTCCGCTGCCTTGTGGCAATACCCACTCATGGGACAGGCTAAGGGAGTCAACCCTGAAACCAAATCCAGTGTCGGAGTCCCGATGGCGGTCTGACATTGTCCTCAACGTCATTCCGGCAACTCCTGCGACGCCACTGGTGCCAAGTTGTATCGACATTGTCTTTCCCTTGGATCCATCAGTTGCGTGGAGAGGGGGGTTCTACTGCATGGGCAACAGCTGTTCCTCCATATCACCCTGCCCTGGCTTGCGCCCTGGAGAGGACACTCCAGCTTCGCCTCACAGTGTCGATACAACACGGGAAGCAACAGTTTACCAGTTATAAGCCTCCTGCTCAATTGGCATAGAGCTGGCACCAGGGGTTGCTTCCGATGGTGGGAGGGATCACCACGTCTCACTGGACAACTATCGCCCACCTCAAGCTGGGCAGCCCCCAGCCAATAAGGTGTTCTCCCGCCATAGTTCACCTGCTTCACTAGGTGCGTGGGGCTTAGTGTACGTGAGTACCCGATAAGTGGACTGCAAACCATGCACCAGGCAACTACAAAAGAAAACCAACATAAGAAACCAGCCCTGAAGTTAGGATGCTGGAATGTACGGACCATGACAACTGGCCTATCACAAGACCTTCAGGCAATCAGCGATGTTTGGAAGACTGCAGTCATCAACGATGAGCTAGCACAACTCCAAATCGACATGGTCACATTGCAGGAGACACGGCTGCCAGACGGTGGGACTCTCAGGGAAAAGAACTATACGTTCTTCTGGCAAGGGAAGAGTGCCGAAGAAATCAGAGAGTGTGGTGTTGGATTTGCCATAAGAAATTCTTTACTGGGGATGGTGGAACCTGGTCAACAAGGAACTGAAAGACTGTTATCGCTCCGACTCCACACATCCACTGGACCAGTCAACCTGATCAGCATGTATGCACCAACACTCGGCGCCAACAGGGATACCAAGGATGAGTTCTACGACCAGTTAGACACGATCATCAGGAGTATCCCTAAAGAAGAACACTTGATACTACTGGGTGACTTCAATGCCAGAGTGGGCGCTGACCAAAACTTTTGGCCAACCTGTCTTGGAAAGTTTGGCGTTGGAGAAATGAATGAGAATGGACAACGACTTCTGGAACTGTGCTCGTACCATGACCTCAGTATCACCAACTCATTCTTCCAGACAAAGCCTCAACACAAAGTGTCCTGGAGACACCCTCGCTCGATGCACTGGAACCAACTCGACCTGATCATCATCAGGCGGTCTGCCTTGAAGTGCGTCCTACTTACTCGCACCTTCCACAGTGCTGACTGCGACAGTGATCATTCACTGGTGTGCAGCAAGATGAAGCTACAGCCAAAGACGGTTCATCGCTCTAGGCCAGAGGGCAAACCCCGCATTAATGTGAGCAAGACCGCATACCCAAACAAGGCAGAGAAATTTACCCATGAGCTCTCCAAGGTGCTGAACTGCATGCCTCCCGGTGGCTGCGCCAAAAAGAGATGGGACCACATCAGAGACGCAGTACACAGCACAGCCATGAAAGTTTTTGGAAAGAAACGAAAAATGAACAATGACTGGTTTGAGGCCAACTCCGCCACACTCACTCCAGCCATTGAAGAACGCCGCGCTGTTCACCTGGAGTATAAGCGTTCCCCCGGTCATAAGACTCTACAAGAGTATCGATTTGCCAGGAGCAAAGTACAGAGACTAGCTTGACAGTGTGCAAATGATTACTGGCTCCAGCTCTGCCGGAGCATTCAACTATCTGCTGACACTGGAAACATCAGGGGAATGTATGATGGCATCAAGAAGGCCATGGGACCCACAAAGAAGTGAAGAGTGTCACTAAAGTCTGCAACAGGCGAAAACATCCAGGACAAGGGCAAGCAGATGGATAGATGGGTGGAGCACTACTCTGAAGTGTACTCCAGGCAAAACACCATCACCGAAGCTGCCCTCAATACCGTGGATGGTTTTCCCGTTGAAACTGAGCTGGACGAGAATCCCACCATGGAAGAACTGAACAAAGTCATTGAGAGCTTGCCCACAGGAAAGGCTCCAGGAAAGGATGGCATCCCACCAGAAGTTATCAAGTGTGGCATCAACGTCCTCCTAGAACACCTCCACGACCTCCTCTGTCAGTGCTGGGATGAAGGTGCAGTACCTCAGGATATGAGAGACGCCAACATCGTGACCCTCTACAAGAACAAGGGCGATAGAAGCGACTGCAACAACTACAGAGGCATATCACTCCTGAGTGTTGTGGGTAAAGTCTTTGCACACGTGATCCTGAACAGATTGCAGAAGCTTGTGGACAGAGTTTACCCAGAGTCACAGTGCGGGTTCCGAGCAGGGAGATCCACAACCGATATGGTTTTCTCCTTAAGGCAGCTGCAAGAGAAATGCAGAGAACAGCATAAGCTGCTACTCCTTGCCTTCATAGACCTGACCAAAGCTTTCAACCTTGTGAACAGAGATGGGCTGTTCAAGATCCTGCCAAAGACTGGCTGCCCACCGAAGCTGCTGAGTGTGATCCAGTCTTTTCACGACAACATGAAAGGCACAGTACTGTATGATGGCTTGTCCTCCGATGCCTTTGATATCCACAGTGGAGTAAAACAAGGCTGCGTTCTCGCTCTCACACTCTTCGGCATCTTCTTCGCAGCGTTGCTGAAACGTGCCTTTGGAAATTCCACAGAGGGAGTCTATCTCCACACCCGGTCTGACAGGAGACTTTTCAATCTGGCTCGACTAAAGGCCAAAAGCAAGGTACGGGAGGCAACAATAAGAGACATGCTGTTTGCAGACGACGCTGCCCTGGCCACCCACACAGAAATCAATCTCCAGCGTCTGATTGACCGCTTTTCCAGACTTGCGAAGAGTTCGGGTTGACAATCAGTCTTCAGAAGACCAAAGTTATGGCCCAGGATGTGGAACATCCAAGCATTGCCATCAATGACTATGTGCTAGAGGTGGTCACTCAGTTCACCTATCTCGGATCTACCATCACGGACAACCTCTCACTGGACCCTGAGATCAACTGTAGAATCGGCAAGGCTTTCACAATTTTGGCCAGTTTGTCACAGAGAGTGTGGAACAACAACAACATGCTGACCATCAACACAAACGTCACTGTGTACCGCGCATGTGTGCTAAAGACTCTTCTCTACACCAGCGAAACTTGGACCCCCTACGCTTCGCAAGAAAAGAGACTGAATGCCTTCCACATGCGCTGCCTCCATCGCATACTCGGGATCACTTGGAGTGATCGAATAACGAACAACGAGGTGCTGGAACGTGCCGAGATCTCCAGCATGTTCACTCTCCTCCGTCAACGCCGCTTCAGATGGCTTGGCCATCTAAGTCACATAGAAGATGGACGGATCCCCAAAGACCTGTTGTATGCCGAACTTGCCTCCGGAAACAGAGCTACAGGACGGCCCCACCTTCGCTTCAAGGATGTCTGTAAGAGGGACCTGAAGACTGTTCAAATCGACATCAACAGCTGGGAAGAGCTCGCCCAGGACAGATGCAGATGGAGACACGCTCTGACTACTGGATTGAAAACTGGTGAAGACAAGCTGCGGCAGCTTGCCGAGGAAAAGCGGGTTCAACGAAAAAGGAAGCAGCGGCTCCAACCCACAGCTGACACCACCTTCAAATGCAGCAAATGCAATCGAGACTGCCACTCTCGTGTGGGGCTCTACAGCCACAACAGACGCTGCACAACCATCAACTAAACATTCCCCATGGGCACATATCCATCGTCTCTCGAGACTAACGGACGCCAACAACAACAGATATGAATGGGAAGATAACATTTTTTTTTAAATTGCTAATGTATAACTCAATAAAAGTTTATGGAAAAAAAGCTTTGTGATGCAGAAATATAGTTTGCTTACAAATGGCCAGACCAATGCAGATTACCCAGAAATACAACCGGGGGAAATTACATAAGCTGGAAGAAACATTACAGGTTTTAAAAGAAAAAAAAGCAAAAATATAAATAATGGCAGTGTATCTTGACAATGTTCTCTTAATATTGGCCATATTAAATCTGAAGGGTTTGTGCCTCCAATACATTGAAAATAAAGCAGAAGTTAATGAACAATAGCATAAGAAAGGCCATACTGGGTCAGACCAAAGGTCCATCCAGCCCAGTATCCTGCCCACTGACAGTGGACAATGCCAGGTAACCCGGAGTGAGTGGATCTAACAGGTAATGATCAAGTGATCTCTCTCCTACCATCCATCAGCCCCCTCTGACAAACAGAGGCTAAGGACGCCATTCCTTACCCATCCTGGCTAATAGCCATTAATAGACTTCATCGCCATGAATTTATCCAGTTCTCTTTTAAACCCTGTTATAGTCCTAGCCTTCACAGCCTCCTCAGGCAAGGAGTTCCACAGGTTGACTGTGCGCTGTGTGAAGAAGAACTTCCTTTTATTTGTTTTAAACCTGCTGCCCACTAATTTCATTGGATGGCCCCTAGTTCTTCTATTATGAGAACAAGTAAATAACTTTTCCTTATTCACTTCCTCCACACCACTCATAATTTTATATACCTCTATCATATCCCCCCTTAGTCTCCTCTTTTCCAAGCTAAAAAGTCCTAGCCTCTTTAATCTCTCCTCATACGGGACCCGTTCCAGACCCCTAATCATTTTAGTTGCCCTTTTCTGAACCTTTTCTAATGCCAGTATATCCTTTTTGAGATAAGGAGACCACAATTGTACGCAGTATTCAAGATGTGGGCGCACTATGGATTTGTATAAGGACAGTAAGATATTCTCCGTCTTATTCTTTATCCCTTTTTTAATGATTCCTAACATCCCGTTTGCTTTTTTGACTGCCGCTGCACACTGCATGGACGTCTTTAGAGAACTATCCACAATGACTCCAAGATCTTTTTCCTGATTAGTTGTAGCTAAATTAGCCCCCATCATATTGTATGTATAGTTTGGGTTATTTTTTCCAATGCGCATTACTTTACATTTATCCACGTTAAATTTCATTTGCCATTTTATTGCCCAATCATTTAGTTTTGTGAGATCTTTTTGTAGTTCTTCACAGTCTGCTTTGGTCTTAATGATCTCGAGCAGCTTAGTATCATCTGCAAACTTTGCCACCTCACTGTTTACCCCTTCTTCCAAATCATTTATGAATAAGTTGAATAGATTTGGTCCTAGGACTGACCCTTGGGGAACACCGCTAGTTACCCCTCTCCATTGTGAAAATTTACCATTTATTCCTACCCTTTGTTCCCTGTTTTTTAACCAGTTCTCAATCCATGAAAGGATCTTCCCTCTTATCCCATGGCAACTTAATTTACGCAAGAGCCTTTGGTGAAGGACTTTGTCAAAGGCTTTCTGGAAATCTAAGTACACTATGTGTACTGGATCACCCTTGTCCACATGTTTGTTGACCCCTTCAAAGAACTCTAATAGATTAGTAAGGCATGATTTCCCTTTACAGAAACCATGTTGACTTTTGCCAAACAATTTATGTTCTTCTATGTGCCTGACAATTTTATTGTTTACTATTGTTTCAACTAATTTGCCGGGTACGGATGTTAGACTTACCAGTCTGTAATTGCTGGGATCACCTCTAGAGCCCTTTTTAAATATTGGCGTTACATTAGCTATCTTCCAGTCATTGGGTACAGAAATAGCAACATTACTCTTTGGTTAAGCACTTATGATCATCCAGTGTATTGACTATCTGGTTTGTATTGTCTGTTTAGACCATAAGCAACTACTCGGAAACATCACATGCGTCTTGGAGAAGCGCTGAGTACACTGCCAGCACTTAATAATAATTTAATGTGCTCTTTAATGATCTAAAAAGAGGGAGTACACCGAGCATTAATGAAATCCAAGAACAGAAGTTGCAAGACAGAAATAATCTCAGGGGTCTAAAAGAAATGTGGCACTTGCAACACGTAGTGCATGTGTGATGCTCATATTTCCTATGCACTGCATTGCAAAACAGAGCTGAATATCTAATCTTGCACCAAGCTCCATACAGACATACCCCTATGCCCACACATAGTCCACTGATGTCATGTGCCTGCACAAACCTCATTAAGGATTTTTATAAATTAGGTTTACCAATTTATAGGACGATACAGTCCGATCATCCTCTAAGCAGATGACTCCTACATAGGAACTAGAAATTCAGAGTTCCCACTTGTTCATTCCCTTGCAGAAAGTAGAATTTTGATGCTGATGCCATTACCATGACACCACCACCACCACCACTTTGCAGATGCAACATAAAGCAATTTCATCCAAAGATCTCAAAAAGTGTGCCACAAAAGTATTTATACATTGTGCTCCCTATTGTACATCCACCAATTCCCTTGCATACATAAACTCAGTCACCTGAAAACTGAGGCAAATAAAATTAGAAGGCACGTTGGACAACATGGATCTTAACCTTGTGTAATGCCGTCGCTGGCGGACGGGATTGAACCTGGGGCCTTTGGGGCTTAGTGCATGAGCCTCTACTGCGTGAGCTAAAAGCCAACTGGCTGTTAGGTAAGAGTCTTTACAGCAGACTCATTTTATTTCTCTCCCTCTCTCTAAGTGGTCTCAGCCCCACTAGATGGGACAGAACACCACACCCAGATGGTGTGGGTTACACTTGCTCTGCCTTTTTTCTCATCTGCAAGTGGTGAGGGACAAGCAGTGAAACTTCTTAGTATCTGTAGGAGAAAGCAATACCCTCAGCATCACTCTGAGACCTAAAAATGAAATGCACAAGGTAAGTGCAAAGTATAATTTATTAATATGTTTTGACAGAAGTTAAAAAAAGTGATCTAAAAAAAAAGAAGGAATCAATTTAAAAATTTACATTTTATACATGTTTCCCATGGAAACGTAACATTCCAGATGTCTGGCCTTTCAGCCTAACAATGGCCATATAACATTGTACCACCCCACTACTTCTAACCAGCAGGCCAGCAACGAGTTCCATATCCTAATTTGCCAGATTACCTCCCTCCACCAATTCCTCTCCTCCTCCCGCCGCAATACATTTCTTCCACAAGGCTCACAAATGGATTATCTCTCAGAATTCGAGCTGATCAGAAAATTGTCCCTCCCAGCAGAAAATCTAGAGTTTTCAACAGAAAATTGAAGACAAATAGTTCAGCCAAAATATTTTGATTTTAGAAATCCAACCACAGTGCCTCAGACTCCCGTTCTCCTCTGTAGGCCAAGCTACCTGATCAGACTAAATCTATCGTGATGCACTATGATGTCCCCTCTTGGTGACTGACATCAGTGCACTGTGGCAGTCGCATGGCTGTGATGCACCATGGGATATGAAATCCAACTTGGGAACCCAGCCCATAAGATGGGAATGAGAACAGGAGGCACCTGAACTACATAAACCATGAAAGATCAGCTGCGTTTCAGAATGTAAATATTTTCACGTGTTCACTTTTTGATTAAACAAATTGAAATTTTCCAGACAGCAAGCATTTTTTGTGAAAAATCATGTTTAATCAAAAACACATTTTTCCATTTAAAACCGTTATGGTGGAAGACTATATGACCAGACCTATTCACACCCCCAGTTTTAAAATAATAGTTAAGTATCACCATCTTCAGAGTTTCCCGATTTGATTTTGTTTGATCTTTGCCTATAGTTCACACTGTACAGTCTCTGGAACAGAAACCACCTTTATTGTGTCTTATTCACCATTGAACATACAATCCCTATTTAATAAATAGCAAGAGTTATAACACCACCACCAGAACAGGATTATCCCACATAACCACCATGGGTAAACTAGAGTGTCGTCTTAAATTCTAGTTTAAATAATGGAGAGCCAGATTCACATTTCCAATTATTTTTTTCCACCCTTTTCTTTGGTAATTACCTCTTCGTTTTATTTGTTGAATTCTCTTCACTGCCCGGTAAAAGTTAATATACTGCTCTTTCTTTTCATTGCTAATAGTTAATTTGCAAAATTATTAAACTTCATTCTGCTGTGTGAAGAAATTTGGAAAGTTCATAATATGGCAGCACAAAAACTAAAAATAACTTACTTAATTTAATGTTAAGGACTCCTGACAACCACGCTCTAGAGAAGCATTTGTACGCAAAATGTTTAAGAAAACATACAGCATTTCATCACTGTGTTTATACTTTTTAAAAGATACAGTATGATTAATGGAGAAAAATAAATATGAGAAGTCTTACTATGTGCCAAATTAAGAAGAGAACTTTACAAAATAGGCACTTCTCCTTATGAGTAACTTGAAAGAATAACTGTTTTTTGTTACAACCTCAGCTCCCAGCAGGTCATATATAAACCATGCTAGCTGAAGTTCAAACAAAGGTCTGTCCAAAGGATGGGCTCAAGGTGTGGAGAAATTATTATTGCAACACCAGTGCCAAGCTTCTCAACCTCTTTTTTTCCATTTTAATAGATTGGGCTCAACCCAACAGCTCTGAGAAAGGTCGTTTATTAAAGATAATTTTTACCATAACTTCACTTTTTGCTCATTACTTTTTCCCTTCTTACGGCAAATAGATATTTATGTACCATAAACGAAGCTGGTCAAACTGCCAGTATTTTCTCTAACATGCTCTTGCGACCCCTATAGCTTATGGAAGAAGCTATAGCTACCTCTGGATATGCTAGGAGATACAGCAGTGATATAAGAAAATATCACCTCTTATTTTGACGCTTCAGCTCTTTTGGAATTGTTATTTATGTAGCATGGCATATTTGGAAAAAATGTCTCTCTAACGAAGTGTTCACAACTTAAAGCTTTTCATTAATAAGCTTCTTAATCACTCTTTACCCCCGCAAAGAAAACACCAGCAAACTAGCAATTCCACAAAATTTAATTACATGGAGATACAACAAAGAGGAGGAGGAAAAGACCACACAAACTTTTTACACTAATTCAAGGATTTTAACCCATCTTTTCTTATAAGTAAGACTAACTTATACCTCAGCCATGCACAAGGAAGCACTCATGTAGATCCTTCAAGGTAAGGATCCCCCTGCAGGATCAGGGCCTTAGTGAACACAGATGACCCAGGCTAGGGTGCCATGATGGATTTTGGAGTTACCAGCAAAACACCCACAAGAATGCCACTGAATACCAAATAATTCGTACATCTTTACTAAAATCTTGATCTCCTTCAGAAGGATCCTTATTAACAAGTTTAATTTGACAAGGATAGGGATGTTGCATGCTTACCTGCAGTGCTTTACTACGTGCACAGACCTTTTCACAGGTGATGGATCCCCACTGTGTATTTCCAAGCAAATGATATACACCCATCTACTCTTATAACATGAAATGCATCTTACAATCCTGTTACAGTTTGTATTCATTAATGGAAGTGCCAGTCACAGTGGTAGATGTTTAGGTTTTGTAAAGCAAATTTCGTGGTTATAGTTTCCAGTGGCCTTACTTACTGTAGTTCTTTTGATGTTGGTGCCTGATGTGAAACATTGTTTGGACAGCCATGTGGTGGAGCGGCCTAGCTTTTAAGTACGCCTGAGAACATAGACCACCATAGAGTAGCACACAGGGGTCTTATATGACAATTAGTAAGATCCTGTCACAAAAAGGAGCGTAAATCCAGAACTACCAAATATTAGGGACATTTCAGCTTATGATCATATTTTCAGGCAAACCTACATTCCAGAAAAAGGGGGAAATACCACACAAGTTCCAAAATACATCCAAGTCCAAAAACTAAGGGAGAGTTGAAAAAACTAAATTAAGATAGGTCTTACTTCAACATACATGGAGCAAATAAATAATAAATACTTCTGCTGTCTTGAGGCAGAGTCTTATTCGTCCAAAAAATAAACATGACTACAAGTATAAACCAGGCTGGTAAAATCAGTTGAATACTAGTTGACAATTAAGATTGAAACAATTTGGGTCTCCCTCTTTTCAGGAAGAGGGGGAAGAAAGAAGTGAAATCCAATGTTTGAAACCCTATAGAAATAGTGAAACACAATATTGCAGAATTTCTAAATAATATCTCTTGTTTATAACCATATAAATTTAGTCCCCTGGCACTACAGAGTTATGTTAACAGTGCCCTGTTAAAAAACAAAACAAAGCAACTCATTTTCGACTCGTTATTTCAAGTGGGAGAGGTGTGGCTTCATGAGAGAAAGGAAACATGCCTAAGTTATTACTGCAGGAAAGCAATCCGTGAAAGCCTGGTCATTTTGGCATGGTGAATACCACTGGTGAGATCAGAGAGTCAGATTCTGCTTGCAATTATTGCTAAAGGACCTTGGATACAGGCAGCCTGCTATCAATTATACCCCTGGCCTCAGACACTAGGACTTGTCAAGTTCCCAGTGTCTTCTGTTTTGTAAGTGTTATCCAGTTCTTGGAAGTTGTTCATGTATTGTGTTACTCCTAAGTGTCATTAACAATTCAATTAAAATTTCACAGCACACATTAGCATATTCAGTTATTTGTGCCTACTAAAGTAAACTCCAAGACAGATAAAGTGAATTCAGTCTCAAAATTCTGACTTCAGAAATCATGCTTTTATACGTATATCCTCAAACATGACATTCCCTGCCATCCCAACTAAAGAGTCTGCTTGACCCCCTCACTCCACCAGTGGTACCATTACAAAGGTAAATTTCCATTTTGATAGAAAACAGAAATTCTACATTACTTTAATGATGTAACTTCTTGCACTGTTTTAGTACATTACAAATGGAGTACTACAGCAATTCACGTGTATAAAAAAAAAGCCTCCACCCAACTAGTTTTTAGAATTTTTTAAAAAAAAAAATGTAAATTACCTCTTTTTGTTTTATTAGTTTACCTTCCTGTGTAAGATTTTCCTGAACGATTAACTCCAGGTGGAAAGTGGAAATGGCAATTAAATTAATCTACAGGGTATATTACATAGGAGCTCTGTTATAGGAGATAGGGAAAAAAACCACATACTGTACTTTCATACAGTTAATAAATAGCCTTAAGGGTTGGTTGGGGTTTTTTTAAAGGAGGCGACTATTCCTTGTACAAAAAATTTGAACTTAAGGATTTTGAACAAAATTAGAAGTTTCAGTCTTAAGCCTTCTAAGGCAGCTTTTTCTCTATACCCTCAATGGGTTTAATCATGCAAGAAGAAGATTCTTTGGTAACTTTAAAGACTTTGTTTAAAGCCCAAGAAAATGTGGACTGTCAGCATCCTTTGTGTGCGTTTTGCAGCTTAAACCCATTCCCCTGTACATTTGTGACCCTCTACCCCAATTCTCTAGTTTCTTTTGGACATCAAACTCAGGATTATTGTTTGATTTCCTTCTAGGTAAAAGGAGATTAAAATCCCAGCTGCAACAGCTGACAGACAAAAGGGAAAATATAGTTTATCCACTATATTTATCAGGGTTTTTTCCCTTCCACATACCAATTAATAACATTAACCAACATCCCCACAGCGACGGGGAAATACAGGGGGCATCTCCCCTTCAGAGTGTCAAAAACAAGAGTTGTCAGTTCAAAGCAAAAATGATTTGCATGTAAATTCGGATCAAAAGGAAGCCTGCACCCTGAAGTTGTCAAATTTTCTACCAATTTGACACTTAAATGGGCTATAGCAAAACTCTATTTAAACTGAAGAGTGAAAAAACATGGCAACTCAATTACCCCCTTGCAGATCAGATCTGGCAGTTCAGGTCAAACTTTTCATCCTGCCATTTCTCAATACCTGATGCCTTAAACAAACAATATGTATTCCTCCTACAATCCTGGAAAAAAATACATTTCCCATGGCTCCCTATTGTGCCTTAAAAAAAATAAAAAAAAAAAAATAAAGATTCTTGCAGAATATTTCAAACAACAACTACATTCTTAAAATTATCATCTCTTCCGCCTCCTCCAAATAACTTAACAGACCCATGGAAAATTTCCTACATGGAAATATATTAATCTTCCAGGTATTTTTTTTATCCCCCTTGGTACTACAAAAAAAAAAAATCAGCCACTTTCCCAACAAAAACCATCCCATGCCAATAGCTTTAGAGAGACTAATTCTCGTCTTCATGCACCAGTAGAACTGGGCGTTTATTGTAATAAAACTACAGCTAAACAAAGGATATTGAACTACTATTTAGTCTGATCTGCCCAAAGAACCTTTAAATTTCAGGAAACTGCACAAAATTCTGTGAAAATTGGGAAAACATTTACATTGCCCCTTAAGCTTGTAAAATTACGAGGGACCTTCGATGATTAGAGCCAAAAAATTGGAGATTAAAGCCAAAAAACCATCATGGGGTCTTATTAGTAAACCTAACTCCCTGCTTCACTTAGTCAGTTCACATGACTCCTGCCCAGTGGGTTTTTGAAAAAGTGGTGCTCAATGTCTTTTGAGCCAGCCATCAGTTGCCACCCATCCCCCCAAAAACAACACTTATTATGCCTCTGGACAGGCTGCAACGATAGGCATTTTAAAAAAAACTTATCTTTTTTAACCTTTGCATTATTAGTTATAACAGGAAAGAAATATTTGCCATGAGATATACCCACAGTCTTATCAGCATGTAGCAGGTATGGGTAGAGAACAGACCAACTGACCATCTAGAAAGGATCACTTTAGTGCACTAAGTAGCCGATAAATCATCATTTGTGTGTGAACCGAAGGGAGCAGGTCACTGCTGCCGAGGGAGAGAACGTGTTTTATTTTGCCAACTTTTATTTTCAATATGATGACCAAGTTTCTGGCAAGTCTCTCAAAGGTGATTTGCTAAGATGAAACACGTACTTGTTAACATAGGTGTCTCGGAGTTAAAGGTGAGTGTGCTAGCACATTTAGGCTCCCTGTGTATTTCCATATTTACACAACAAAATTAAATCTCTACATACATCCCAGCTGCATGCTCACTTTAAGCAGAGTTCAGATAAGAATGAAAATAAATATTAAATGCATTCTTTATACTGACATGTAGGCATAATCATTCATGATTCCTTAGTAACAGCTGGTGTTACCCCTGCCAGTCCCTTCACAGATTTAGACTCATTGCACCATAATCATATACAAATGCCTTATTCACCTCAAATGGTAAAGTATGGTTGTGACATACCAGGGTATAATCCTTACCAATAAGTAGTTGTGTCACCCCTGCCCTTTAACCTGGGGTGCCGTTTACCATAACTTGCTGTTGTAGCCTCCAGACTGGACTGCTCACAAACAGCCTCCAGCATGTAAGTCACTCCCAGCTATGTTTCTGTGTATGCTGCAGCCAGCCACAACTTGGCTCTTACCAGTCTTAAAAATGACCCCAGCACAAACTCAGTCTCAGATTTTCCCCCAGAAATGCATGCCCTCTCCTGGACAGTACATATACGTTAAGTCTATTATTCCTTTAAGGGAATAATATGTACACAACTTGTTACCCCATATGGAGTTACCCAGACACTTCAACTTATACACTAGATTAGATAAAACAAGTTTATTAACTAAAAATATATATATATATATATTTAAGTGAGTACAAAGAAGGAGGCATAAAAGTCGGAAATGGTTACAAGAAAAATAAAACAAACCACTTACTGGTGCCTAAAACTATATTCAATTCAAAGCAAAGTTCTCTCACCACATGCCTTCAGCAGTCTTACTGACCAAACTCTTTAGGTCAGGACCCCCTCCCCCAGAATCCAATAGCTGTTTCCTTTGTCCATTCAGGTGCAATTAATGTGATGGCCAGGGGGGAGGGAGTGCCTTGGGAGGAGTTGTCCCTCCTTTTTATAGTTTCAGTCCCCTTCTTGAAAAAAAACATTGCCAGCTGAGAACCAGGAGCCAAAGAGTCTATGTGGAAGGATGTTCCCTGCTGGTTTTTTCAGCTGTTTGAACTTCCTTGGTCTTTCCTTCCTGCTTCATGACCCTGTTTACTGCTTAAATGCAAATTAAGGCAAGCACCCATTCCTTTGTTTAGGACAGACCTGATTGCCAACTTCAGCCTGGGCAGGACTGCAGGGTTTGGAACATGTGTTACCACCACCATGCAGGGGAATCTTCTGACTTCACACACAATGTTGCCAAACATGTTTTACCAGGACAACACTACTGAAATAATTTTTGTACCAATTATGTTTTGTAAGGTATCATTTGAAACTCATACTTTGCTGGTTAGTGTATAGAGTGTGCATATAGGGGTGTATTCCATCACAATGACCTTCTTATGCAAATCAATAGGAATATTAAGGACCTGATTTTCATATTACCTGTGCAGTGTGCACACTCAACTGTGCATACAACTGACTTTTTGTCTTGGCAACTGCACATGCAAGTGAAGCACACAGTTGTATATACAGTTTAATTAAAAGTAATTGCACATACTTCAGTAAAAATGAAGCTTGCAGTATATTATCATCATCAGTCAGTAACCATATCCATTTAAAAAAGCAAGCTATTATATGGAATGTGGTTTATTAGGTATACATGCATAAATGCATCTTTCACAGAAAACTAGTGAATATCATAACTAAGGCAAGGGAATGCGATACAGCTCACACAAAAGGATGTGTCTAATAGTAAGGTTATGGACATAACCATAAAAAAAGAGGCACTTCCCTTTAAACTAATATACTGTGTAGCTCATGTGGTTGGGTCCTCTGATGGTGTCGCTAGAGGACCCAACCTCATGAACCACACAATCAATCAATCGGGCTCATTCACCTGCATATCTACCAATGTGATATATGTCGTCATGTGCCAGCAATGCCCCTCTGCCATGTATATTTGGCCAACCAGACAGTCTCTACGTAAAGAATAAATGAACACAAATCAAACATCAGAAATGGTAACATACAAAAGCCAGTAGGAGAACACTTCAATCTCCCTGGACATTCTATAACAGATTTAAAAGCAGCCATACTTCAACTAAAAACTTCAAAAACAGCCTTCAAAGAGAAACTGCAGACCTACAATTCATTTGCAAATTTAACACCATTAATTTGGGCTTGAATGGGGACTGGGAGTAGCTCACTCACTACAAAAGCAAATTTTCCCTCTCTTGGTATTGACACCTCCTCATCCATTGTTGTGAGTGGACCACATCCACCCTGATTGAATTGGCCCTGTCAACACTGGTTCCTCACTTGTAAAGTAACTCCCTTCTCTTCATGTGCCAGTATATTTATGCCTGCATCTGTAATTTTCACTCCATGCATCTGAAGAAGTGGGTTTTTTACCCACGAAAGCTTATGCCCAAATAAATCTGTCTTTAAGTGCCACTGGACTCCACATAAACAGACTAACACGGCTACCCCTCTGATAAAAACACAACCAACCGGCTGCAGAAGCATTCACTGCTTTTTCCATTATAAGGCACAGGTACCGCAAGTGCAGGTCTGTTACAGAAGTTGCATCTGTTAATCAACTCGCTTTCACCCTGCAAAAACAACCTAAAAACCACTGATTTTTTATTGTTTTAGATTTACAGTGAAATCGCCATTTAATTAAAAACTAAAAGGAACACAGTGTGATACAGCATAGCCAGAAGGCAGCAGGAGAGTGATCCTATTGGGATCCAAGACACCCCCCCACCCACCTAAGGGGAGGATCCATAGCACCTGGAAGCCAAGTGATTCCGGGGGACAACTAATAAAATCACAGGGACAGGAGTGCAGTCAAAAGGGTCAAACGAAGGGAGCTTGATGGGGACACCGAGCAGAGAACCCCAGACAGCGCCCACTGCTCCTCGAAGGCGTCAAGGGAGTCAGTGGACGCTGCCCAGAGGAACTCTGCCCGGATGCGTGAACGGATGGAGGATCGGAAATAAGCCCCACAGTATCAGGAGACTCCATCGGACAACCTCCTCTCCCTGGTTTTGTAGATGGCCATTTTAGCCAGGTCTACGAGGAGGCTGACCAGAAGGTCCCGTGACTTTGTGGGGCCAGATAGGGAGTGCATAAATAAGGAGGTGAGGGGGAAAAGTGTAGCCAGAAACGTAACAAAATATTCGTGAGGAGCCGGAATAGGGGCTGCAACCTGGCGCACTCTAAGTAAACGTGCACCAGGGTCTCCCTCACGCCGCAGAAAGGGCTGGTGTCCGGGACAGGGGTAAACTGCGCCAAGTACACGCCCATGCTCATGGCTCCATGAAGGAGCTGCCAACTGATATTCCTGGCAGGCCTCGGGACTAAGGTGGAATATAGACTGGCCCACCGGGGCTCCTCACCCTCTAGAGGTAGCAGGTCCCACCACTTTGTGTTGGGGTGAGATGCGAGGGTGAGATGAAGAGTGTGGAGCACGAGTATGTAGAGATGTTTCCTTGGTGCGGTCTGGAAACGAACCGGCTGCAAGCTGTGCAGCCAGCTCACAGTGAAGGGGCGGGAAGGCCAGTTGGGTCCATGGGGCAGGGGCCCAATGAAAAGGTCCGGAGGGCCTGGGGTGGAGGGTGGGCAGGGCATGCCCTCTCGCTGGACCCAGTCAAGGTAGGCCCAAGCAGCAGGCAACAAAGCAGCCCTCACCTCCGGAAGTATGCACTGGGAAGTACGAGGCCTGGAGAGCCCCATGCACTCAGCGAGTGTCAGGGATCCAGCCAGTCTCCCCGGTCAGAGTCTAGGAGGTCTCCAACTCCAGTGACTTCTGCCAGGACCACCCTCTGGCACACCAAGGGGGACTCCACCACCTGCACACAGAGCTGGGGGTTGTGTAGCAGGGGCTCCGCGAGGAGATCTACCCCCTCGGTGGCCACCACGGACCTTGTCGCTGAGAACAGTTTCCAGGTCCAGAGGTGGTCCTGGTAGAACACTGGCAGCCCAGAGAGGTGTCGTGGAAGACCTCTCGGATGGAGATAAAGGAGCTGCCAGTCATATCGGAGCCCTCGGAAGTGGCGCAGGAAGGCATGCACCAGTACACTCCACGCCGGACTACCTGCACCACAAAAGGAGTCTCTGCGGGGCCTGGAGGCGGAAGACATGGACCTGAGTGCGTAGGCACTTCAGGCCCTGCCCTCCCTTCCCCAGGGGTAGGTGGAGAACTCCTGCAGAGATCCAGTGCAGTCCTGGCCAGAAGAACTCCAGAATTGCAGTCCGGAGGTGGGCCAGGAAACCCGGGGCCGGGACCAGGGTGTTGAGCCGGTACCAGAGCATGGACAGGACTAGTTGATTGAGCACCAGTGCCCTCCCTCGAAGGGAGAGGCACTGGAGTAGTTCTGTCCATTTCCGGAGTCGCTCTGTCACCCTGCCCTCTAAACTGTGTCATGTCTCTGGCGGAGACGGATGCGTGGCAGAAAGGTAAAACACGGAGATAGAGCAGCGGACTCGCGCTCCACCGGATGGGCTGAAGCGCAGGTGGGAGGGAGCTCGCCTGCCACCCAACCCCAAGCACCAGGCCAGAGCTCTTGACCCAGTTGACCTGGGCGGAGGAAGCTGCCGAGTAGATGGCCTGGCAAGCTCCACCTTCGCCAAGTCGCCCGGGTCCTGGACCACGAGGAGGACGTCGGCGGCGTACACCAACAGGACCAGCCACAGCTCCGGCTCTCGCAGCACCAACCCTGTCAACCTCCTATGGAGGAGACAGAGGAAGGGCTCAATCGCCAGAGTGTACTGCTGGCCCAAGAGGGGGCACCGCTGCTGTGCTCCTCGCCAGAAGCTGACCTGTTTGGTCAGGGTCCAGCTGAGCCTGACCAGACACTCTGCAGAGGCGTACAGCACGTGGAGAAAGCCCACAAACTGGGGTCCGAAGCCAAACGCTCGCCAAACGCTCGCAGAGTGCTCAGGAGATACCCATGGTCCACCCTGTCGGACGCCTTCTCCTGGTCCAGCGACAGAAGGGCGAATGACAGACCATCCCTACACCCAAGCTCCAGGAGATCCCAAACCAGATACAGGTTACCAAAGATGGTGTGGCCCGGGACGGTATAGGTCTGATCTGGGTGGACCACATCCACCAGCATGGACCCTAGCGCAGCGAGATGGCCTTCACTATGACTTTGTAGTCCGTGCCGAGGAGCGAGACGGGACATCAATTCCATAAGTCGTGGAGGTCCCCCTTTTCCAGCAGTAAGGCGAGCACGGCTCACCTGCACAGAAGTGGGAGGACCCTGTTCTGCAAGGACTCAGCCCAGACGGTGACAAGGTCCGGGCCAAGGACGTCCCAGAACACATGGTAGAACTCCACGGTCAAGCCCATCCATGCCCGGGAGATTTATTCGTGTGCATTCAGCGGAGGGCTTCCGAGAACTCGGTCAGAGTGAGAGGCAGCTCTAGCCAGTCTCAGCCACCCATGCTGACCGTCGGGAGTCCATCCCAGAGCACTCTGCAAGCTTAGGATCGGTCGGATCCAGGGAGAAAAGGCCTGTGTAGAAGGCCCTGGCCCTCCCGTACATCTCCACCGGATCCGTGAGGGGGGTGCCGTCCTCTGCCAGAAGACAGGTGACGTGTTTCTTGGCCCCACTCCTTTTCTCCAGGGCATAGAAGAAGCAGGAGCCGCGATCCATCTCCCGAAGGAGGCAGATGCGGGATCAAACAAAGGCATCCTGGGCCTGATGATCTTTGAGGGCCTGGAGCTCCTCCCGCTTCTCCTAGCACGCTCCGCAGAGGGATGGATCCTCGGGGCTGGCGGCCAGATGCCTCTCCATCTCTAAAGACCTCCCATTCCAAGTGCTCTATCGCCGCAGCCCTCTGTCGGCTGGCGCCCCGGGTGTAGTCACGGCAGAAGAGCCGGGCGTGCACCTTCTCCAAGTCCCACCACTGCTGCGCTGAGGGAAAGGCACGCTGCTGCCCTCACCAGGTCAGCCAGAACTCCCGGAAGGACACTACGAAGCACACCTCCTCCAACAAGCTGTTGTTGAAGTGCCAATAGGCCGGCCCTGGCCTCTCCTCGCAGAGAGAGGCCATCATGGTAGCTAGACGGTGATCAGAAAATGGGGTTGGCCGGATGCTGGAGGAGTGGGCTCGTGAAAGGTGGAAGCGTGACAAGTAGATGCAGTCCAACCGGGAGTGGCGCAACCGATGGGCCTCCATCCGGACAAAGGTGAATGTCGAAACGTGGTCCAGGTGGTGGTCGCGCCAGACGTCCACCAGGGAGTGATGGTTGACAATCTCCCAGAGGACCTCCAGAGGCAGGAGCGGAAGCAGCAGTTAGGGGGAGGGAGCATGGGGAAAGGGGGCTGGGGTGAGATTGCTCACATCGAGGCCCACTGGCAAAGGGTTGTCGTCCCCCTGGGTGACCGGAGTCAGACCCAGGGCCTCGATCTCCTCATAAATGAAGGGAAGATCACTGCCCACCACCCCGTGGTCTTCTCCGCCAGCACCGAAGCAACGCTTGTTTTGGGGCTCGCAGGGACTTCAGATGTTAAAGGGGCAGGAAGGGCTCCATTGGGGGCCTTCAGGGGAAGGGACTCCAGTGGAGGTGCGGCGTTGTCCTCTGGTGCTGCCACGTCTTCCCCAGCCAGCGCCGGTGGATGGAATACGCCCAAGGACAAGGCAGAAGGCTCGGTGTCGGTGCCCCCCTTCCTGATCTTCCGGGGGGCCTCCACATCAGATGGAAGGAGCGGAGCTTGAGTCTTCCATTTGCCCCGCTTCCCCTGTTCTAGGGCCCAGCCCTCCATGGCATCATCTGGGGGCTGGCTAACAGGGGTTGGGTCGGGGAGCAGGGGCGAAAGCTCAGGGACTCAGGGAGGTAGCGGTGGGGCAGCATGAGGGAGGGAAGATTCCCCCTGGGCGGGCCCTCTCCCATGCCCAGCGATATCCCTGCCGCACCCTCCTCCACAGGCCCCGCCAGATTGCTTTTAGCAGAGGCGGGGCTCTCCCGCTCATCTGGGCACACTGGAGGAGGTACCCCTAGGGCCCAAGCAGGAGCAGTGGTGGGCTGGGAAGGAGGAGGGGTGACTCCGGGCGCCGGCGATGATGGGGCCGGTGTTCTGTCGGGGCTTGGAGGTCCCGGACGCTCCTCCGTGCCGGGCCAAGGGGCAGTCCCTCCAGACGTGCCCCATCACCCGGAAAAGGTAGCACCAGGCCGCCCCCATGGAATAATGCACCCGATAGTGGGCCCCCTGGTAGGGGACCAGGAAGGACCCCTAGAGCACCTCTCCGTCACGCGCCGCCGGCAGCAGTTGAAACTGCACCTGCCAGCGGAACGAGAGGACATGATGAAGGGCGGGGTCTTTGCAGCCCAGAGGGAGAGGACTGACTACGGAGATGGGTTTCCCCTGGTAGAGAGGGGGCATAACAGGGCAGCATTGGGAAGGAAGGGAGGGATGGAGATCAGGACTATTCGGACATCCAGGTCCTCTAGCGGCTCCAGGGGGACGAACACCCTCCCCACCGCCAGGCCCTTCTTCACCGCCTCCTGGGCGGCGGCCTCTGATGCTAGGAAGAAGATGACTTTTCTGTACATTCCATACGCCCTGGGGGCCAGGGGAGGGGCACCCGCAGAGCTAGTGGAGGGAGCAGCAGGGAGGGACACCACGGCCGGTGGCGGGGCCATGGCAGTAGGGGCAGCCCCTGGCATGGAAGGCCTGGTCTTTTTGGCAGGGCCCTTACCCTTCTTTTTGCCCTGGTCCTTCCCACCGGCTGGGTGCTGCCGGCACCCCAGCGGGGGCGATAGCAGGTGGTTCGGCAGCGGCGGTTGAGGTAGAGGCTGGGGGGAGTGATGGGGGGCAGGTGGGGGAGGGGTGTCTGGGTCTGCTGGAGGGGCCCCACCCGCTGTGTCCCCTGCCATAATGAGCAGGGAGGGAAGGGAAAACACAAGAAAGGAGGGGAAAGGGGAATCAGGTCGACCACTCCTCCCTGCTAGGCTGCAGGCAGGGGAGGAGGGCACCGGAAGGGGAGGACTGGATGGGGGGGGGGGGGCTATCAAGGACTTGTGGGGGGTCAGTCACCGACTTGGGATGAGAATACAGCTCCTCTAGCTGCACTAGGGGCGGGGGGGATATAACAGCATGGGGGGTGGGGTGCAGTGAGATAGGGGTCAAACACAAACACAGGAGGGGGCATAGGTGCACGAGAGGAGGGGCCAATCAGGGCAAATGGGGCTGCAAGGGGAGGTAAACAACCAGGCTGGGAATGGGGCAGAGAAACCAGGGGGCTAGCTTCAGGACTGGGGCAGGGCAAACAAACAAAGGCTGCAGAGGGAAAAGGGAAGGGCAGGGCAGGCAAACAAACTGAAGCTAGTAAGGGGCTGGGACAAAAAGGGGGGGGCAAACAGCTGCAAGGGGCAGATGGGCCAGGTAGCAAGGGGCAAAGCTAGGGGCTTGCTGCAAGGTGGAGATGGTCAGTCTGGAGGGGAGGGGCACGTGCGCCCACGTGCGCTTGTTCAAAAGTCAATGTTTGGGCTGGCTGCTGCTGCAGGCCCAAATGGTGGAAATGGGCGTGGCAAGCCAGGTGAGCTGCTGAGTCCCAGAAGCAGGAACCGGGCAGATGGTAAGCAGCCAGTGGGGGTGGTGGAGGGGGCAGCAGTGGGGCGGGGGGGGGGACACAGATGGACCAGGGGGCAGGCTCCACGCCTCACCCTCTGTGCCCCCACAAACACAGTCAATACCACCACCACTAGTGCACAGTTCGAAAGTCACTCAGGTCTTGGAGGCCCCCTCCACAGTGGTCTGCAGAGTCACTGCACGCTCCCCAGCAGCTGATGGTCCTCAGGGTCTTCCTCCTCTAGGCTTCAGCAGCTCCCTAGTAGTAAACACAGCAGCAGCAGCTCCAGCAACTCCAGGTGGTAGTCCGGTGGCCAGGCAGGCTGGAAGGACCCCTCACAGGTGGTAGTGGTGTTCACAACTGCAGCAACAGCTGGTGCAAGGGTCCCTCACTCCCCTCCTTTGGGGAGCAGGCCAGATATTTGCCTAGTTTTACCACAGGCTTCATAAAAAGCACTAGTGAAGTCAGTATGAACTAAAATTTCATAGATAATTATTTGTTTATAGTGCTCTTTATACTATACACTGAAATGTAAGTACAATATTTATATTTCAATTGATTTATTTTATAATTATATGGTAAAAAATGAGAAAGTAAGCAATTTTTCAGTAATAGAGTGCTGTGACTAGTATTTTTATCTGATTTTGTAAGTTTTTAAGTGAGGTGAAACTTGGGGGCACACAAGACAAATCAGACTCTTGAAAGGGGTACAGTAGTCTGGAAAGGTTGAGAGCCACTGACGTAGAGAATAGGTTTGTGACCACAGTACAGGGATGGGAGGGATGGGGTTGGTGGGGGGAAAAGATGACCCACACAAGCTTTGCAGAGCTCATTTGCGGGGATGAACAGTGGACCAACACTTGCTGGCTCACTTGAAGGTTGCTGATGAAGCTGGGTCCCTGACCCATTCATAGCTTTGAAAATCAGGTTCAAGGCTTTCAATTGGCAAGGGAGGCAGACTGTGAACCAATGGTGAGGGCTACCACCAAGGGTGATATGCTCACAGCATTCTATCCTTCTAAAGAGGCAGATTGACTGTTCATTGCTTCCACCTTCAGCCTCAGAGACAATTAACTGCAGTAATCTAATGTGGAGGTGAGCAATGCATGGGTCTCTGGGGAGGAAGGGGCATCATCTCCCATCTACAGCTAGATAGAAAACATTTCTTGTAGTCATTGCTACCTAGTCATCCAGGGTTAGGTAATAAGCTTATAACAAATCTTTTAGCTTGCACGGTGCTCAGATACTACTAGGGTTGCCAACTGTCTAATCGCACAAACCCAAACACCATTGCTCTGCCCCGCCCCTTCTCCAAGGCCCCACCCCCACTCGCTCCCTCCATCACTTGCTCTCTCCCACCCTCACTCGCTTTCACCAGGCTGGGGCAGGGGGTTGGAGTGCAGAAGGGGGTGCAGGCTCTGGGCTTGGGGGTGGGGCTAAGGGGTTTGGAGTGTGGGAGGGGGCTCTGGGCAGAAACTGGGGCAGAGGTTTGGAGTGCAGGAGGTGGTGTGGGATCTGGGATCAAGTTTGGGTGTGGAAGGAGGTGCGGGCTCTGGGCTGGGGCAGGAGGTTGGGGTGAAGGCTCTGGGCTGTGACAATGCTTACTTCCGGCACCTCCTGAAAGCAACTGGCATCTCCCTCTAGTAGCAGCTCCTAGGCAGTGGTGGCCAGGAGTCTTCACATGCTGCCCCGCCTGCAAGCACCACCCCCGCTGTTCCCATTGATCTCAGTTTCCTGGCAAATCCCTGCAGCCCCAGGGGGGCAGGGGGTCTCCACACGCTGCCCCTGCCTGCATGCTCCACCCCTGCAGATCCCATTGGCTGAAGGTACATGCCAGCCGCTTCCAGGAGCAGCGTGGGGCCAGGGTAGGCAGGGAGCCTGTGTCAGCCCTGCTGTGCCACCGGACTTTTAGCACCTAAAATCTCCCGGTTTGGCATCAGTAGCCTAAGAAATAGGGCCTGATTCCAGGAGACTCAGCGAAACAGGGAGGGTTGGCAACCCTACATACTACAGCCAAATCTCCCTCGGGGTGGGGGGGGCGGGAAGAGAGAGAGAGAGAGAAAGAAATATTTAGCACTAATGAAAAATAACTAATTGACTTTCTTAGATACTGAAGCTCTCTTTGCACCAAGTATACACAGCATGGGCAATGGGAATGCAAGCCACCCTCAAACCAATCTAACAAAACACCTCAACTTGGCTCTAGGGAGCTTGGATTTTAAAAAAAAGGATTGCAGTTCTTATTTTGAAGAATTGGACAGATTCTTTGGTATCAGAGTGTAAACTTTCTCTAAATAGCTTTTAGGGTAGATTCAATTTTTGGGCCTATTAGCCTTGACAGTGTCTGTTATAGGATTCTGACACAAGTGCTGGCAAGAAACCAACTAATTACCACCTCCAGTCACATGACCTGTTTCAGCACTCTGAAAGCAAATACCCTTGTCACAAGACAAGGGTCCATGTCCACTGACTCCCATGATTATTAGAGTTTTCATTGAGAATTACAGTCATTTTGCCATAGATGTTTAAAAGCTGTGGCATCACTTCACAATAAATCAGTCTGACAATTTTATGAATTTTCAAGAAAAAAATATCAACCCTGTCAAACAAGAAAAAAAAAACAACATTAAAAGCAATGCCAATGTATAAAACACACATTTGGCTGCATGAAGTCATCTGCTACCACCAATCAATAAGCAAATAGCTTTGCTTCCACTGCTTCTATTTGATGGAAAGAGTTAAAGTCACCATAACCACACAAATGTATCCATGGTTATTGCTGGGTTGTTTTTTTTTTAAATTCCTACAGATGACTGAAGACCTGACTGACCAGAATAATTTGTTCCCTTAAGGCTCAAGAAGTCTAAAGCAGGTACTGTTAGTATCACCCTTTACAAATTCAAAAAGGTACCTCTCCTTTTTGCTCAGAGCTAAACCAGATTTACAACAACTGTCAAAGCACAGGATGACAAATAAATTAATCTTCCTTTCATGAGTTTACATCCCAGGCATCTGGGCTGCTGATCTGGCCCTAACAAGCATAGGGTCTCTACAAGCTGTCGTTTAAAGTTGATGTTTTCATGACTGGAGATGAATTATTCTGTCATTTATTCAGCAGTTGGAGGGTGGGGTTTTGGCTTCAAGATAGGATGATTTCATGGGTTAAAGTCCCCTTGATGTGTCTGTTTAAATCTTGTACAAGCCAAAACAGTTTGTTTTTTAGGGCATTTCCAAGAATACAAAAAGCTTAAATTTCATGTGTAAAGTAATTTCATTTTTCTTAAGTATGACAAGAACAAAAGGAAAACCAAAAGAGGAACAAGCAGAATATCAATTATATTGTACAGAGAAAACTAATTACATTTCTGATTAAGTGAGTCTTCCTAAATAAAATTCTGTTCATAAATAGCTTTTTAAATGACTGAATATTTTTATAATCCCCATAGTCCTTCAGAGATCATCTAGTCTGCATTCTGGAATCTGACACAACACATTCCCCTGTACAAAGAGATGGTGCCTTTTGCCTTTAAGGAGGGAAAGAACTGTTATTCCATCTACTAAAAGAAGCTATTCTTAAAACAGCCCTGATGGTGACTAAAGAAGAAGGCATTATTTTGCAGTCCTTGATCAAAACCAGCTCCTATGGCAGATTTATTTATGCAAACTCAACCAGCTGAGGAAAGTGGTTCATCAGGACCCAGAGGCCAAACAAAAGAATCTGTGCGCACACGAATGCACACATGCTGTGGATCAAGCTCTGAAACATCCACTGGTAGATCGAAAGCCTTGCATTCTAGTAAAGAAACTAACAACTTCAGCAATGATGTCTGTGTGCATTTAAATCCCAATTTCCCATTAGCAAGGGTTATGTCTACTCAGTGGCATCTGACCACCGCCTGCCTATTCTTCACCACTGAGGTACTGTATATGAAGTGGGCATAATATTACATTACACAGGTGACAGAGCTTAATTTTTGGGAGAATGGTACAGTCAGACTCAAAAAAAACCCAAAACCACACATCCAATTGATAACATGGATAGAGATCGCTATATCAAGCCCTCTATGCTGCAAGTGACTTTCTTGAATTGCAGCGACAAGTAAATGGAAAAATGAACTGGAATGGCCAGTGGTAGAGTCTAGATATGAAGAAATTGCTTTGTATGTGCATGCACATATATTTATGTTTTTGATATATTTTAGGTAAAACACACTACTGAACAGGTTTTTTGAGTTGTTTGGGGAGTTTTTTGTTCGGTTGGGGGTTTTTTTGGGTTTGTTTTTGTTTTTTTTTACTAAAAAGGCATTTGAAGTAAGTGACCTGTTCACGATTTTGCATCCAGGCAATAGCTAGAAATTAATGGAATACAGGTTTTGAAAATAAAACAAGAAACACTTCAACCTCTTGAAACTGGCTCTATTTGCAAGGGGTATCTATCACAAGTTCTAACTCCTCTTCTTCCAGTAAATTTCTCAGTTACAACGTAAGAACATAAGAATGGCCGTACTGGGTCAGACCAAAGGTCCATCCAGCCCAGTATCCTGTCCACTGACAGTGGCCAATGCCAGGTGACCCGGAGTGAGTGGATCTAACAGATAATGATCAAGTGATCTCTCTCCTGCCATCCATCATCCCCCTCCCCCGCCCCCAACAAACAGAGGCTAAGGACACCATTCCTTACCCATCCTGGCTAATAGCCATTAATGGACTTCATCGCCATGAATTTATCCAGTTCTCTTTTAAACCCTGTTATAGTCCTAGCCTTCACAGCCTCCTCAGGCAAGGAGTTCCACAGGTTGACTGTGCGCTGTGTGAAGAAGAACTTCCTTTTATTTGTTTTAAACCTGCTGCCCACTAGTTTCATTGGGTGGCCCCTAGTTCTTATATTATGGGAACAAGTAAATAACTTTTCCTTATTCACTTCCTCCACACCACTCATAATTTTATATACCTCTATCATATCCCCCCTTAGTCTCCTCTTTTCCAAGCTAAAAAGTCCTAGCCTCTTTAATCTCTCCTCATACAGGACCCGTTCCAGACCCCTAATCATTTTAGTTGCCCTTCTCTGAACCTTTTCTAATGCCAGTATATCCTTTTTGAGATGAGGAGACCACAGTTGTACGCAGTATTCAAGATGTGGGCTCACCATGGATTTGTATAAGGGCAATAAGATTTTCTCTGTCTTACCAAGGCAGGCAAGACAGTGGGCTGATGCCGAGATCTGGCATCAGAGTCCTGTTGTAGTAACAGATGCAAGCTACAATAACGCATAGTTATGGCTTCCCTCATCCTCCTTTTTAAAATGCCACACTTCTTTTCAGAGCTTTCATTGTAGGGTGATAGGTTATCCTTTTGGATCCATTGCCTTTTACATATATGCATTGTTAAAATGATGTGCATCTTACATTATTCAAAATGCATCAGAACCTTTTAAATGGGTCAAAGAGCTTTGGCCCCTCGAGCGGTGGATTAAGATGGATTCTACAGCATTTTCAAAAATATTATAAAATCCCTTCAAATACACATGGACTGACCATATGTTTTTGCACTTCAGCACTGACCAACCCATAAACTGGTTTAGATTGGAGCTGGTCAGAAATTTTTTGATGAACTAGTATTTTCTGACGACACAGTTGCATCAGACCTGAAGTGTCTTGTGAAAGCAAGTTGGGTTCAATGAACTCTCATTGAATCTCAGGCAGGGTTTTAAACCTAAACTCGCCTGGCAGGCTGCTGGGGACCCTGTACTAACAGCATGTGCAGCTCTGGAGCAGCCTTAACCATGTGAACTTCCATGGGTCCATGGTTCCTGGACACCTTCACCACAGTGTGGGTGTTGGGGCTCTCAGGACTTCCAGGCTTCCTGCTGTGGTCCTGGAGGCCCTGGAGCAGCCCACATAGTGGGGCTGCCCTGGAGCCATAGATGCTGGGAGCCCAGGCAGACCCACTACTATTAGAAGCAGTGAAACTGACAAGAATGTCAATGCAGTTTGCAGTGTTGCTGTATCCCTGTCAGTCCCAGGATACTAGAGAGACAAGGTGGGTGAGATAATTTCTTCATGTTTGAAGAAGAGCTCTCTGAAAGCTCAAAAGGTTGTCTGTTTCATCAACAGAAGTTGGTCCAATAAGAAGATATTACTCTAACATCCCCCACATTGTCTCTCTAAGAATGTCAATTTTACACACCAGCTGCCAATCAATTTTGTTTCAGAAACACCACCAGTCTGTATTTCCTAAATACATTTTTTGGGAAAATGAGAAAATTGGGGGGGGGCGGGTGATGGTTTCCATTTGAATCAGCCCAAAACCAAATTTTGAAATTTCTCATGAACCAAAAATCCTGGGTTTCGGCCTACTCTAATTTAGACAGACATGTTATATATTATACGTGCACAGTTCAGTGTATTTTCAGCAGAATTTGGTTTTCTAATCATAGAAATGTATGCGTTAAGGGACCTCAAGAGGTCATCTAGTCCACCCCCCCACATCCCCCGCTAAGGCAGAACCAAGTACAGTAACTCCTCACTTAAAGTCATCCCAGTTAACATTGTTTCGTTCTTATGTTGCTGATCAATTAGGGAACATGCTCATTTACAGTTGAGAAATGCTCCCTTCTAAGTCATTTGCAGGCTATCAATGGCAGTTCAACTGTCCCTTCCCCCACTGCCATGTGCTGCTCTCCGAGACTCCTGCCTGCTTGCTGTGGGGGGGAGGGGAAGAAGAGGGGGGCTATGTCAGTGTGCCTGCTTACTGTGGGGGGGAGGGGAAGAAGAAGGGGGCTAATGTCCCCCTGCACCTTGCTTACCCCATCTTCCATAGAGCAGGGGACACACAGGAGGGAGGGAGCTGCTGCCTTAGGCAGAAGCTGCTGCTGCCAGGCTTGCTGATCTAATTAACAAGGCAATGTACTTCTGAACCCAATCTTCATACCTAATTGGAAATGTGCATCTCTATCTCTGCCCTCCCTCCTTTCCTGCTGGCTTGTAGAGTGTGAGAGTTAACCCTTGAGGGTTCAGTGGAGTGCTAGTTCATGGTGAAAAAAATTTCCCTGAAACCTAACCCCCTTATTTATAGTAATTCTTATGGGGAAATTGGATTCGTTTAACATCGTTTCGCTTAAAGTCGCATTTTTCAGGAACATAACTACAACGTTAAGTGAGGAGTTACTGTATACCTGGACCATTCCTGAAAAGTGTTTGTCAAACCTGTCCTTAAAAGCCTCCAATGATGGGGATTCCACAATGTCTCTTGGTAACCTATTTCAGAACTTAAACTATCTTTATATTTAGAAAGTTTTTCCTAATATTAACCAAATTTTGCCTTGCTGTAAATTAAGCCCATTACTTCTTGTCTTATCTTCAGTGAACATGAAAAACAATTCATCACCATCCTCTTTATAACAGCTCTTAGCATATTTGAAGACTGTTATCCAGTTCCGCTCAGACTTCTTTTCTCACACCAAACATGCCCAGTTGTTGGGTTGTTGTTTTTTTAACATTTCCTCATAGGTCGGGTTTTCTAAACAGTTATTTTTGGAGCTGTCCTCTGGACTCTCTCCAATTTGTCTACATCTGTTTAATTGGGGCACCCAAACCAGACAGAATATGCCAGCTGAGATGTCACCAGTGTGGCGTAGAGCAGAACAATTACCTCCCAGGTCTTAAGAAAGACATTCTTGTTCATAGAGCCCAGAATGATATTGGTCTTTTTCACAACGGCATCAGATTGTTAGTTTATATTCAAATTTTGATCCAGTGTACTATAATCCTCAGAGCCTTTTCTGAAGTACTGTTGCCTAGCTAGTTATTCCCCATTTTATAGTTGTGCATTTGATTTTTCTTTCCAAAGTGTAGTACATTGCACTCCTCTTTATTGAATTTCATCTTGTTGATTACAGACAAGTTCTCCAACTTATCAAGGTAATTTTGACTTCTAACCCTGTCCTTCAAAATGCTTGCACCCCCTCCCAGTTTGATGTCGTGCACAAATTTTATAAGCGTACTCTTCACTCCATTAGACAACTCTTTAATGAAAATATTGACTAGTACCAGAGCCATGACAGACATGTGAGGGACCCCACTAGATACATCCTCCCAGTTATCGCCTCAATTATAATTACCATTTATAAATACCCATTAGGATAAACACATCAAAAATGTTACTGTGCACATGCAGGCACACACTGCTGCTGATCTGTCTCCTCCTCACTTATATTAATTTCTGGGGTTTTCAACAGTAAGAATTTAAGTGCAGTGAGTATGAGCGCACAAGATTTCCTGTGTTCTTTTCAAAAGATACAGATTTTTGCAACGTTTTGTTCACAGTGACCGTGCAGAAATATTTTGAAAACCACTCTGCTGTAGATAAGAAACGTAACTGTTTGTGGGAACGCTAATTAAAAGAATGGCACCTGATTGCCTGAAAATTGACTGACTTGCCTTTGCAAAAAGAGATCTAGTACAAGTCAATCTGGCCTTCTAAAATGGATATTTTCTTTCAGTGTATATCTGATTGGGCAGTTGGTAGTTTTGTAGGTCCAAATGTAATTGGACACAAACAATAAAAGGAGGATTTTTCCCTCAGAATTTCATTTCAAGTAAAAGTACCGTATAAGCAACATTCTTTAACTGTACTGTACATCTTAGACTACTTAAGCAGGTTAGCAAGACCATTTGCCAGTATAATTGTTTTTCACAAACTTTATATTTAAACACAGTGAACTGAACCAAGACCTATAAGATGTTGAGGAAAGAGATCAGTTTGAGGTATTCATGACTTTAGTCATTCTCTCTCAAAACAACAGATGAAATAAAATGTATGACATTCCCAAGGAGGGAGTTTCTAGTGTAATTCATCTTAAAATGCAATGTTCTGTCATCTCAAGTAACACTTACTGAAAGCAACCATCAATACTTTTTGTCAAAAATCTGCACTCTGTGTAAAATGTTCCATCAATCTCTATTTACATAAAACAAAAACCAAAAAAAAAAAAAATTGAGCATGGTTCTAAAGCAGAACCATTCATAGTCTGTCTCCCACTTTCATGCTCTGTTGAAAAATTATTTTGACTGGCACAAAAACAACCCTTAAAATATATGGTGGCAAAGCTCTTTTTTTCTTTTTTTTTTTTAATAATTGACACGTCCTTTAGCGAAGTTGGCTTTAGTAAAAGGAAACATTTTTTTCTTTATCATTGCACAGTAAGGGCTAAATTCTGCTTGCCTTACTCAAGTGAGTAGTCTCAGTTTGTGAACAATTTGGCAGAACGAATGATTCATTGACTATATTCCACTTCACTTTTACAATGTCTTTGAAGTGCTTCTCCAGAAAATCAGAAAGCAACTAAAGCCACAAGAAGCCTGCAGACACTGTACTCATGTGAGCTGTTCCACTGACTTCAATCAGGACTATTTACAAGAGTAAAATTATGCATGTGCTTACAGGATCCCCATTATTAGACCTCATTAACATACCACATTCAATGTGTGTCTAGGTTATTAAGCACCACTTGATAAGAACCCTCAAAAGGTTTCTTTTATACAGCATCAGTATATTATTAGAGAAGAAACACATTGAGATAATGCTACTCATTGAATGCAGTGTGTTTCTAGTATATTAGCCTTTCACCTCTGGAGAGCTAAATCCAAAATCCTAGACTGGGTCACAAGCAGAATTAACTGAGTGATTGAGAACGGGAAGAGGGAGGAATGAGTACACATCTTCCAAATCCCTTCCAACATGTCCCCATGTAACAAGTGTCCTGGTATTTCATTAGCTGATCAGCCTAGTGAGATCTTACACCAAACAGAGCAAGTGAATATGTTCTTATGCTGGCACAAACACCATAGGGGAGGAGGTGGGCAAAGAGACACCAAAGATGAAGCAGACAAAAACCAAAAGCGAGCCCCCAAAACAAGGTAGCCACAAGGTAGGACACCAGAAGTGCCAGCTGCAGGCAAAGATGCTGTAGGATCCTGCTTTGATTTTTTGCACTAGGCCCATCTTGCTAAGCATAAAGCCTCGGTAGCTATTCTTTCCACAGTAAATAATCTACCTGTATGCATAATCTGCTTACTAATTCTTTTGTTTACAATTTTTATTGAGAGGGAGATAAGAGGTCCGGTTACTCCAACTTTTTAGTATCTGGCTGATCACTCTTGCAGTATAACTTCAGGATTTGCCACTCACACTTATGCCCTGACACCTATGCCCATTTTCTCCTCTGTTTCCATGGTCCATTCAGTCCTTGACACCTCTGTCAAAATTGACATCAAGTGTGCCAGTTATGACGGCTTTATTATGTGAATTGTTTAAGAACGGGAAAGACAACAGTCACTTTCTGTATTAACGTTTAACCCTGTTAAGAGAACGTTCCACAGGCATGACACCAGAATCTAGCTTCCCAATATTTTTGCACTGCAAACACAATACACCTCCAAGAATTAAATAAACATGCCAACATATACATAAAAGCAAAACCTGAAAAATTCTAAGAAAAATTACAGAAATTTACTTTTTAAAATCAGGACCAAGATCTTAAACTTTCAGCAGATACTAAATACTTTAACTAGAGCAATCAGAAATAGTGACAGATCAGAGTAGTATTACAACAAGCTATTAGAAATGGGGGATCCAAGCTTTTAAAGATTAAAAAATTGGAGAATTAAGATTTTGATTCTCAAGTCTTATTGTAAGGGAGAGTCTCATTTTACGGCAAGAAAACCAAATTGTACAAAAATCCTTTCCAAACAATAACAGATACAATAGATACAACTTTTCTTGGTGATGGTTTCATTATGCTTACAGCAAACATCTGTCAATTTTTGTTTAACAACTATGGAAAATTCAAGCAAAAATAAATAACAGTCAGTTTTCTGCAAACTCTTATATCCACACAGGTATACTTTAAATGAGCTACGCTTGACATAAAGCACACACTCAATTTACTGGCAGTGTAATATTGCTTGGAGATGAAACCATGAAAACTCAGAGACCAAGATGCAAATACCTCCTTCATCTCCTTCTCATGGGATCTAGTCCCAAATAAGCACAGCTCATCTACACCAGTTATTGAGAATTCAAGTGACTCACCTACTTCTAAATTAAACAGTTCATAAATCAGTAACTAAAACTAATTCAACTTCAAACCAGTGCTCTAATGTTAATAGTGCTGTTGTTGTCAATAAACCTATATTTGACTTCTATTTGTGTGTATTTTATTTATAAAATTACTAATGCTTTTCCTAGGGCAAAATGGTTGAAGTAATAGTCTACACCAAGCTATAGCCCTGCCAGCTATAGGAAAAAAATACAGAACAAATTGACTCAATGAGGGGGAGCTATTAGCTGTGGATACACAGGCAATGCTCAGTTCTGCACAGTCATCATTACCTACACAGTTGAACGCTTACCATCCTGCCTACCAAAACTGACCAGTTACTAAGTGGCCAACTAAATTCTTTTTTATATAGTCAAAGAAAATATGATGTATAGCTGGGGAAAATACACTTGCTTTATTTTTTCTTTTAAGTAAAAACGACCTTGAACTTGTACAGAAAATCATTTTGGAGATCTAAGAGCCCTCTTTGCTTTTTGGTTATTGTTAAACCACATACACAAAATCAGAAATGGGTCAGATTCATCACTTATGTGGATTACACCACAGGTAAATTTAGTCCAATGAACACAATTTAAAGATTCTGAAATCACAAGTCTGATACACCCCAGTCATGGTAATAGGTGTGTCATCAGAGCTACGATTTATAAAATGATTAAGACACTTAACTCTGAAATCAACCCATTATAGGTACTAAGAAAGTAAATATTTGTTTAAAACAAACATATTAGAGTGACCAGGGAGCTGTGAGAGCAATCATTTGAGGAAAAGGAAAGACATTTTGGGTCACGAGCCCTATCCTCCCCTGCTTGCGCAAGCATGTTCCCTGACTTTACGTTCAAGTGCTTTGTTCAACTTCCAATGACTCTCTCAAAGAAAGTGGTGAGATTTCTTGAAAGAAACAGATGCTCAGCCATCCCAAAGAGAAAAGGAATGAGCCTGTTCAAAACCCAACAAATTGTGATGCCTGCAAAACGGGTGGAGCAGGAGGGCGGCAGTGGCTATTAGCCTCTACTAGAGTTAACACCATCAGCCTGACCAGACACAAACGACAGTGGAAAGACTGTTGCTGAGAAGAGAGCCTCTTAATACATCAAGGAGCTGGAACAAAAGACAGATTAAAGAGAGATCAGGATAAACTCCTGCTGAGGGCCAAGCTAAACCAACATGAAAGGCATTTGGCCTGGCAGTTTTGTTTCTCTAAGGGTATGTCTATACTGCAAAACAAGGTATGTTCTTAACCTAGGTTAGCTAACTCGCATTACCTAACTGGGGTTAAAATAGCAGTTAAGACACAGCAACTTGGGTTTGAACTTGGGTTTGCAGCTTGAGTTCAACCCTAAGTTCCCACTCAGGGCCGGCTCTAGGCACCAGCAAAACAAGCAGGTGCTTGGGGTGGCACATTTCTAAGGGGTGGCATTCTGGCACCAGCCATGCCCCCCCCAGAAATGTGCCCCTGCTGCCCCAGCTTGCCTACGCCTGCTCCCCCAAGCGCGCCGCTGCTGCTCCGCTTCTCCCCCTCCCTTCCAGGCTTGCCGCAAGGGAAACAGTTCTTGCGCACGCGACAAGCCTGGGAGGAAGTGGGGAGAAGCCGAGCGGCAGTGTGCTCGGGGGAGGCGGTGGTGGTGGAGCGGAGGTGAGCTGGCGCAGGGAACGATTCCTGTTCCTCTACCCCCCCATTACTTCCTGTGCCCCCCCACCATAGTTTACTTCCGCTCCGCCTGCTCCCCTGAACATGCCGCTGCTCCGCTTCTCCCCCGTCCCTCGCCTGAGAGGGAGGGGGGAGAAGCAGAGCAGCGGTGCACTCGGGAGAGGAGATGGCGGTGGAGCGCAGGTGAGCTGGGGCGGGGAGTGGTTCCTGTACCCCCCACCCAGATTAGTTCCTGTGCCCCCGCCCTACCTCACCTCCGCTCCACCTGCTCCCCTGAGCGCGCTGCTGCTCCCCACTCCCACTCAGGCAAGGGAAGGGGGAGAAGCGGAGTGGCAGCACATTCAGGGGAGCAGGCGGAGTGGAGATGAGCTAGGGCGGAAGGTCGCGGGGGGGGGGGGCCACAGGAAGCAATGGGGCGGGGGAAATGCAGCACGCCGGGGGAGGAGGCGGGGCCGGGGATTTGGGAAAGGGGTTGGGAAGGGGCGGAGTTGGGGCAGCGACCAAAAAATTTTTAGCCCTCCAATGCCTTCTCACAATTCCCCTTGGTACCCAGAAGGACAGACAAATTCACGCATAACTCACTGGGAAAAAAGTAACAGTGACTCAGTTTACTACAGCCCAAAAAAACCTTGCATTGTGCCCCCGAGAAGTCTTAACAACACACTCAAGGGAGTGCAGTACCAGTGAGGAGGGAGTGACTCCAATAAGACTTTACAGTTTGGCAGCTCATTGCTGGGGGCCAATAACCCAGGCTAACTCTGCAGTGATAACAACCAAAAAAGAGCCGTGTGAAGAATGATTGCAAGATTGTTCTGTATGTAAATCAAAGTGTTTAAAAAGACCCTAACATAGCAACAGGTGTGATACATGCACTTCTTGAATGACCAAAATCCAGCCAATAGAGTTAGATGCCTCTCTTCACAAAAGTATTCTCAAACATGCATAATCAAATGTGAAGGGTTATTAAAAGAGGCTTTTTGCTTGATAATTTACTCCTTTTCTAAGGTACACCTGAGGTCACCATATCTCACTAATCACAGACAAGATAGTGAAAGGCATTTCAACCTAGGTGTGCCAGCTATTGTTCTTCAGACATGTTTTTTCAGTGGATTTTGTTCATGCCCGCCTCAGACCTCCATGTTAATGGACAACAGCTCCACTCACATTTCTCTCAATGAATCATGATCTCAAAATCATTTCTGGAGGACTATTTCAACCTAAAGATTTTGAAGGTCACTACTGCATTTTTTGTTTAAGTTTAGCCCTTACACTTAATTATATTCAAAACATATGAACATCCCAGGAACTCGAAAAGCCATTATAAACATGTAGTTGTAATTACTTACTTATTTGTGTTAGCAATGATAATTTACCCTTCTATAGCATCTTCCATCCAATAATATTTAAGAGCTTTACAACCCACTGGCTGGTAGGTATTGCTATAATACCCATTTGACGCATTGGTTAAATAAAGGGCTAAGAAAAGTTAAGAAACTTGCCCAAGCCATAAAGTTGGTCTGTGGCTAAATAGAACAGAACCGCAGAATCCTTGATCCAAGTCTCAGGTTCTTATGGCTAGACATCAGCTTGAGCTGAAAATTTTAGAATATATATTACACACTAATAGATTAAAACAAATTGATTGTTACTACATACTTTACAAACTGGCTTTGTCTTCACTCTGTACGGGAGCACTGAAAACCTTCATAACTACATTTCCCAATCAATGTACATTAATTAGAATTATCTGTGTAAATCCCCAACAGTCATCAATGAAAGAGTTACGGCTTCTGGTTTTTGTTAAGAAAACATTTTAACTGAAGAATTGGCCAGATCTCACTCAACTCAGTATTTAATTTTTTTTAAATAAAGTGAGAGAAAAGCTGCTCACCTCCAAAATCACAAATGCCCCTTATCAGTTTTGCCCTGCTCCTCATCATTTTCACACCAAAGGGATATAACAAAACTACAAATGAAAGCCACCAATATGGAAGTAGTATGAAAATAATCCCGCCCCACTCATTTCTCCATCCTCCAAAATAAAAGGTGGGGAAGTTTAATCAATCACTTCCAATTAAGATGTTGAAAAATGGCTGCTGAATTTTTTGTTAAGTGAAAACCAGAAGCCATGTGCTTAATATATTGCACTTTGTTATCTGTAATGTCTTTCAACCATAGATAACAGAATCAGCCACATGAAATTCTGAGATTCATGCCACGTTGTGGTGGGAATGGGAGGGTGAAAACATCAAGATAATAAAAAGATGAGAACGTTGGGTAATCAGAGAGACTATTACAAGGGTAGAAAAGCCATTGTTAACATTTCCCAAATTAAAAGCCTTTTCTTTTTTTTAAAAATTGAGAATTAAAAGCCTACATTAGCCAAGGTTAGTGCCTTCAAATCCTGTGTTCAGAGAATATCCAACAAGCGCACACATATAGCACACTAAGAATTCAATTTGGAAACCATCATCTAAAGCACAGAGGAGAAAAGGAAAGTCATATTGCTATAATGCTTAGATTATCAATCATCTTGACAGTTTATTGGCTTTATCACCACACATACCATTAAAATGATGTCTGGCCTAGAATGTCAGGAGGCAAACATTAAACAGACCAGGATTAAAAAGCAGATCCCAAACAGCACTCCAGTAAAGTTTCCCTTCCACTCTGAAATTAGTTAGAGCTGACTAAGTAACTGGCGCTAGACTTTGAAGAAATATACAGCCTAAAAGGCGCAGAGTCAACACAGACTTGACAAGCTGATAGGTAATGTCATGTTATGGCAACTGTAAAGCTCCTGCGGTTGATTTATCACGTACTGTGTGCAACAGAATGATTGCTAATGGAGGGTGGAAAAAAAATTTGCCTCTTCTCAGAACCAAGGGCTTGCATCAAAAGGACCAAGTCAATTCCTTGAAGTCAGGCAAGAATGCTAATCATTTCATATTACTGAACAAACATATTAACATTATCCTTTGTGTTAAAGTAATTTTCCAGATTCAAGAGAATCGAACAGGAAGAAGAGATGTTCATAATTCAATAGCACCAGACAGTGAAAATTACAAATACAAAAAGCATTTTTAAAATATAACTGCATGTGTCAATCTGGCAATTAAATCCTGACACAATTAAGACTATATACATCAATAGGGTACAATTGAGAACGGTGCACCCATCATTTGTTAGGCAATGTATTTACAGATGCTCAAGAATATGGGGGAAGACAGTTACAGCTCATTATAAAGCCCCTCCTCTGCCCAAGGAGAATTATTCACACATCTAAAACCATTTTAGATTTTTTTTCATATATATATTTTTTCTATTCTCTCCCTAACTTTTGTTTAGAAGTAATTGATCCAGTCTATTAGTAATGACCATACCAATATTATCTGAAATTTAATAATAAAAATTCCTAATAATGTCTCCTATACAAAGAACTAATCAAATAATTCAGGCTAATCACATTTTGTAATATATTCCATTGTTTTCATGCTCAAAGTCGGTCAAAATCTATACACACACACACACACACACACACACACACACACACACACACACACCCACCCCTCAATTTTTATGTGATTGATTCAACAGTGACAATAGCCGCCTGCTCAGAGCCCTGGCCCCTCCCCACACCTCCAAAAGGTGATCTTATCACGGAAAAAGGTGTTGGGAGGTTTAGTGTCTAGTGTTTAGTAAGTGCCTTTCACAACTTGCTGTAGAATCTTGCAGAGCAATATTATTTCGACCCTATCACAATGAGATTCAACACCATAACTACTACTTCACATTGTGATGGACTGAAGGAACGTGTTTTTAAACATAGCATCAACATATTTGAAACTAAAAAAAAAAAATTAATGGAAATTCTCATTCAAGCAATGTGCTGGCCCCAAGTTTATAAGTTGATAAATCTGTGTCTTGGCAGTGATTAATAATTGAATCACTGTTTTATCCTTAGCTGAGTCATTCACTGTACATCAGACAACAATAATTCTAGCAAATTTAGTGCCAAAGAACAAGTCTCACAGCTGAGTAAATCCTGAACTTTTAAACCCAAGTGAAGACTGGAAAACTGAAGTCTTGAAACACACAAAGCACCCTGCTATGGGGTTCAACACAGCCCGTAAACAGGACAGTAAAGGAACAAGATCTCAAGTGTTTAACTAACTTCAAAGATATGGACAAGATTACAGCCACCAAACAACACAGCCTCTCAAAATTTATAAATGACCCAAGTGAGAATTTTAAGGGACCATGAAGAATATTCTCAAGTGGGAGCCCATTGAAGAGATTCTCTGTCCCCTTTACAGCCTAAGAGGATACTCAGAGGCAGGTTTAGGATTTTCTCAAGCAGCAGTAGAACAGTGTCCCCTGCTAAGTTGTCCTTTGAGTCTGAACTGGTCATCAGTATGAGAGTAATACATCGATGATGTATTTGCTACTGGAAGAGATCTAACAAAAAATAAACTCACTAAGATGCTAAGTAGAGAACGAACAGCCAGCCACAACCACTTTAGGAGTGTCTACTTCATTAACATTTTTCACCCATCTGGTCTCTAAAAATCACGCAATGTAATTGCGTCAATGGAATGTTTTAGATAAACTAAGACATTAAAATCACAAAAGTATTTCTTTTTTCCTTTTCACCATGACAGTTAAAATATAGTGGATGCTATTTGCTCTATGTGCTGAATTTCTAATACCACAGCATTGTTTTTAGCAGAAGTCCCAGGCATCACCAGTAGTTAATGACCCATTAGATAACTGCCTTGATGCAAACCAGCAGGTGGCAAATGCTCTAACAAACTGATCCTAAATTAAGGTAAAGTCAAAGGATTACAGCTACTATACACCAATAGTCATGGTTTGTAACAGTACCATTTCCTTAGAAATAATCCAGAAATAATCCATACCATTCCAGATCACAACAGAATTTAAAAAGTTGTTAAAGAACTATATGGCATTGACAGAAATGGCCTAGCCCAGGGGTCTCAAACGCGGTCTGCGGAGTTATTTCCTGCGGCCCGCCATAGGCGCCGACTCCACTGGCAGCCAAGCTCCAAACATTACTGAGTATTTATATTTTATTTAAAACCCCTCTTTGCATTACAGTTTTTAAAAAGTTAATACATTGACTTTTAATAGAATACTATATTGCTCTTCATTTTTGACTATACTTTTGTATCATTGTATGAAAAGGTTTCAGTGATGCAGCCCTCAGGCCAATTTACTAGTTCTCATGTGGCCCTCGTGGTGATTTGAGTTTGAGACCCCTGGCCCAGCCGCTCACTTGGCACACTGAATACAAATGGTTCCTAGTTTCAATGGAGCCACAAAAAATACCAAGTTAATAGCCACTAGTATTACTAACAGGTCACATTGAACAAGTAGCACTGCTAAGAGTGGTAACAAAGGCTCTGTTGTGCTATTACAGCTGAGCCAGTAAAACTAGCCTCCTGGCTCCCATGTGCTTACTTTTTTCCCTGAAGACTAGAACATTAGTGGTGGCTGCGGCAGAAAAAAGAACTGTTAACTAGCTGCGAATAACCTATTTTCCGTTAACCTATTTTCCCTGGAGAATGTAATTCACTGGGTTTGCACTAAAGATGGACCATAAAAAAACAACAACCAAAAAAAAAAAACAAAAAAAAAACCACACTTTGCATGGTATAACATAATACCACCAACACTTTATTGTTCACATATTCAGATCCCCCTTCAGATTCATTTACACAGCTGGAACTAAAAGGCCTCAAAATTAAACAGCAAGACAACAGCCAGCACAACTCTGAGTGATTATTGCCTACTTTGGGCAATGCTGGGAAGCTCAGGTCTGACGACCCAGCAAACAAGAAGTGCAACAATCTCTTAAATATTAGGCCACCTGGAATATCATATTGCAACTGTGAAAACAGGTGAATAGAAACAAGAAAAAAAAATTAACCATACACCATTTAACTTTGCATTAGTGATATGAAATGGAGTCCATTAGAAAGCCCTGTGTCTTGATACAGGGAACTTGTATCCTCTATTCTATCATCAGTGGATCAGGATTTGGAGGTTGGATTATATTCTTACTATATTGGTTAGCTATTCTGAACTAATTCCATATGGAGCGTAAGAATAAAGGACCAGAGGGAAGAAATCTAGTCAAAATGAAAAAGTGTTGACAGTACAATTTCTACCAATGGTTGTGGGGATTTGGTTTGTCCTTCTGAAAACACAGGAGTTCAATCTCAATCACTGGCTAAAACCAATATATTTAGACCTTTTTATTATTAAAGTGAATTGCTATGATCTTGTGTAACCTGGAACAAGAAATCTCTTGCATATGAATATTCTATGAATGTTGGATAACGCAAATCGGAGCTCGACGGAGGGCATGGATCAACGCTCACGTCATGCTCCCCATCTGTACCCAGCAAGAGCCAGGAAAGTTAATGATCCAACCAGTGGACCAAATTCGATGATGAATTCTAGTCACATACCACCTGAGGCACATTGCACATACGCTAAGACGACAGATCTCTACCATGACAAATTAGTCTGGAGAATGACAAAATGACTACAGTGTCATCATAGCCATGTTGGTCCCAGGATATTAGAGACAAGGTGGATGAGGTAATATTTTATTGGACCAACTTCTATTGGTGAGGGAGAGAAGATCTAAAGAAGAGCTCTTTGTAAGCTTAAAAGATTGTCTCTCTCACCAACAGAAGTTGGTCCAATAAGATATTACCTCATGTGCCTTGTCTCTCTAAAGTGATTGGAGTAATACAAGATGATCTCAGGTCAACCCCACACAACTGGTGTGTAGTGGGGACCAGTAAAAAGGAGGGACATATCAAAAATGGGAAGGCTATTTATCTTAAGGTTTTCTATAGAACCCAAATCACCATAACATCCAAGAACTACTCAGGTGAATTAGGTCTACAAGGCATGATTCCTAGAGGACTTCGTGCATCTCCTACTCCTCTTCTTTCCCCAGCAGAAAGCAGCTTTGCTTGGGATATACACATGTGGTAGGATTTTTCTCCTCTCCCTCTGTCCCTGCATAATTTGGCTACAGTAGGAAAGCATTGTGGAAAAGATAAAGACCTTGCACTACATCCTGCAAAAGTACATTGTGTTCAGGGGTGAAAGTAAGGCGGTACGGGCCAGTACGGCGTACCGGTAAAAAGAGGCTACCTGTACCGGGCCTAGCAGCAGCGCTTTAACATCACTGTTCCTTTTGCTCCCCGCATCGGTGGCCCTGCCAGGTCTCTACTGGGAGGGCCGCTGACGGGAGGGCGCAATAGGGGCAGTGATGTTAAAGCACTGCCGCAGCAAAAGGACCCTGCTTAAAGCACTGCCGCAGCAGCCCTTTAACATCCCTGCCCCTTTTGCCCCCACCCCGGGCCTCCAACGGGGGCGTAAAAGGAGCAGCTACCCCAGGGCTTGCGATTTAAAAGTGCCCAGGGCTCCAGCTGCTGCAGCTACTGCCACAGCGGCCGGAGCCCCGGGCCCTTTAAATCGCCGCTGGAGCCCCGGGCGGGCAGGCTGGCTGGGGGACACTGACCCCCCTAGCCCCGCTCCTTCTGCCTGAGGCCCTACTCCTTCCAGGGGAGCAAAGCGGGCCCGCCCTACCAATAAGAGAAATTTTACTTTAATCCCTGACTGAATTACCATCTTAGAGAAATCCCCCAATATAAGGAGTTTATACTCTTAACAAAAGACAACATTTTATTAAAAATATAGACGTTTGTACATTGAAATAATAAAATACATCAGCAGAATACAAACATACATTTGTGGAACATCTGACATACAACAAAATTAAAGTTACATCAGAAAAGAAAAGAAGCCTAATGGCTGATTCCCTGTTAATTTTCTTACTGCAAAGTACACAGGAAAATGAGATAATGAATAGTATTACTTGAAGCATACTTATCTTTGTACTGAAAGACCAGGGTCCCGCTGGATCAACTGAAAGTTTGTTCCATAAATAGCTGGATCATCTCAGTCCTTATTTATCAAAACTATTACATATCACCAATATGCATGGGTAAGTGTGGCTATGGCTGGAGAATATTAGGGGGAGCATGACGCATACATAACATACAAAGCATGTGATAGGATACAGAACACAGTTCCTGTCACAGCTCTAAAGTATAAGCATGACAACACCACAGACTGCTGCAACACCATGCTTGGAAAAATGATCTGCGGGCCCATTTTACTCCTCTCTGAGAAGATAAAGCCAAGTTAATTTGGCTTCCTTTATAGTTTTAGTATCTGGAATTTTGAACAGGCTGGCTACTTTTCAAAGACGGGTGGAATCACCACTGGTTATAAAAGCACATTGAGATCCTTCAGGATGAAAGGCACTACTAACATTAACCATACTTTATTCACAATATTAAGGGGTTACTTTTCTTGCAAAAACAGCACATTGTCCAAACTCTCCCCATGTAACTCAGAAGACGACAGCTGCGAGTAGGTTCTCTCTCCTTCACGACATCATTAATTGTTCCTACTCATTATTTATTTAGATGCTTTTTCAATAGTGCTGTAGCACGAAGCATCCCATGTACAATTATCATAACAAGCCCCTCATTTTACAGATATGGAACTGAAGAGACAAATTAAGTGACTTGCTCAGGGTCACATATGAAAACTGTGCAGAGGCAGGAACAGAACTTTCGTCACCTGAGTTCAAATTCCATAACCCAACTACAAGACCATACACTCACCCTTCTCTCCCCTTCATAACCAACTACTGGTAGAGAAAATTATAAGCTGTAACTCAACTTTGCCATGTCTTGTGAAATTTAGTAGACACCTAAAAACCAGAAGAGTGAGCCTAGTAACCAAAGGTTCTGCACGTACATTACTTGCTTCAGAACAGAGTCAGGTTGCCCTTCCCACTACAGAAATGATGGGATAAGTAGGAAGATAAAGCTATTTCTAAATGCCATGGTGGTTATCAGACCAACAACAAAAACAGTTTACGTGTAGTCCAGTTCCCTGAAGCAATTAGCCATCTTTATCTTTACAGTCTTTTCCAACATGCAGTCAATAGGCTTTTTCCAAGCAGAAGATCTCCTCTATTCCTACCTGTGCATCTCCAACCAAATCATGTCCTCCAGGATCCTGTGAAAAGAAACTCCTCCCCTGGACACACAGGTTAAAAAACCAGCCTGACTTGGAGGGGAAGCAAAAGCAAACTATATTTAAAGAAAAAAATTTTTTTTAAACGTAACAAATGGAAGGAAGTAGAAGTAGATATTAATTGATAAAATTCAGTAACCAGGAATTGTAGAAAATTCCAGAGGGAAAATGAAAAATCTATACCCAGAAGAATTAAAGACAATACAGAAGGGGTTGTGTTTGTTTTAGGTATTTTAGGAACAAAAAGAATCCTAACAATGGTATTGGTCTACCAGATGGAAGTGGCAGAATCATTAATAATAATACAGAAAGGCAGAAGTGTTCAATACATTTCTGTTTTGTATTAGTGAAAAATCCCAGATGATGCAGTCATGATAATGATGAAAATCTCCATTCCAACAGTAACCCAGCAAAATGTTAAAAGCAGGTACTAAAGTTATATATTTTTAAACCCCTGGGTCCAAATAATTTGCATCTGAGCTTTAAAAGAGCTGGGATAGGAGCTTTCTGGACCATCAGTGTTGATTTTCAAAATATCTTGAAACACTGGGGAATTTCCAGAAGACTGGATGCAAGCTAATGTTGTATCAAAATATTTAAAAGGTGTAAATGGGATGAACTAGGCAATTATAGGTCTGTCAGCCTGACAATGATGCCAGGCAAAATAATGGAACAGTTCATATAGGATCCAATTAATAAAGAATAAGAAGAGGGTAATATAATTAATGCCAATCAACATGGTTTATGGAAAACAGATCCTGTCAAATTAATTAAATCTTTTTTTAAGTGAGATTACAAGTTTGATTGATAAAAGGTAATAGCATTGATGTATATACTTAGACTTCTGAAAGGGATTTGCCTTGGTATTGCATGACAATCTGATTAAAAAACTTGAATGATACAAAGTTAATATGGCACACATTAAATGGATAAAAGTGGCTAACAGGTCTCAAAATGGATTTATAAATGGGGAATAATCAAATGGGTATGTTTCTAGATGGTTCCCATAGGGATAGGGTCTTGGTCCTACACTATTTAACATTTTAATCACTGACCTGAAAGCAAAAAAAAAAAAAAAAAACATTACTGATAAAGTTTGCAGATGACCCAAACATTGTGGGAGCAGTAAATAATTAAGAGAACAGGTCACCAGAACAGAGCAATCTGGATTGCTTGATATATTGTGGCTTTGTCCCATTTTATCTTTTAATATGGTCAAAATGTGAAGTAATGCATCTAGGAAAAAAGAATGCAGGCCATACGATGCAAATCCTGGGAAGCAAAGATTCCGAAAAAAAGTTTGTAGGTTGTGGCAGATAATCAACTGAACATGAGCTCCCAGTGCAAGGCCATGGCCAAGAGAGCTAATGCAATCCTTAGATATAAAAACAGGAGCACTGAGTAGGAGCAGGGAAGTTATATTACCTGTGTAGTTAGAACTGATATGATCACTACTGGAAAGCTATGTCCAGTTCTAGCATCCACAATTAAAGAATGATGTTGATAAATTGGAGATGGTTCAGAGAAGAACCACGAGAATGATTTAAGGTTTGGAAAAATATGCCTGTGACCGGGGGGCCCTCATCTCACATATGCACCTCCTGTCAGCTGGGTACATCTCTACCTGCACTCTCTCAACTTTGCTCTGCTTGCAGTGACCCCCGTTGATAAACTTCTCAAGCAGGTTTTCAGTGACTCGGCTCTCCGGCTGAGTGTCTCAGACTGTAGATGTGCAAACAAAAACAGATGTCTTCCAGAGTACAAGTCCAACAGGGCCTCTCACAGTGCCTTCTGTAACATCTCAGTTCGTAGTGCTGTCTCCGGGCTCGGTTCTAAGTCAGTCTAATAGGGCAGATTACAGTATCCTGATTAGCCTCAGCCCCTCCTGGGCTAGCTTTCAATGGTACCTGCTCGGTAATGGAGCAGTGCCTCAGGGCCCCTCCCTGGTGACTCTTGGCTCTGTAGTGAGCCTCCCTGACCCCAGCTCTCCAGCTGAGTCACTAGTTCAGTTTGATCCCCCTTTGGGGATAACAGTTCAATTAAATACTGACCATCTTCAGGGTCTTCTGCTCCCTTCTCCAGGCATAGGCCACTCCGCTTGTGACCTGTGGGGGGTGGAATGGACCCTATAAATGGTAGCCGCTGGCTCCTTCCCTTTAACTACTTGCTGCTGTGTTTCTCTGCGCCACTTCCCTTCTTTGCCTCAGCACTTTCAACTTCACCCTTGCCTCAGGGCTGAAGTCTTGCCTGAATCCCAGTCTTCAGCCAGCCGCACCTTCTCTGCTCCTCTGGGTCCTGCCAGCAATTGATCCGCTCTGTCCAGCAGCTCCTTTTATGGGAACCTGCTGGGCTCTGATTGGCTGCTCCCTGAAGCCTCTCTGTGCAGCTTCAGAGGACCCACCTTTACTGCTCTTCCCTGAGGCGGGGTGTGGTAGGACTATGAGGGGTGTAAGACTCAAGAAGTTCAATCTGCATAGTTTATGAAGGAGAAGGTTCAGGGGTGACTTGATCAGTCTATAAGCACCTACATGGGGAATATTTGATAATAAAGGGTTCTTCCATCAAGGATATAAAGGTATGACAAGTTCAAATGGCTAGAAGTTGAAGCTAGACAAATTCAGACTAGAAATAAGGCACACATTTTTCAGCGAGGGTAATTCGCCATTCGTACAGCTTGGCAAAGTCTGTAGGGGATTCTCCATCACTGAATTCGTAAAATCAAGATTGGATGTTTTTCTAGAAAGTATGCTATAGTTCACAAACAAGAATTAATCTGGGAAAGAACTATGGCCAGATCATAGTTGTCCCTTCTGGCCTAACGGTGCTGTCCTTCTAACCACTGATTGAGAGGTGGACGAGCCTGCATTATATAGGGCCTCAGACACATCCTTACCAGCGTGCTTTAAGAGGAGATTGACAGGCAGGCCTCCCTTCCTCCACACGTCTTCACTGAAGCCTGTTCTGCACCAGGCTCTGAATCCAGCCAACTAGTAAGGATGAATCCCCCAGAACTTGCTTTCTGTGTTACCTTTTTACTCCCCATGAAACCAAGATTATCCCAGTTTGGTAACTGGGGGTGAGGGAGGGAGACAGGGAAGCCTTGACCCACCTCAGGGCCCTACAAACAAAAAGGGAGTATAAAACTAGCTCGTTCAAGGCATGGTCTTTTCTTCCTCTGTTACTATTAAAAGGGGAGTGTGAGTCCCCCTCAAGGAGATTCAGAAACACCATCCTAGTGAAAATACGAGCCTCCTCTACCATCCCCAGTTCCCAGGATTCCTACTACGGTGCTGTCCCTGGACTCTGCTTGGTTATGCCATATTTCCCATACCAACCACAGCGCTGCCCCACTCACCCCCTAGCAGCTGAAAGGGAGAAAGCTTTTCTTGTTTCTTCTTCACAGCCTCCTGCTTAGTGATGGTGGTGGCAGGGACACATTGTTTCTTCACTATTCTACCCTTTCCCCAGGATTTCCTGGCAGCAGTAGTCTATGGGGGAAGGGAGAAGTCTACTGCTTTACTCCTCCCCAAACCTCTGATTTTTGGGTGGGCCCTCTTCCTGCATGAATAGCTCCAGTGCCTGTTTCTGCTGCAGTTCAGATCTTTCTAAAGCAATCAGAATAGTATAAAACTGCCCTGACTTTTAAGAGTTACAACCACAGGAGCTAGAGCTTTTTGAGTGATCACAAAATTCTGCAGAAAATGTAGACACAGGTCTCACTGATCAGCAGAATCTGTGCACTGGGCAGCCAGATATAGGAGTTGCAGTTTGCCCTGCTGGCCACTAGCTACTGCTGTAAAGCCCGGCTTCAGGCAGCCAGGATGAATGGCTACCTCCTCCTGTTAGATCTGAGAGGAGAAGGAGCAGCAGCAGCTAAAACCCCAGTGAGATGTAGGGAGCCAGATGGCAGGAACAGTGTGGGGCTCAATACTAGCTCCAGCATCTACCAGAAACCCAGCCAGACCCCAGCTTCCAGACTCCTAGAAAACCTAGCACTCCCACTCCAGCACCTATCACAGACCAGTGGCGTAGCCAGGTTCTAACACCAGGGGGAGCGAACACATAAAAAAAGGTGCCACCCGACCCGACCTGGGTGAAACAACCCAGGCCAGCAGCGGGACCCCTGCTGGCAGGAGCCCGCGGGGGGAATCCTAGAGCGGCGGCGGGCTGAGCGGCTCAGCCTGCCACCACTCTAGGATCCCCCCCACAGGCTCCTGCCAGCCCGGGTCTCTCAGCCCACTGCTGGCCTGGGTGAAAGAACCCAGGCCAGCAGCGGGCTCTTGGTGGGGCCAGTGGCGGGAGCCCTGTGTTATTTTGTCGCTCCAACTCCGTCCACTCGTCTCCACCCTTTCAAAAATTAAAAAGGCACCACTTTTGGAAAATGTGCTCAGGGGAGCGGCCGCTCCCCCACTCCCCACCCTAGCTACGCTACTGTCACAGACACGCCCACCCTATTCACTAGGCCAGTCAAGACAGCCCACATGCTCAGGGGACCAAAGTGACTGCTTCCTCCCAGTTCTCCTGGGGTGCAAATTACAGGAGGAAAGAGAAGACGGGGTCATGGCCCCATCCCCTTCCACACCAGCCAGCAACGCTGGGCAGGCGAGAAGGAAGCATGCTACATCCAGTAGCGTAGCCGGGGGGAGGAGGGGGAGCAGCCACTCCCCGTGAGTGGAAGCGGCGCCTTTTTTTTTTTTAGCAGCTGCAAGATCACTGCATTAGGAACAAAGTTCACTGTTACCAAAACTTCACTATCCTTTAGTAACTTTGGGGCCTGGGGTTAAGGACATCCCTGAATGAATTGGAAAATTGTGCCTATATGGTTTTATCATCCTTAGAGTTTGTTAAGTTTCTAAGCTGTCCATTAACTGTAAGTCTGCCTAAGTAAGCACTGAGGTATATATCTGCAATTAATAAAAGCTGGCTCTGTTAGTAGAAAAGCTTTTGAAATATGAATTACAATACAGCATGAAATAAGAAGTTGAATTTGATTGTACAGAGGCCACGAACGTCGTCCTTTTTATAACAGAAAGCCTCAAGACAGCCATAATATTCTTTCAATGAGCATTGCTCAATAAATGCTCAAGCCTTGAAGCTTAAATGTATTACAGTGATTATATCATTAAGACACTTCAATAGAATATTGAGATACAGTTTTCGTCCACGCTAACTGCATATAACAGTAACCAAAAAAGTTGAATAAATGCACATGGTACCAAAAATATTTGCAGTATCTAGTTTTATAAACTCCTCTAAGTAAAACTAGCAAGAACCTATACAATGCTTTAAAAAAAAAAAAAAAAAAAAAAAAAAAAAAAAAAAAAAACAACCCACAC